>VXBC01002945.1:182771-424164 GCA_013399945.1 Ploceus nigricollis
GGGCGCTCGCACGCCGCGAGCATGTGGATACCCACGGAGCACGAGAAGTAAGGCGTGGGTGAGTGAAAGAGAAGGCGACGGGACAGCGTGGGGGCGAGGAGCGGCGCTGCCGGCGGGGAGCGCATCCCGGGCAGAGCGGGCTCGCCCCGCGGGGCGCTGCTGCCGTTTCCCGCTGGAGCGAAGGCAGCGCCCTGCGCGTGTGAGCGCTGCGATGGGAACTGAGGTCCCGTCAGGGCACGGGGAGCGGCCCCTTCCCCGGGGGCACAACAAAGGGCGGCCGATGCCCAAGACGCGGCTCCGGCGTCTCCTGCTGCTGCCAGGGGATGGGGCAGGGGCCGGTCCCTAGTCTCCGAGGCGGGCGCTCGGTTCTCCCCGCCGGCGCTGGGTAAAAAGGCTGGCTTTTCACGGGGAACAAAGCAACCTAAAAACATCGCTGGGAGACGGTGTCCGCCGGCGGCCCGGCAAGGAGCGGCGACGGGGCCGCGGGCATTGTTCGCGTGTCGGGGGTTTTGTCGCTGCTTCACTGGAAACCAGACAAAGTGTCGCTTGTGGGAGCCGCGCTGCCTCGCCTGTTTGTTCCCCTCTGCCCGGTGCAGGGCTCTGAAGCCCGCGGGTTTGACTTGCGGAGTGATCGGAGAGACTCGCAGTGATTTTATTTTTCTTGGCACCGCCTACGCCAACACCCGGTGAGCGCCGGCCGCTCGTCCCGGACAATAGCCCCCTCTGACACGGGTGTAGCTGAACTGTTGTACAGACCTGCCGGCGTAGTAGGCAGCTCTCCGTGTGTTTACGTCGCATTTGAACGCGGAGTTGCTCATATTGGAGAAAAGCGGGAGGAGCGCGGAGACCTCCTTTGTGTGTGTGTTTGTGTGTGTGTGTGCGCGTATAGCAGCGCTGTGGCGAGCCGAGAGCGCGGGGTCGCTCCGTCCCAGCTGGAGTTGAGCCCAGATGTTGCCGTCTTCCGAATGCTAAATGACACAGATCATCGATGGGATTTTTTTTCTTGACTTCTTTATTTGTCAGGTCACAGCTGGGTTGCAAGATATTGATTAGTCCTGCCACCCGCCTTTCTTTACGAGGATGGGCAAGAGGCTTAAAAACCACTCTGGGACTCCCTGGAATGGCATGCTGGATATTAGCAGTCAAGTATTTCAAGCTGCAGCCCTCCTCTCCGTCTATTTGTTGTTTATTTTTATTTTTGATCATAGTGTGGTATTTCACGACTGAAAGCGTTCTTTTTCCCTTCACCCCCGATATATGAGCTAAAAATCACTATCTTTCTTATACTGAAAACAAGCATACTGTTCCCCCTACTTGAATAACTATCCCATCGTCGCTAATCAGTTAAGAGATATCCCTTAAGTAAGCTTTTTTACGTTTAGTAACCCTTTTCAGGTACTTAGAGGTGAATTCCTCTTCAGCTCTGCCTTGCTTACCAGAGCTGGTGTCACTGAAATCTTACTCCTGCTAAAGAGATACAGTTGCAGTTTCTCAATAGAGAGCTTCCTTTGGATCAACCAGAAAGTGTGGTCCACTACAAAGATTGTCTTTATTTATGCAAATATAATATAGTCACCAAAACGATGCGTATTCTTATTTAAATTCATTTCCTGGTTTTCTGTGATTTGGCTTCCAAAGGCTATTCAAGATAGTAACAAAAAGCCACTGTTCAAATTGGTTTCTCTGTACCCCTAGGATGGAATGATATTATATTTCAATATGACTATTGCAAAATGTTGAAATACTAACCTAAAGTAATTTAATTTTTCTCTTGGACTTCTTTTTATGCTATGTACTCACTCACCTGCATGATGAGTGCTATCTGCAAAATCTTCACACCCAATTACCCTGTAAGCTATTGTACTACATAGCCGTGGGAGGGGAGGCAGGAGAAAGGGTTGTATCTTGCTGTATAATTATTTAAACTTTATATAAAGTGAACCTCATAAATCAAACTTGCATTTTGCACCACAGACCAACTTACGTGTTTTCTATTTTTTTACTGATAGGATTATTACATTTCCAAACAGCTATTTTAATACTTGTATGTTTATCTGCTCTGGTAAAACGGGTGCATTAGGAAACCCCTTTGAGAATCCTGCTTAGTTGTACCAAGCATATGTATCCTTTATGCAAAGAGCTCAGGACTTGCATCAACATCAGACCTCATCTGCATTTTCAGTCTGACTTCTGCAGCACATGCTGTGTGCTGCACATTTTTACTGTGATGCCAAAATGGATGAATAACCAGACAACAGCCACCTGGTTGCACTGAAGGGGTGCTGGTAACCAGGTGGCTATTGCTCACTTGCACAGCCTGACTGATCCCGCTTTGAGGGGTAGGTAATACAAGTCACAATCTTCTCTTCTATATTTTTTTTAACTTCTGCCTGCTAGCTATTGATAATATCTGGTTGATTTTTTTTCACTGAGCATGTTGCTTAACTCCGAGTTCATTTACTAATAGGCAGACACACTGCTTGTTCATTTCATGGTGGACATTCATGCTGCTATGAGGAGAACATTACTGCACTTTTATGTGCCACCTTTTGTATTACAGTTGTGTGTTTTTATTTCCAAGGCTACAGATTTCATCAGTTATGTTGTATTATCCCTCAGGATGCTAAAAGTGAAATAGCAATAATTCTCCAATATTGAGAACTTGCTTTGTCTGGGTTTTGATATCTGTATTTTCAGAACAGAAGCTTGTATATTTCACTTTGAAATTGCATAGGTTTTGAATCACACCTTCAGCTGTGGTGGCATTGTACAAAGGATCCTGTGGTCAGTTATGTGGAGTATTCAGCACAAAGTATGCTTATGAAAGGGTAGGGGAGGTAAGATTATTTTTTGCTATTAGTAGTGTTTAAATCTGGTAGATGTCAAATGGAGTTGACGTACGTAAATACTGTATGCTGATCTATGTGAAGTCAGAACCCAAGAGAATCACAGATTCATTTTCAGGTTCGAAAAGACCTCCAATATCATAGAGTCCAACCAATGACCAGCATTGTTTAGAACAATAATAAAACACTTTGTTAAAATGAATCATTTAAGACTGCCTAGCTTAGGATGCTCTGCAGGCAGCAAAGCAGTAAGTGTAGCTTTCAAAAGTGACTCTTACTGGTTAGTGCGGACTGGAAACTTTTAGCTGTAATAAATAAATAAATCACAGGACTATATAATTACCTTGTGGCTGTTGTTTGGAGTAAAGATACAAGTTCTGTTTCATCCTCTATATTCAGGATATGTTTTTCTTTTTGTCCCACCAGATCTGCATATTGCCATATCATGTGATTTCTTTGATTTACCTGAATGTGTAAGGGTGCCGTTATGTTTTCTGCAAAGTAGGCGATTTACCCTTTTTCACTGAGCACAAAGTTTCTGAGCATTTCTCTGGAAGGCATTTTTTGGATTGAGGTGGAAAGATTAATTAAGGAGAATAATTAAAAACAGTTGCTGAATGTATCACCTAATTTATAAGCAGAGTGGTATTCCAGATGCTGAAGTCATTCTGTACAGCAAGACATTTAGCAGTTTAACTCTGCCAAGCTGAAATAGTGATTGATATTTTTAGTGTGGTTAAGCCATAAATGTGCCTTTCTGAGGGGGGCATGAAGTTTGGGCATCTCCTAGTTGATAGATGGGGAAATGTAAGGTTCAAATGGCTTTGTATTGTAAGCTGAGGTTCATAGGAGGAAAAAGGCAGGGGCCTATTAGTTGATCACAGGAGCAGTATTGACTTGCACATAGACAAAAGCCAAATCAATTGGCTTATGTTGTGTTCTGAGTTGCAGCCAAACTAGTCTTGCAAGCAGTCCTGTTGAAAGGTAGCAAGGTATCCTTTTCTCCATGCTGCAATCCCTTTTTTGACTGCAACTAACTTTATTGTAAATGAACTTAGTTTGTTTAGCTCAACAGTAGCTTTGTCAATAGCATGGTATAATGTGTTTTGTTAAACATAAACACTTCATTTGCTTTTTCTGTGTGCCTCTTCAAACAGTACAAATAAAATCTTCAATCAAGCCTCATTTCCTCCATTCCTTTCCATTAATTGTGCCTCACATTTCTATGTGGAATTCACTTTGTATTTTTGTCTTAGACTAATATTGTCACTAAAAATGAGCTATATCCAAAACTTCAATCAAGCTGTCTAAATAACTATTGAGAGTTGAGGCAGGGCAAAATATAATGTATTTATGGGTTCATTTAACTAAGGGGTAGTTGAAGGGTGATTTTTGCTTTCTAGTTACAGCTTGTAACTCTTTGTAGGGCTGGTCACCTGCAAGCAAGCGGAGGTGAGGTGTACCATGGGGCTCCAAGAATGAGGCTGACAGGATACCAGTGCTCCCTTTGCCTCACTGGGACAGTGGGAGTCCATTATAAAATATTCCCCGAGTTCTAGCAATCTGAGATCACAAAGACCCACACATTGTCTATAGGAACATTTTTGATACATGACACACTTGTCATGGAGGCTTTTATATCAATTTAGTATGTCAGTCAAATAAAGGTGGTATTTTTTCTAGTCTTTTATATAAGCAGTAACTTTCAATGTCTTTAAAAAATGGGATTATCTCAACTTGCAGCTCTTGGACAAAAAAATTGCTGACTGTATTCTCTTGGAGTACAGAGCATGAAGTTGAGATTCTTGAGCAATTTTTGGTCATAAGAATAGTCTTAGGCTAAACAAATTAGGTGGTGAAATTTTCTTGAAATAAGGCTAAATCAAGATTTTCAAAACTAATTTTAAAAAGTTGCCTCCAAAAATCTGTAGATTTCCTTATGGGTTTGCAATATTTTAAATGTCTTCACTATTTCTTAAGGACAGCTCAGAGCTGGCTGGCTCATTAACATGTTATATAGTGCCCTTCAGAGACCCAATTTTTTCCTATTTTCTACATATCTGGAGCTACTGAGGAAAATTTCTGAAGGCGGTGGTTATTTCATGGTTAGCTGTATACTGATGTCACTCTTTCTTCCTCTTTGGCTGTATTGATGGTTTTTTACCACCATTCTCACTGTTGGGCTTGTGAGGCTACTAACTGGGCTGGATTTATCCAAAACTTGATGGAACAATGGTGAATTAAATGACATAAGCCATGAAGGTGAGAATGTGTAATGTGTTCTCCCTGTCGAAAAGGAGGTGGTTTTTTTTTTTTTGTTTTNTACTCTAACATAGGCTAATGTAATCTGTGATTGTTTCTGCACGCTCAGGCAGCATGAGATGGAGTCACTAACTTCTCTGTCAAGGAAGCTATAATTGGTTACTGAACTCCTACCATGCAGATCTCAGCAGCTTTTTGCACTGCTGCAAGAGTGTCTGCCGTTGACTCATCTCTTTGCTTCCCTAACCTGCACCCCAGAAGGGAAACTTCGGAATAAAATTGAGTTTCATGTTTGCAGCCTGTTACAATGTTTTCTATGATGTTCCTAGTTCCTGGCTCATTTCTAAGTGTAATTCACTGTGTAGGTTTTGCTCTATAAAGTTCTCTGTAATTTGAGTTTTGGGATTGGGGAAAATCCTGAGGAGAACATTTGACTGCTTGGATCATTTGTGACACTTGAATGTATTCAGCAACTGAGACAAGGCACTTTGAGCAGACAGTTTGCACCCCTGGGAAATGTGTTAATTCATTTCTTTGGTTTTTAGAGACTTTGTGGGTGGTTTTTTTTTTTTTTTTTTAACTGGATTTGTTGGTTCTGTGAAGGTACAGGGGAACAAACTTGATAACCTGTCAAAGCCTGGTTCTTCACAGAATGGTTGAAATGCAAAAGTTTTGCTTCATTTTCAGTCTGGAATTTCTTTTGTTACTGTGGGATTTTTTTTGCATGTAACTGTACGTCACTGAGTAATCTTTTGTTTTACTTTCCTTCATTTTCTTGCTATCTGTTTGTGAGGAGCTGGGCAGAATGACTTTGAGGTGACCATCATCCACTTCCCAGTGATTTGGAAGCCAGGTGACTAACCTGGTGGGAAATGTCTCATTTTATTTATTTGTCACATGCGTTTAATTAGTCTTAAATGTCTCTACCATTATGTAATACAGAAGATTGCTTTTTAAATTCTTTTTTCATGAAGGCGATCAATAGAAATATAGAAAAATGTTTAGAAAGAGTTTTGAGAGATTTAATCTGTACTGCTTTCTCAAGGCCGGGTCAACTCTAGCTGTCACTTCGGGAGCATGTTTGCCAATATGTATTTTAAAATGCTGATAGCAGAGCATCTACAACTTCTGTAGTCAGTGTTGAGCACTGGACCAGTTTTCCTCTTGAATGTATCATCATGGGCATATGGAGACTTGCCGGGACTTTTCCTTTTATGAAATAGCTCCAGTTATTTCATTCTTTCCTTGTAGATGATATGTTCTTATCTATGACCAATCGATCAATGTTCAAAACTGGGCAGGGAAACTTTATCAGGTAAAGCATGAGCATCTTAGTGTGTGCTTTAGGTGATGTGTCTTGTCTGCTTGTCATTCCTGGTGTGACATTTGTTCCTTTGCAGTAGTGTTGCACTGACTCACGTTCAGTCGGGAACTGCTAATCAATCCTTCAGATCCTTTTCCGGATTACGGTTGTCTAGACAGTCGTTCTTCCATCCTGTATTTGTCAGCTGATGATTTCTGCTTATGTGTCTTTAGTGAATGGCACTTCTCTTCGATGCTATTTATTCCATTTGTCAGCCACACTGACTCCCAAATTTCCCTTCTCTCATATGCCTGTTGGAAGCAGCCTGTTTGACAGGTTTGAGAGACGAAATTTAGGAACTGTACTCAGTAGCAGAAGCAGATCTTTTTATGAGAAGCAGTGCATGATAAGCAACCAAAGATGCTTGGATGCCACAATGATTTGCCATTAGTTTGCATTTGTATGTTTAAAGTAATGTATTTTTCAGATTTTTACAATGACAAGAGACCAAAGTCAGCTGCTTGCAGTTTCTCTTCATAATGCATTTTTCTGGTTACTCAGAATTTATGTTCCCAGTTATATAGTTTAAAGATGATATGGTAACTTGTCAACTTTGCATTTTTGGACACCTGAAATGTTTTGTTTAAAAATAATGCTGATCTAACTTCCAGATGCTCATGGGTGAATAGGAGAGCTGCAAAGAGTGTAGCTGTGAAAGTCACCTGTGCTGTAGGGACAAAGAAACAAGCTTGGATTTTGCAATCTGTCATGCATTGTGCTTGCTCTTTTTTGTTGCTTTGAGTAAGAAAGTAGGATAAAAATTAGTTTTGCAGTATTAAAAAATCAAAAGTCTTGCTGTAGGAAAAAACCCCTTGCTGATACTGATTGCACATTTCATCTTTCTCCAGTTAAGGAACCAAGTCAACTTATTTTTTTGGATTCACATGCAGTTATTTATCTACTTTAATAGTAACTACTGAAGTTGCTTCAACTAAAAGTGAGTAAGATGTGTTTACTCAGTACAAAGAATTTTGTTTTCTTCATAGTTTGTGTATAGAAAACCACACTAGTAGATGAGGTAATAAAACTGAAAATGGAGTTGTTCTTTAGCAAGACTCAAGGTGTTTGAGGAATAAATTTATTTCAGTTCTGCTTTTTGTGTTACTGGATTTCAAGTGTGTGTTTTTGTGCTTTCAAGGCTCTGGAAGTATGTGGTGGCTGGTCTAATGCAGTCAGTAGCTAAATCATGTGCTTGTTCAGTCCTTTCTGCAGCAGAGAAGAAATGTGGTGCCCTTTGAAATCCATTGTTTGGGATTACTTGATTTGAATTTTATTGTTGTTTGTACTGAAGTTAGAATTCTGAGTTTTATTTAGAAATGCAAAACGAATCCTTAACTGTAAGTGTGTATACTGATGCATTTTCATGAATACTTATCATGGAGTAAGTGGGAATCTGCATACACTGTGGATAAGACGTTATAACTGCCTAATAGAAATTATGGAATTCTCCTTCGTTGTTTTTAGAGCAAGGCATTTTCTTTTATTATCATAAATCATTTACTACGTAATAGGATAATGTTTTATTCTTTTGCAACTCTTAAATTACAGGTTACAGTGCGGAAATTAAATGATTACTCCATAAAGTCTTATTTTAACTTTTCTCCTGAGCAGTGTAGTGAGGTGAGTATGTACAAGATGTTGGGCAGGTTGGGATAGGATACACCAGTACTTCTGATGCTTTCATGGGCTAAGTGCAAATTTCTATTCTTTCATTATTTTTGTTATAGAAACCTAATGGGTAACAGCTTGATCCTTGATCAAACAGGAGTTATGTTACAGACTATATAAGTGTGCAGTAGTTGTACTTTCATGAAGTAGAATTCATACTTCTGTAGGTGATGTTACCCATAAAATAAAGACTATTAATTTTTTTTTTTTTTGAGAAAAGCCCTGTGTGAAGATGGCTATTGGGTTTTAAGTGCACTGTCTTGTCTTTTGGAGAAAAATATAGCATGGGGTAACTTAAATGTCAACAGAGGTATCACTATGAACCACTGAATTCATAGGTACAACTATGAGGAACACTCTCAGACTTTTAGGTGCAGCTCTGAGGTATGCTGCTTGAAACTAAGCAGGATAGAGATGAGCCACAGGCTGTAAATGCTATTTTTGGTAAGTGATACTTGTAGTTTTGATAAGAAATAAAATTGGATAATATTTTGTATCTTCAAGGAGTATGCCTCTTTTCTTAGGCTGCATGGTTCCTTTCTTCGCATCTATACTAGGCCTGTTGGTACAGAGAGAATACAGAGCTTGACATGCAGTTTGTGTCTTTGCATGGGATTTAGAAGTGCTCCTTCTGGTGTTAAGATTGTTTCCTCTTAGTCTGATAAAGAAGAAATATGAGTCTGTATTTTTGAAACCGTTTCATGGACAACAGTTGGCAGAGCTGCTCTGTTATTCATGGTTAATAGTGGAAACTTCTTAAACATTCTTTACTTATCTGTTTCTTCCCTATTCCTCTTCATTTGCCCCCTGCCCCCAGCTTCCTTCCTTTTTTTTTTGTCTGTAAAACTTAGGACAAAAAAAGAGGAAATCCTAAGGTGGAAAACAGAAGATCCCTGTTCTTCTGTTTCAGTGTAAGAAGCACATGTCAGTTCTCTATTGGGTTTGTAACCTCTATTCTTCCACCTATCCCATCAGAAAAAAAAAATTACTAGCTGATTATAAGTCAAGCCAAAATTATATTTATATTCTCTTTTCCATTTGGAGTAAGGAGACCTGAATGCTTTTTCTCATTGGGCCATTAGTTCTAAGTTCTCAGCTGTGTTGAACAAATGGGCTTATTCCTATTGCTTGCTAGGTTAAATAGGTGAAGTAAGGGTAGACGTATCTGCCTACACATATTTTGCCATTTGATTTGTTGTGGTGAAATATGCCAGTGATGATAATAATAAGCATGTCAAATTACAGATTCTCTGTTTTTTTCCATTACTGGAAAGCTCAATTCAATCGCTTACATTTTGATTATTTTTTGTCAGATTGAATGGAAGACAAAAGATTTGTATGTGAAAAAAACAACAGACAAGTTAGGCTTTTTGTAATGATTTAATTATCCAAAGACAATTTCTTTCCACCAATTAATTAAAAAAATCATTGTAAGAGATGCTGAAAATATGTAAAATAACATAATAAAATAACAGAATACTATGTGTTTTTCCAGGCAAATGTGTGGTGTTCTTGCATGTGAGACAGCTGTTGGTTTTAGAGCTTAATCTTCTTTGGAGCTAGTGGTTGGAAATGTAACATGTTAAGCAATATTCTGAGGAATTTGAGGTAATGGGTTCTCCAGCCTCAGACATGGTGACATGGAAATCACTTATTCCATAATTGCCTGCAGTGTTACTTCTTTTAAGCTGCTGTCAGTGGTTGCTTCTAGAAGACACTATTGTTTTATTGCTTTATTTTTTAAAAAATATGTATAGTAGCTTTATCTCAACCTGAGCAATTATAATGTGCTTCAAGAAGCAATACATAAAGCTTGTTCTCTTGATGAAAAGCCTTGGCTTCCTGGTGGCATGAAGGATGAGTAGTGTCAGTCTTGCTGTTGCTACCTCTCTGTTGTTCAGTGTTGGACTGAATCTCTTGCTTTTGTATCTTCAAGCTTAAGTGTACTCTTTTTTGTTTACATTCAGAAAATTCCTGGGAAGCCTTTAAGACTGAAAATTGTTGATCATTAATGTGTTTGCATGCAAAGGAAAGTATTTCTTTGTTCCACTTCTGCAAAGACTCAGTTCTGCCAAATTGGCCAGGGCTTGAATAGCAGTGCCTCTAAAAATGTATATTTAATAGATGTATTAAATGGAGCAGTTTTAATGGCTGATATAAAGTGTATCTGTTGAGCAGGCACAAATTATGTTGGTCCCTGTTTTCCCAATCTAATCTGAAAAATGTAACATAGTAAATAGGAAAAATGCAGCTGCAGCATTAGAAAAATTGCATTGGTTTTCATCATGATTCCTACAAAGATATGTTTGGATTTATATTGATAAATATTGCCTGTCGCTCTTTTTGAGCGGCCAGTTAACAGCATCATAATTGACATGCAAATATGGTTGTACAGCTGACAGAAATCTGTGGTCTTTATCAGTGTGCTTTGCCTCTTTTCGAGTTCCCCAGCAAAATAGTGACCAAGAAGAAAGGGACTGGACTGATGAGGAGGTGCCTCTTCTCAGAGAGGCAAAGGTCCAGAATAAACCTATTTAACTGAATGGACTCTTAAGCTAGCAAGTTAGGATCTTTTGCTTAGTCTATGAACTTGATTTATTGTTTGCAGAGCCATCATAAGTTTGGCTTGTTAGGGGCCTCTGTAAAATACCATTTATGTTTTTATATACCTTATGCAAAACCTTAAAAAGCACTCTGCAGACTACAAATAGCAGGTTTTGTGTAGGATATGAATATGTACAGCTACCCTACCAAATGTTAAAGTAACTCAGGAAACTCAGAATAGCATATTGTCTTGATTTTATGTGTGTGGTAAGACTTTGTTGAGCAGAATGTAATTGTCTGGGGACCAGCATGACCGTGGCCAGGCCAGCACTGGGGCTCACCCAGCTCTGACCATGTGCTTCCCCCTATAACTTTCTAACAGCTTCTCTGATGAGCAATTGAGAGAGCTGATCTGGCTGAAAACTAATCACTTTTTTGGCAGGGAGGTATTTACACTGCATCAGCACCTCTAGCTGGGTTTGGATTGTCTGCCAAAATAAGTGTGCCAGTGTGGGGGGAAGTGAGGGGGGGTGCAGCTGGGAGTACAGAGGATGGCAGGACCCCAGGGCTCTGCTTGTGCCTGCAGGCACGTCAGATGAGGTGTAACAGAAAGCTACAGTCTAATGAGAAATTTATCTGGCCTATCAAGAATATATCATACATTTCATGCGGCAGGAGCAAATAAACTGATAGGTAAACTGTATGTCATCTTATCCAGCTGTTTGGTCTGGATTCATGTGTGGTTTTTTTACACAACCCACTGTTAGTTATAAAACTCTTACACATTTTAAGTTACTGCCAAGCATGGTAAGTGCTTTCTTATTCTGGAGGCTACTTTGTGAGCAATTACCTGTTTTTGAAATCCCAGATTTTTTCTTCCTTGCAACAAGCAGAACTGTCCAAGCACGCTTTTTGGACATGAAGCTGAGATTGATTTTTGTGAGCCCTTAGCAGGCTGCTAAAATAGTTTGAGTGTCACAAGATCAGAAAATAAAAACTCTAAAAGTGTAATTTCTATTTTGTGGATGTAAAATTAGTCAAATTATGCCATGGAGCAAAACTTACAGAAAAAGGTAGAAAGTGACAGAACTGAGAACTGGTAAATGTACATCAGGAATCTTGTGAGACGTAAATAACACAGTAAAGTAAAATAAAATAAGCAGAGGTGTCATACTTATAACATCGTTATGAGAGGTCTTTGTCCTACTGCTGCATTCAGAGCTTAAACAGGTAAACATTAAGTACTTTCAAAATCAAAATGCGCAAAAGAAAAAATGAACAGTTCTGCCTGATATAATAAAAATATTTTATATTTGATAATTTCACAATAAAATATTTGATATTATACAAATACTTTGTAATAAATATTTTATAATAATGACATATAATAATGTGGTTGTTATGAGAATTGCTACTTCTCCAGAATGATGGCTCTTAAGCATTGCCATTGCCTCTTCAGTCAGCACAGATTTGGGAATAAATTTGAGGAAGAGGCCTTAGCAGTTTCTCCTTCCAACTATCTCTACTAGTCTTGTCCCTTTTCTTCTTTGCTGTGGCTATCTCTGTGTTAGCTCTCCTGGAAACCATCAGTGGAGTCCCTGAGCATTCTGCACCGCCAGAGTCATGTTCCCTTCTGGCTCTTATCCTCTGTTGCTGAGCTCATTTGTCTCTCTTCTGTCTGTCAGTTTTTTAGGTCTGAAAACTACAACTCAAGCTTAGAGAAAATACTCTTTGGTTGATTATGCATTGTTTGTTTTGTACCAAAATAAGTTTTGGATACATAACAAGAACCTTCAGCACAGGAGGAATTGTTTGATTTGGCTGTGATCTATGGGGTACCAGACTTCTCAGTGTCTGTTAAATACAAAACAGCATCCTTATGACTTTTCTGGTATGGTAGCTGTACAGCTGGGGCATCACATATGTAACATCATGCTGGAGGCATTTTCTTGGGTGTCTTTTCCCCTTCTAAATTAGTCTAGTTATGAACTGACTTTTACTGTGTTCAACGCATTTTTAAAATCTAAAACACCCTCTGGGAGTGGGTGTGTTTAATGTACAGAAACATATGAGAATAGGAAATGGAATGCGATACATAAACTGTGGATGTATTTTTTTTCTCAGTTTCCTCAAATTGTCAGTCACCTTGCTGGTGATACTTCAATTACTAAGTGTGTTTTTGACCAGTTGTCACACAAAGTTTTGAATTTGTGTGTCCCTGCCGTTCAGCCGTATCACAATGAACTGGGAGGTGGGGAGGAGAAAAAAGGAGCTATCATATGTCTGATAATTGTTGTTTGGCTCATATCCAGGGTTCTGTTTGTAAAGAGTTCTATAGTGTGATCTTAAAATATGTAACTTGTCTGAAAATGTCAATATTTACTTTTCTCATGAAGTCTTGATTTGTTGAAGTGCCTTTAAAATTTTAGGGGCAAATAGTTGTTATCAGGCAAAGACAGTTTAGATAACCCTTAGCCTTTTCATCTGTATACATGTTACTTTTTTAGTTTTTTTTAAACAACTTTGCCCTATCGGTTTGCGAAAGGAAGTGTTTGGTGGGTGATATCTTTATGAAAGATTAAATACAAAGACAACTTCATGATGAAATATGAAAGTGGTTTTGAAAGGAATAGCGTGGTCTCCTCAGATCTATATTTAATAGGAAAGCTGTCTGGGCAGGTCTGGTTTTGGTTCTTCTTGGTTACAAAGGTTGGACACTGGATAATTCCATGATGCAGTCATTTTTCTTCTTCTCTAGAGGAGACTTTACCTCCAGAAATTCATCAGTGTGTAGTTCAGCCATAAAATACTTTTACTTTTTCCTAGTATTAGTTATTTTGTACTAGCTACAAAGAAATTTGTGTTCTGAATGGATGTTGACTTAATGAACATATGAGGCATTCCTGCAGCCTGTGGTATGTCATGGGGGCCCTGGGGAGATGAGAGGAATGCTGAGGCTTCAGATACGGCACTGAAACGCTGACACTGCTACTGTGAAATGTTGCAGCACACAAACAGTGTAGCATACCTGATTTAAATACCTCGAATTCCCCAAGCTTAGAGATGGAGCAGAATTTCATAGAATTTGCTTTGTAATCTCATGTCAAGCTCTCTTCAAGGCAGCATTATACACTCGTGCGTGAGTGGGTGAATAGCACTTGGCAGGCTTTGCTGGCGCTTGGCTCTTCTAACGTCTCCTACAATAATGACTTAGAAGCAGAACTTCTACCCTTCCCCCTGCTTAATTTACCCATGCGCTTCTCCCACATATGATGGTTTTTGTACTTTCTGTACAATGTCCATTTCAGGAAAAATTAGCTTAAGTTTCTCATAATATGAAAAAGAAATTTACCTGCCCAGCTGTTTGGTGATATTGACAAAGACCTAATGCTAATTATTTTGTGGTTACTTGCGAGCTGTTTTTGACCTAGAAACCTTTTGCATGTTAACCTTGCAAAGGTGAACTGCTATACTTCAGGAAATATGTGACCTGAAAGCACTTATGTTAAGTATGTATTTTATTTGTATTTTTGGAGGGGCTTTTTTGGTAAATATGGACGCAGGTAATTGTAGCAGTATCAACTGGAAATGAAGGGAGACTTGGACACGTGTTCCTGCAAATTTAGGCTTGGCAGACCCAGTAGAGAATTGAAGGTACTGGGTTTCTGAAGAGACTGGATGAGGGATTATGGAGTGCAAGTGAAATGACAGGTAGGGGCAGAGAGGTCAGAACTGCCATGTGGTTTTATCAGGGTTTACTAATGAACTTACAGAGGGAAAAAGCTAGTAGTCAGGCACAGAGAGTAAGGAGGAGTTATTATTACAGTGAAAGGCAGAAAAATATATGAGATTGTGGGAAAGTTTCTTATAAACTTTTTTTATGCTTCACTGATGGTCTGTTTTGTGGCATCTGCTGCCTGCCTTTCCAGTAGGGGAGTTGTAATTAAGGTTTGCTGCAAAACTTGCAGAATAAAGACAGTGGGGGAAGCAGATCTGGCAAGTGTTTCTGGATGATGTGCTGTCAGGGATTATGGTTTGGAAACCATATACATAAGATTACTTCTGGTGCTAACTGGATCTTCCTCAAGTACACTTCAGAAACAAGACCTTGTCAAGATTTTGCAGTGCTTGATTCAGCTTGAATTTTCATGGAATCATGTAAGCTATGTGGTGTAAGGTAAGGACCTCAGAATTGAGCTTTGTGTAATCAGTTGTCTTTATCTTAGTTTGTAGGTCATGCAGGTTTTAGTTTGCTAGATAACGACTCTGAGAGATTCTTGAATGTTGCTAATGAGCTTTGGGCTAATCAAAAGTCCTCGTCCTCTGGCTCAGGGCTCCCTGCTGTCTGAACGAACTGTTCCTGAAAATATACAGTTTCTCATTTCCAGAAGGCTGCTTGGGAACTTTTGGCTCAATACTTAATTGTGACCAAAGAAGCGATTGAATTGAGAGCTCATGGGGTAATGCTGTTTGCTGTATTATGTGCTCTAGCCACTGAGGTGCTAGTGAATTTGCTAGGAATAGGCAGCATTCAGCTGCAACGTGAGGATTCAGTCACTGTGTGACCTACAAATGGCAGAGACAGTGGTAGATGTTGAAGGAATTAGACACGGCAGATCTTATCTGTAAGATGTTCATGCTTTTTTACCAAGGTAGTGGATTCTGTCAGTGTCCTGTGTCTGCTGGGAATCAAGTTTGAATTCATTTGTAAGTATGGTTTTACCCCTTGAAAGTTATCTTGATTAAATGAGATGTTCACTTGGCTTTAAAAGAAATGCTTTGTTTGCTGTACAATACACTAGCATTCCCTGTATTGTGTCACCTCTCTTCACCTCAGTAAAATACAGACTAGTAGAACTTGTGTACTAAAAACCACTATTTTTTAAATAAAATGAAGAGTATGTATTTGTTCAGAAGTGTAGGAAGTGATGAGTGACTGATTTATTTTTTCATTAAACTAAGGTTGACTGCAGGATTTGGTTTTTTCTTTCAATTTTTTTTTTTTTTAAATTTTAATAGGCTTCTGTATAGAGTGAGCCTTCAGTCTGCTGTCAGGCACTCTTAGTTAGAAAACATGGCAAGCATGTGTGAGTACATGTGTACCAGTACTGTTCAAAATATCATCACAAAGGGCTGTGGCAGAGAGTGATAGGAGTTGAGTCTGTATCATCATGAACTGTGCAGCAGAAGTGTGATGAATGCCTATAGTGTTTGTCTGATGGCCTTTTTACTGAAAATAATAAATGTTTCATAATAAATTAATAATTGTAATTGAATGTTTTAAATGTCTGTTCTTACATAGTTCACTTCTGAAATCCTGAATACGTGTTTGAAAGTGCTTTCTGTTTCCTTATCACAAATATGATTTAAATTTTCACATAATGCAGCTGTGTGTGTAGTGGAAGACACTGGTGACCTTACTGAAGACCGAATTCAGGCCATCCGGCTACCATCCAAATGCTCTGCCAGCTTAGCTACTTGACCACCTGCTTGTTTTTCCATTCCCTTTGCAAATGTAGGTTTTGTTCATTTTCTGGCATCTCATCATTGCCTTTCATAAAAAGAAATCAAATTGTGTGGATAAGGTCTGTACTGTAGACCACTTGGGTGTCTTTGTGACTCTTGTCATTTGAATTTTCATCAGCCATTCAAGCATGGGCTTGTTGGAAAAGAATAGAGGATGATGCCTTCTGCACCTCCACGCTTGCTTTCCCCAGCCATGCTCCTACACTTCGGATTGCAAGACCCAGTGGCAGCCGTGTAGTTGTTCTCAGCCTCACTGTAGCTCTCCTGCTCTGCATGAGCTCGGTGGTTTTCCTCAGTGGAAAACATCCAGGTAGTGCTGATGTGCTGTTGGAGCGTGTGGAGATTTCTTTAATTGTTGAAACAGGCAGCTTAAATTATTTGTCTTTGTTCATGTCTTTCAATATGCAAAACTGAAAAAAAAGGAAACACTGGTCATAAATATATCTTTGAGACCTAATGGTAAATGCTTTTGAGAACGAATCCCTTAATAGCCCAATGTGACTGGAGTGCTGAATGGGGAATCTTCAGTAGTGAGTTACATTCCCACATCTACTGATCTGCTCATTGGCTACGTCCAAATAACACGACCTCAGTGCCTGGTTTGTAAAGCAGCACACTGAAAAGCAGGCTAGCACTGCTGACTGAAAGCTTGTGTACTTGTTTCATCTGACATAGCTGAGATAGTTCAGGAGTTACGTCTGTGGTTGGTTGATGAAAACTAAAGGAAAAATGGGTGGCTGTTCTGTGGCTTCTCACTGTGTTAAATTCTGCTGTTGGTTTCTAAAGTTTTTGTCCCTTTTTTGTCAAGAGATATAACCATGATGCAGTGATTTGGATGCACTAAATTTTAAACTAGAAAAATCATAAATTGCTTCTGGTTTCCGTATAAATGTCAATGGATTGTTTTCATCTTGCACTTTAAATATGCATCAGTCATGGAAAAAAGTTGTCTCCTGTTTTTTTCTGTTGCATCTGAAGGCTGCATTTGGTGTTCCCACAGGCTTGGTTTAGTGGAGTGGATAGGGTGAAATAGGAAGGTACTGCAGAAGCTGTGAAAATGCTTGAGCTCTCACTTTTATTTTGGTGTTTGTTTCCATTGCACTCTGTAATACCTACAACAGATGTCATTTTTCAAAAGGTGGCTTGACTACCTGGACTGTCTTTTGCTGGTGGTTTAGGCAGGAGAAAAGAGTGGACTGAGCAGGCACTGGCTGTGAATCTGATCTAAATATAATCAGCTATGCACATACTTGCAGCATTGTCTGGATGAGTGTGATTTTTGTAATCTGGCAGTATTACTTGTTAGACAGATTTGTCACTTGGCAATGCTGAAGTGGGAACTTTGGTCTGGGAGGCACAGAGCCTGGGTTGGAAAGCCTATATGTTCTACCATTTGAGAAGGTATCTAGTGTGTTAGGATTGGGGGATCTGGCATCAGGATGTGGTTGTGCAGACTCTACTGTGAGATGTTGAGGGTCTGTGTGAGCTCTGTGTAGGTGTAGGGGTGACAAGTCTGCTGGATTGCCATTGTAATGGCTGCAGGTCCCTCTGACATCCTAGAGGATTGTCTTGAGGGTCCCAGTTAAGGTGAGTCAGTGTTGTCAAGAAACTTAACTTCCTCTAAGCTGTCATGCTATAGAGGCTTCAACAGAAATATTAAGAATTCTTTGAGCATATCTTACTGGTTTTGATAATTTATTTAACCGAAATTGAATAATTGAGCTCCCACTCTTAAGCTTTCTACAGCAAATATTTATAATCTCTTTTGGTTTTTATCTCTTGGGTACCAAAGATGAACATCAGAGACAGTGTTCATTAATTTCTTTGCTTTCCTGCCCTTCTTTGTAAAAGAATCTACCATGGAACAAGTAAAGCAACATGATAAAACTTTGTAAAAAAAAAAAAAAAAACAAACAAACCCCAAACAAACAAAAAAACCACCCAAACCAAAAGCAAATACAAACCAAAACTCCACAAAAGATTCCTACAACAAAATATAAACCAGTTCGACATCTACCAATTAGTATCTAGTATTCTGCTTTCAGCGTATTAGAAAGACAGTGCAATGAAACAGTACACATGGGAGCAATTTTCTTTAGTTACTTGTGAGCATTTGGGACCAAGTAGAGGGATAAATGTCTGGCTTGGTGTCATCTGATACAGGGGAAGTTATTTCTATGCATTCTGTTGGGAGTTTTTGCTTCCCAAGTAGTAAAACACTGTATATTATAAAGATGGGTTAAGGAAAACATTGCCTCTTTGAACCATGTGCTATTATTGTTTTGTGCCGATCACATGCTGTCAGCTGTTTGTTTTTTTGGGGTTTTTTTGTGTCAAATGTAGATTATTTTTCTGTTCACAATGGTGTTCAGACAAGTAGTGGATTACTATATGCCAGCAATGTGCCACTGCAAGTCTGAAGTAGTAGTATCTGGATTAAGATAACAACAGCTTTTCTTATTTTATCTTAGAGAATGTTGGTAGAGCATCCAAGCTCTCTAGAGATTTACTTCTTTTTTAACTGACTGTGTGTTCACCGTACTCGGGCTTTAGCCTGGATAGACTTCAATATATATCTGGTAGGAAAAGTTTAAAAAGATAAAGAGGAAAAACTAACATTTTGTTTTCAATTTGTAATTGTAAATGATCAACATAAAGGCAAGTTATGTTTTGGTGGCTAAATTTAAGGCCTTGTTTCTCAAAATAAATGCACAGATCTGGAAATTCTGTGATGCAATATCTGTTTTGTCTTACTTTGTTTTAACCATTTCAGTCAGGTATTTGGATAAGAGATGCTATCAATGTCAAAAGCAATTAGGTGTAGTAACAGTTGGGTTTGAGATCTGACCATTTTTATGCCCTACTTTGTTAGGTTATTGAAAGAAGAAACAGGGTCTCTCTGCTGTTCTCTAGACAGTACCACTGGAGAAGGAGACTGAGACTTATCCTGGCTTAAAGATCTGACAGCCGACTTTGTTATGCCACAGAAACTATGATGTGAATGTGCTATACATGAGCTACTGATAATTTTTGTGTAGTCTGGAAAAAGAGTGGTCTTGGTTCTCAGGCTGTTCTCAAGACCCAGAAGAGTCTTCAGTGCATGAATACATCATCAATGAATTAGTGTTGCTGTGACAGATTGTCTTCAGTGTGAATGGCCCACATTTTATTGAGGGTGGGGCAGATTGGGTTTGTGTGGTCAGGTTTTCCTAGTGGTACAGGGATGGATCTTTGATATGCTGCCAGATCTCCCCCGATGTCTGACAGAGCCAATGCCAGGCAGCTCCAAGACAGACTCCCTGCTGGCCAAGGCTGAGCCCACCAGTGATGGTGGTAGTGCTGCTGGGGTAATGTATTTAACACTGGAAAAGTTGCTACATGGCAGCAGCTGTAGCCAGAGAGAGGAGAGAGATTACGTGAGGGGAACAGCTCTGCAGACTCCAGGGGCAGTGAAGGAGGGCTGCCCCAGGTGCCACAGCTTTCCCATGCAGACCATGGTGCAGACCCTGGTGAGTCAGGCTGTCCTCCTGCAGCCCACGGATGTCCACGGTGGAGCAGAGATCCACCTGCAGCCCATGGAGGAGCCCATGCCAGAGCAGAGGGATGACCAAAGGTGGCCCTGTGGGAAGCCCATGTGGGAGCATGGCTCCACAAGCCTCCTGGCATGACTTGTGACCCCGTGGAGAGAGGAGCTGGAGCTCTGTGCTGGAGCAGGTTTGCTGGCAGGACTTGTGACCCTGTGGGAGCCCCATGCTGAAGCAGTGTGTTCCTGAAGGACTGCACCCCATGGAAGGGACCCACACTGGAGCAGTTGGTAAAGAGTTGCAGCCTCTTGCAGCAGGAGAAGCTTGTGAAGGATGTCTCCTGTCGAAGAGACCCCCATGCTGGAACAGGGGAAGTGTGTGAGGGTCTTCTCCCCAAGGAGGAAGGAGCAGCAGAGACATGTGGTGAACTGACTGCAGCCTCCTTTCCCAGTCCTCATAAGCTGCTGGGGGAATGGATAGAGAAAACTGAGAGTGAAATTGTGCCTGGGAAGAGTGAGGAGGAAGGTGTTTAAGATTTAGTGTTGTTTCTCATTATCCTACTCTGATTTGATTGGTAATAAATTAAATGAATTTTCCCCCTAGTCAAGTCTGTTTTGCCCATGATGGTAATTGATGAGTGATTTCTCCCTGTCCTTACTCTGACCTATAAGCCTTTTGTTCTATTTTCTCTGCAGCGTCTGGCTGAGAAGGGGAATGATAGAGTGGCTTAAGTGGGCACTTGGCCTCCAGCCAGGGTCAACCCATCTCAGAGGGGAAGAGGGGCTGATAGGTTTGGAAATACTTTTTGCCAAAAAAAAGGAAATGGTGGTGTCAGGTCATAGATTTTGGGTCAGGATTTAAGCTTCTATAACATGTGGACCTAGAAAGGCCTTGTTGACAAAGGCAGACTTCATGACAGACAGATCTGTAGTTCCTAAAAGGAACCAAACTTTGATTGCCCATTGCTATCAGTCAGACTAGAAGCTTGTCCGTTGCTGGGAGGGGAGCAAGCAGACGGTAAGGAAAAATGGACAAGGTAAAATTGGAATTTCTTCCAAAATGTCCACTTATTCTAAGGTATTTTAAAAATATGTTTATATCCTAATGATATTTCTTCTTGATATGAAGATTTTGATTGTATCAGTAATGCAGGATTGGGATTAACATTTTCAGCAAGACCAGAACTATTTCCTGACAGTACTTCCATATATTTCTAGATTTGTTACAGTAGTCTTAGAAATCCTTTATAGGCTCAATGAGGTATATATCCCCTGCAGAAGCACCTGCTTTTGTAAGAGTAGTAGTTTACTTTAAATTTTTTTTAAATTGTGTTTTCCTCGGTTTTTTTTAAGGTGCTAACACTACCCTGTGTTTCAGATAGCACTGAGATTTTTTGTCCTTAAGCATTTATATGAAAAACCTGTTAGTTCTTCTGTTTGACTTGGAAATTAGAGATTTTTCCCTGTAGTTACAGGAACACAAAAAGTCTGTTTTGAGCAACACTCAACAGTTATTTCTAACATGAAACAGTTATTTCTGAAAGTGATAGATAAAAGAAGCCCTTGAAGTCCACCACTGTTGAAGTTCAGATGCTTCACCTCCCTTGAGACTTTTTTATTAGCTCCATCTATTACTTTGTTATACTCTGCACACAGTTTGGCCATACAAAGCAGCAACAGACAGAAGAGGAAAAATGGTGGAAAAAATCTGAATTTGGTAGGATGAAGCCAGAGCACAGACATGTAAGAATGGGAGCTTGGAACTGTCAGGGAGAGTATTTGAGAGAGAAGAATTGGGGGCAACAGAAGTAGGGTTTGTGAGGAAGGACTGACTGTAGGGAAACTTTCTGCCTTTGGCTGTTTTCTAACTCTGCTTAAGACCATGGATGTGGGAAGATAATTGAATTAGGAATGTCACCTGTTGTTTGTGGTTTATCAGAAACCTCATTATTAGCTATTTTAAAGTAGAGGACAATGAGGATGAGACTATGTGCAGGTGGCACTATGTGCAGGTGGCACTGCCAGGCTGAGAATGTGGATGCTCTGGTCTGTGCTCTGTGCAGGCACAATCCAGGACATTCTGCTGATGTCCTGGATTGCTACTGCCTTTTGCAGCCTGAGCTAAGCAGGTGTGCTCAGCTCTTTTTTAACATCTTCCTCAGTTGATCCCCAACTTATGTCCTTGTTTCCAACTGTCCTCTTCAAGCTCTTCCTGCATGCCTTGCAGCAGGTTGCTCTAGAGACAGATGACAAGAAGACAATGAGACTGATTTGAGGAAGTCAAAGCTTGGAATTACAAAAGCAGAACCATCTTGGGCTGGAGCTTCAGGAGAGGAAGTGAGAGCAGACTAATGGACAGATGCCTGTCCAGGACTCCTTGTTCTAACCTGTTTGGTTATTTTTCATCCACATACTCTCATCCCTCTGGTGCATGTACAGGAGTCCAGGTCTGATGGAGACAGACTCCTGTGGCTTCTCTTAAGTTTCTGATTGCCTGGCAAGTGCTGAGACATACATGTACCTCTTGTCCCTCAAGCCCTCTCGGTATCAGCTTGAAAGGTGTTGGAAAGGAGCTGCAAAGACAGTTTTTCCTAATACCTGCATGTACGAAGAAAAGTGTTTGCAATATCCTTTGATGCAAAAATGGAGAAGGCTTCAAATTATTAAATATAGCATATTATTTTCAGGTAATAGTTTTTAGAGTTCCTAGAGGACATCAACAGTGGTGGCTTAAAAGCTATCCTGAAATATATTTAGTACCTAGCATGCTGAAGTCCCAAGGACTTCAGGCTCCACTGTGATAGAAGTAATGGCCTTTATTGTGGTCTTGAGGTCTCCACCCCCATTCATACCCAGTTTTTATGCCTTGAAATGACCACACTTGTCTTCAGTATGAATTCCTTTTACCTGCAGTCACAAAACATTAGTGGATTGATGTAAAGTGTACTTTGAGAGCTATCTGAGCTCTGTTGAGCAGTGGATAACCTGAGGCTGCACCAGGTAATTGCTGAGAATAAGTTCAGAAATATAAACCTTCCAAGTCATGATGTGAGAACTCTAGACTTGAACTTGAAAACCCTTTGAATGTGTCATCAAAGCACTTGTATAAACTCCAAATAATTAATTCTAGATTAACATTTGCTGCATACTTGACTAGACAATACACACATATAGGGGCTGAGGTTTTTGTGTGTCATGCAGTGTAAACAATGGAAGACTGCTATCCTGGGCTAGTGGGTGTTTGGTAGGTTAGTGCCTTAGTCAAGCCTTAAGGCTGTCTGGCACATGAGGAAAAAAAAGATTTCCAAGGGGCTGTCTCACCCTTGTGAGAAGTGGTCATCTTTCCATGTTTCATATAATGCCAAAGACTGTGACAGTTTTCAGCTAGTCTCAATGCATTTGGGTGTGGAAGTAGTGGAGTGAATATTGCTTTTTAATGTCAGCCTGAAGTGATACTAGTGATGATACTTGACCTTACCTAAACCAGAGAAAAAGAGGGAAGAACTTGTTTTTTTTCCATAGACATAATCCCAAGTACTTTTATTTTCATAAGCAATTTATTATTTTTAATAATTCATAGATATAAATGTATAGTAAAAACCGGATCCTTGGAAAAAAATTATTGGTGTAACTTCAAGTAGATCTATTATTTTAACAAGTAGTTTTGATGAAGTGTTATAATTTAATTGGCAGCTTCTCGTAATTAGCAGACAATTTCATTCCTGCCTAAATAGATTTTTTTTTTTAATATTAATGAGTGTAATGTTAATCAAAAACACTTTAACTCATAAAAGCAAGCTAGTGAAAAGAAATAATTACTGCAAGCTACAAAGACTCAGGCTTCTCAGTTAATTTTAATGAATGCTTCTAAAACTCCTGGAAGAAGAGCTTGGGGATCTTTTTTTATCATTAAACTATCTTCATTTCTCTCCATACAGAGAATAAACAGCTATGTGATAGTTTTCAAAACCAGTTGTAGTGAATTCTTTTCCAATGTGTCTAGCATTTCTTGCTGTGTCAATGTACATATAGTACAGTAATTTTTTTTTTTTACTGGACTTGTTTGTGCTCATGATGATTCAAATAATTGATAAAATGAAGTAGGGCTTTTGTATTTTAAAAAGAGGAATTGTGATAGAGATGAGCCTTGTTAAAGATCTGTCCTGTCTGGATTTATTAATCTGTGCCAATATTTCTGTAAGCTATGAGAGTGCCTTTATCTTATGGAGGAATAAATGCCAGTCTCTTTTTCTACAAATTCTTTGCAGGGAAAAATTGTTCTCTTAGAGCTGACAGTGCTTAATGTAACAATCTAAAACTCTTCTTGTGAAGGGTGGAAGTGGTCTTAAATTTTTGGTCTATTCTAGAAGCAAAGTGATGTTTGCTTTCATTTTTTCCAGAATCATAGTAGAACTTAAACGTTTAAAGTATCCATTTACCTCAGCAAATATATTGGATATAATGTAAGAAAAATTAGTACCCTGTATGGATTGAGAGAAGACATTCAGAGCAGCCCAAAAGAGAAGCACTTGGGATTCTCATGGCTAAAAATCTGAGATGAGCCAGCAGTGTGTGCTCAGAGCCCAGAAGGTCAAATGCATCCTGGGCTGCATCAAAAGCATTGTGGGCAGCAGGTCAAGGCAGGGGATTCAGATGTTCTTCTCTGCTCTGCTGAGACCCCACCTGAAGGGTGGCAGCCAGCTCTGGGGTCTGACAGACAGACCTGTTAGAGTGGGTCCAGAGGAGGGCCATGAATATGGATAGAGGGCTGGAGCACCTCTCCTACAAAGACAGGCAGAGAAAGCTCGGGTTGTTCAGCCTGGAGAAGACAAGGCTTTGGAGTCACTTCTACTACCTAAAGGGAGATTTAAAAAAAAAAGGGAGAGTGATTTTTTACACAAGCAGATAGTGATAGGCCAAGGGGGAATGGCCTGAAGTGGTAAGAGATTTAGATTAGATGTTTAAAATAAATTTTTTACTCAGAGGGTACTGAGGCACTGTAACAGGTTGGCTAGTGAAGTTGTGGATTCCCCATCCCTGAAAGTGTTCAAGGCCAAGTTGGAGGGGACTTGGAGCAACCTGGTCTAGTGGGTGGCATGCCTACCTATGCTCTTGGGGTTGGAACTGTATGATCTTTAAGGTCCCTTCCAACCCAGGGATGTTGGTGATTCTGCTTCTATTATCTTATTTTTCCCCCTGTCACTATCTGCAAAGAAGTGGTTGGTCTTCATCTTTCTCTTTTCTTTCCTTTATTACATGGTCTAAAAAGTTTTATACTCAGTGAATATTGACAAGCATGTAATTATGCAAAGCTGTTAAAACATGCAGTTACTATGCCTTGCTTACCAGCATTTTTGCAGCAAGTTTTCTTTGACTCTTCATTGCAGTCACTTCATCGCCTTTGTGACCTTTTGTTGGATGTTTTTCAATATGTTCATGTCTGTTGCCTTGTGGAGCTCAGAAATGAGTACAGTTCATCTGTTTCATGTGTGGCCACCCCCAGTGCTGAATAGAGGTGAAATATGACCACTCTTGCTGGCAATACTTTGCAGCTCAGGGTACATTGTGCCCACAAGGGCACACTGCTGGCACATGTTCAACTTGGTGTCCACTGAGACTCCCAGATACTTCTCTGCCAAGCTGCTTTCCAGATAGTTGCCCCCACTCCCTGTACATTCTGGTCCCTGGGTTTGTTCTCTCCCAGGTGGAGGGCTTTGCAATTCCCATGGTTGAGTTTCAGGATGTTCCCATCAGCCCATTTCTGCAGCCCGTTGAGGCCCCCCCAGATGCACTCCCTCCAGTTTTGTCAGCCAACTCGCTGAGAGTACGCTTGGCCCGTGTTGAACAGGGCTCTGTGTAGTGTTGCCTTCTGGGGTGTACCACTAGTTAGCAGCCTGCAGCCTGACTTCGTGCCACTGGTCACCACTCTCTGACCACAACCCCTGGGCCTGGCCATCCAGACAGCTTTCATCCACCTTGCCATTGGCTCATCCTGCACTTTATCAACTTCTCTGGGACAGTCTTACAAGACATAGTATCAAAGGCCTTACTAAGTCCAGGTAGACACTACCCACTGCTCCTCTTGACTGCCAGGCAAGTCACTGTATTGTAGCAGGATGTTGTGTAGGTATGTGCCTGTACGTGTATGTGTTTGTTTAACTTATAACTCTCGAAGCATTGCTCTTACTAGGTTTGTTTCAGAATCTGCACTGTATAGACCATAAATCACTTCCTAGGCTTCTGCACTTGAAGCTATTAACTCTACTGGGTAAGATAAATGACTAATGCTATGCTAAATGGGAATAAATATATTTTATTAAATATGGAATGCCTTAATGATAAATTTCAAACTTTGGAACATCTTCAACTATTTAAAATGATTTTTTTAAAAAAATCATGAGAAGTACCTAAGGAGTGATCTGCCTTAGCTATTCTTGCTTAGTCTCATCATACATGATTAAGCTGATTTTAACAAGCCTTACACTGTTCAATTAAAATATAAAATTTTAAAAAGTCCTACCACAGATTTCTGCCTAAAGGCTTAATATTAGCAAATCTGAAATGAAACTGAAGCTTGAGAACAGCATTATATTTTCTCCCATCTGTTAAAAACAAATAACCTCCCCCCAAAGCATCCCACAGTTGCTATGTTGCCATGGAAACTAACTTCTTACTGCAGGGTTTCAGAAATGGATGTGTTTTATGTACCCACTTGAACTGATTTAACTGCAGCAAAAGTAATGGTAAATATGCTGTATGAAGATAACCTTAAACCTCTTGCTTACGTACTTTTTTGTGTAAGTCTTTACAATGAGAGAGTTTGTGCAATAATATTGTATGTTATATGCATTGTATGTATTTCTGTTGTACTTGTCACATAGAACAAGGGTTTCTGCTCTGGTGACTTCTTTTTCTGAAGTTATAGAAATGAATGACAAAAAGGAGTCGTAGGTGAGATTGCCCTTCTGTTTCTTCTGTGGCCCTTGACAGTGTTTGAAGCAATTAAGTCTCACAATCTCCTCTTTTGCTGTCATTTAGCTCAGTTTTGGCTTTTTTATTCAGTAGTGCTTTCACTGAATTTTCTTGGGTTATTTGATGTTGTGGTCTTTATTTGAGGGCATTTGTGTGTGTCTTCACTGAATTTGTAGGAGTAAAACTAAGGAAAACTTTGTCAACTAAGTACTGTTAGTTTAAAATATTTTAGGTAAGGTATCTTCACTTTGCCACAGTAGTGAGCTACAGAATTTATAAATAAGTTGAAGTACGTAAGGCGTGACTGAAAGATAAAGTAATCTGGAATATTTGCGTTACTATGTAGAAATGAATGCCCTTTACAGTTGTAGGGGAGTTTGCCAAACTGTAATTCATAGTCTGTGGCACAGGGTTACATCTTCCACAGCAGAGATACAGAACCTCCCTAAAGTCCTGCTTGTCTGTTCTTGGTCCTTAGAGGTGGCTATCAGGCACCAGGTGGGGATACCTCTCCCCACACTGTCTTATCCCGAGGCTTTGAGTGTGTCCGTGGAAGGTGATGCATATATCACCGAACATCTAATACTGCTGATTGCACACAAGGGAATAAAGACCAGATTTTTACCTCAGTCACTGACAAATTTCATTGCCTTTTTATCTGTTGGCACACTCAGCAAATAATACAGACTTAGTAAAGAAGCTGTCCTTTGTAGCATCACATGCAGAAGGGATCAAAAATTTTTCATATTTATAAACAGTGATTTAAAGATTACTTTAAAGTGGGGGAAGCATCTCTTTTTATCTTTGACGTAATGTCTTCAGTAGATGCTGCTGCCCAGCAGTCACGGTGCAGAAGATGTGATGGGACAGCTGCTTTCTTCAGTTCTGCTTTAGCTGACATTAGCTGGCTTTCAGGAGTGCCCTGGACAGCTTGTTCCTTCCAGAGTGCTCACATCTGTGCTGGGTGATGGGCTAAGAGCACGACTTCATTATATACCCATTCCCAGAGCTCCTAAAGGACAGGTCTGAGGAAAAGACTTTGGGCAGGACCCTGTCAGACATTATTGTAGCTGGAACAAAGGTCCAGGAATGGTGAAGGGTGGGTGTGCCTGTGTCTAAGTATCAGTATAATATTTAATATGCAGGTTTTCCAGGCATTAGAAGTATTTCCCCTCTACAAATGAAATGTTTGTATAGAATTGATTTGGGGGAGGTTCTTAGAGTTGGTTTGGGACACCTGATAACTGTAGACCAAGTATAGAATCAGATTGTTTATGATTAATATTTAAACCTTAAAGTCTTTATCACAGGCTTCTTATTTCAATATTTAATGGAGACAAAACCTCTAGTTGCCCTTCTCAATTTTGATAAAACCCAAATAAATTTCTTTAGGGATTAAAAAAGGTATTTTAGGGACTTCCACTGTGGGATTTGCATCGTTCATTTATGTCCTTTAATTACTGTCTGGCTGCTGTCAGCCACAAATTGCTTGCAGTATAGTTTTAGCCATAGTAATTATGCCATAATGTACGGGGCCTGGGGTAAGAATAAGGAAACTGTGTTCTATTTCTATCTGTTCCTCAGTTTAGTTTTATGACACACAGCAAATCACCAGATCTCTTTGTATACTCATTTGTAAGCCTAGGAAAAAAATTCTATCCCTACATTTGTGAAATATTAAAAGTTACTTCAGACAGTTGATTGATTTGTACTGTATGTATTTTTTTTACTCCTTCCAAATATCTGTTTTTATTAAACAAACTTTGTTTCAGAAGAAAGTAATAAATTAAACTCCTAATTTTTATATTTTTGTATGAAAGGGAGTTTCTGGATGTCATAGTTGAGATAAAGTATAAATAATATGTAGTATGGAGTTTTGCAATGCAATTGTGTGTAAAAGTATCTGCTTGCTAAATAAGCAAAACAGTAAACAATATTTGGTATATTTTAGTTGTGTTCTTCTCTTCCCTTTTTACAATGTATAAGTAGAAAAATTTTGTCATGTTATTAAACTTGTGTAACTGTATGCACTTACATCCATATTTTTGGAATGTCTAGAAACAACATGCCTCCAAAAAAAAAGAAATGTGATAGCTTGTTAAATCATAATTACTAAAAAACTATATATTTGACAAAATATGTTGTATTCCCAAGATCAGTTGTAATTATTTTGAGATTGTGATTATTTTGAAACAAACTACTAAATCTAGAGCTTTCTCTATTTTTATTAACTTTAGAGTATAGGATACTTGGGCAAAATGGAAGGAGGAAAAAAGAGTGATTCTTTGTTATTCAGTCCTATTTTAAATGTACTTAGTCACTTTCAATGCAAGGCTTTAATTTGGCTTTTGCTCAGAAGAAAGTGAATTATTTTGGTTAAAACAACAGGAGATTTGTGATGCCATGGAACCTGACTCACAGGGATGAACTCCCTTCTGTGAAAAGTACTTGATCACATAAGATACGCCATATTAATGTTTACCCAGGGAGTCTATTATTTTGAAATGATTGCCATGAACAAACTCCAGCTGTATGTGGATAGCAAGGAGCCATTGTATTTACATGGCAATTGTTTTTTCTGAAGGCATATTTTGATGTAGCAGAGTTAATGGAGGTCAACTGCTTGGCTGCTGTATATAGGCACAGCTCCATTAACTTGAGCTTCTCCTGTGGTAAACTTACCCTTGTATGATAAAAATTTATGGCCCTAAGGCTTTGTTTTTTAAAAGGATTGAGCATGGACATTGACATATGCTTTGCATAGAACAGGGAATTTTCTTTCTTATTTGGAGCTGTTTGGTCCTTGCTTGATGAATGGAGTGGTGGGGAGAATTCTTAATGTGGTCACTTACGTCACAGGTAAAAAGCATTTAAATTTATTAGCTGAATACATTCTGCCTGACCTAGTCAGTCTTCACTGCCAGCCTCCATTTTTCTGTGGTGTGCCCTTAAATGTGAGGAAGAATTAGACCATTTTCTCACTGCTCAATAGCTTTTTTGTATTTCCTGAGTCCTCCCCAAGAAGTAGGGTTGAGGGGAACATGCATCTCTGAATTTGAACTCATAGTGCCTGTGACTTTACTGAGTGGCAGATCTGTACATCCTCACAGGGTGGGCTAAGGCTGGGCAATACTTCCTTGGCTCCACAAAGACAAACCAGCTATTTCAGTTGGGTGTTGGTGGCTAAGTCCTGAACAGTGACTGAATGTTTATTCATGTTGAAACAAATACATTTTATGCAGAGTATGAAATCAGATGTTTGTACTAGAATAAAGCAGGGAGGGAGAAGGGAATAAATCTTACATTTTTATTGAATGGTATGCCATTAAATGTTTAAAAATTTCACTAGATCTGATAAGTCAGCATGTAAAACTTATAAAGGTACTGTTTAAAGGTATATCTCCACTCTCTATATTTGCTTCTGCTAGAAAAGGAGAATGAGATGAAGGACAGAATGATGGATTCTTTAGAGACTATAACTTCAGGTGATAATATTTAAACCATTTAGCAAACTTACCCATTCTATTTTTATTGTGCCTAGTTTCATTCTTTGAACAAAACAATTCTTGAATCCTTTTGTAATACTTTTTGAAAAAAAAAGTCAAGGATTTTGACTAAATTAGAATACTTGGGCTAGTCCTGTCTGAAAGGAACAGCAGTAACTGTCAAGTGATAAGAACAGTACAGGAAATATCACAATTAAGTTTACCCTTATTTAGCTGTGTTGGAAGCTATTTCCTTATTTTTGTAATAAATTTATGATAATTAGCAGAATTTTAGTTTTTCAAGTGAGTTTCAATAGGTCAGGATGTCAGTAGGTTGATATCAGTGGAATTCCTCATACAGCTTCTGTACCTAAATTTTTAATTAATTTAGAAAGAAGTACATGGCATTATTTTCCTGTGCTTTGTACTTTAAAGGTTTTTATGTGCTACTTGGGTACAACTAAACAGTGCCCTACCTAGCCATTTAGGTTTCATTTTGTCCTTTGAAAATGAGAAATGCCTTTTTCCTAAGAAGACTGTAATTTCAAATGTGGAAATTAGCATTTAGATAAATTTGCTTGGGTTTATAACATATACTGAACTAATGTAGAACATTAAAACTTCCTTTAGAATTGTAGTAATTGTATGTGTTTGTGTTTTATGGTCTGGTCTTAAAAATCTATTGTCCTCTTTGTAACATAAAATATCTGGTGGTGATAATGAGTTGAACATGTGTATGGAGGGAAGTATTGCTCCCTAGTTTTTTCTTTTGTTGTTTTTCCTTTTAAGAATTGCTGTGGAAGATCTTCTTGGAAGGAAGATATTTTCAGATTTTGTCACTGAGCAATTTCTAGGATGTTGAGTAAGAGTAGAAGAAAACATTCAATCTTTTGACATGTTATAATGCAAAGAAAAGCAATACCAGAATAGAAGAAAATACAAAAAGGAGACTTAAATATGTGATTTCATGCAAAGTATGTGAACTAGGATATGCTTTTTCAAAAGCTATCAAACTTAATTAGAAGAAGTAACTTGGTAGACTAAGGCCCTTGTGAACAAGTGGATAACACATCATGTTATCCACTGCTTTTTTTGTATGACTCTTCTGGGTGAAAGGTCACTCTTTTGTTCCCATTACACTTATGTTTCCATGATTAAGCAATCACTTTGCATACAGCTTCGTTAATGTAGGTTTGCTTTTGCATTCACACACTCTGCATGCGAGGAAAAGAAAGCAGATTATCAAAGACTATAAACAGTAGCAGAAAGCTGAGATGAATTACTTAAGTGTTGTTGCCATCTAGAATAGTGGTTCTCAAGTTTTAGAGGCCTTACTGTTCTACTTCTCTATCAACTGCGGAGTCTCCATGTCAAACTGAACAAATTCAAACTCTGAATTCTGCAATGTTGAGATATTCTCAATGGCACTTCTCAAGATGGCAAATTGTCTGAATCATTAGGTGACCTGGGAATTATGGGGCTATTTTTACTATTTATGTCTTAGAAACTACAGAGTTGGTGTCCATGAGGATGAAACTTTTGAGTAAGGGCAGAATTTTATTTTTACTTCCTTTACAGTTTTTCTTGAGTGTCTGTTTGTGAATGCAGCTCTTCTAGTATTCATTATTTCTTCTGACAATTGGGTGTGTTTAATGTATAAAAACAAACATTTAAAAAGCAGTTTGCAAGGTGACAAAGATGAAGCCAGGCAATGAAAATGTAAGGAATGAAGTCTGTGGAATGGATAGCTGGTATTATTTATGGTGTGTTGGGATATAGGAAGTAAAAAATTCATGTTTTGAATTCTGATGAAACTGATAGCCATGACAATGGTGGCTAATACAGACTGGACTGAAATAAAATGTATGGTAAAACATATAGAGGAAGTAGTTTTCTGGGGGGTTATTTCAAATTTTGCCCCTGAACAGCTTGAGTTGTGTCACTTGAGATATGTAATTCTTGGTTTTATGAAAATTATAGCTTAGTGTAATGCATAATAAATGAATCTCAGCACATAACTCTCCTAAAGTAATTTCTTCTTTTAACATTCCTGCTGCACAGTTGAATATCTCTCAGTTGTTCAGTTTTTCTGTTTGATACAAGGACCTTAACCTTACCATACGCAACAATCCCTTCCCCTTATTTTCCTGCAGCTTAGTAAAGTGTTGTGTGTGATCACTTTGAACTGTTCCCCATACCTACTTTGTGTGCTGTTCTTGGGCTAGAGATCTAGCTATTGGAACAGCAGTAAATTGCTTTAAATTAACCAAAATCAAGAATGTTCAAGTAGGGTGTAGTAGGAGCTCAGGAAAGTAATTATCCATCAGAGTTTTACAGACAGACTGCTTCACTTCTACATGTTGACATGTAGAAAACTTGAAATGTTTCCATTTGTGACCTAAACATCAAGAGTATAAGGCTGAAAACTTAGAAAGATTGACTTGTTCAGCTGTGTTTATTCTGTTTCTCAGTCTCCCTGAAAGTTTGTAAGGTTATTAATGAAACCACATTGCAAGCTAAATTAATAAATTACATAGATATGGCAATTTTCACTTTTTATTAAATGAAGGTAAATGGAATAGCTGACAGCTCTTTTTTGTTGTGACTCCCGGCACTCTACCACCAATTTAATAATCTATAATTAGAAAAAAGCTGGCTAAGTCACCACAAAAAATAAAACAAAATTTTCAACCTAGGTGCTGACAAGAAATGGAAATTGAAAAGTTGAGGTGGAATGTGTATATGACAAAATTCTTTATCATTGTTAATACTATTGTTGACTGTAAATAAAATTGGACTGGAAGAAAACTACCTCTATTTCCAACAGGCTAAAAAACAAATGAGCTCTTTTCTTTTTTGCACACAAGAAGGTTTTAATGTGGAAAATTATTTCTTACAGATGGATCATGTAGACTTTAAGTATATGGAAACTGCATTTTTAATTGAAGGAGTGATTAATTTCCAATGACCTAGGGTCTGTTTCAGTGGGAGGTGTGAAGAGAGCTCCTTGGGAGGAGATACAGAACCTGCCAGTGGGGAAAGGCTCCTCGCTTGTTACAGGGTAGTGGTTATCACCTAGAGCCCAGGGGTTTGTGTTCTTTCAAAATAATTCTAATTTTAAATATTACATCTTATGCTGTTGAGGCAAATGAATGCTCATTTGTCATATGCTCAAATGTCCATTTTTTGAGCAGTTTTACTAAGTGCTTGCCTTCTGTTTCTTGTAATTAGAATAATTATTGTATAAACAAGTATTTCTAGATAAAGAGGTTTTTTTCTGTTACCAGTATTTAGTTGCATTGTCTACTTCTAATTTAATGAGAAATGTTGAATAGATGTTCCTGACCTACTTTTTCTGCGCTGTTCATTATACTGTATATCTGTACCATGTTGCCTCTTTAGGGACTTTATTTTTCAGCTGGAACAACTCCTCTACCTCTTCGTTGGAATACATTTCTACTGCTCAGATCTAAAATTTGCTTTGGCTAAACTAAGAAGCTGTGGTCTTCATATTGTCAGTCCTCAGAGAACATTATTTTCCCTTTTTGGCTATTGGTAAGAAAGCTTTTGCAAGGAGATATTTTCTCCAGGGAAATATTCTCTTCTGGTTTTTTTCATACTTCACTGACAAAACATGCTGCTGTTATGAGTGGGAATACCTTGCTGTAGGTGGATTCTCTTACTTCTAGATACTTCACCACTATTTCTCTTACCCTCTGGCAAGATAAAGATTTTTTCCAGGATAGAGGAATGAGCTTTCCTGTATTTAGATACTGAATTACATGTGTGCAATTTTCCTTCTGCCCTCAAGGTAAGATCAGTCATAGCTAAAAATCACAGCATGCTGTGACTTTATGACTATTTACCTTATTTCATGAGTTTACTTCAGTAGAAGATTTATGGCAGTGTGAACTTTTTTCTGCCTCTTCAGAGAGTTTGCTCACAACTAGGAAAGCTGGCACTTGGATTGGTCCTAAGCAATGACTGGTGTTGAATTTGGGGTTTCATCTGGAGCAACTACTTACTATGCTATTTCAGGTACTACTTCAGTTCTCTAGGCAAACTGTTTTCTGATGATGGCTTTCTCTTTCCTGCTGATGCATTAGAATATTTGGATCTTACTCATTCACTGACTCACTCTAATTCAGGGCACCATTTCTGTGGATGTTTGGTAGGTATCTCAAATTCACATGACATAGTTTTCTGCTGTTACTCCTTTGTGGTAGACAGTAGTTACTCTTTGCCACATGTGGCTTAGTGATGGCTGGTACGGGCAATAATGCTTTACTGGCAGATATTGCAGTGTGGGATTTCTTTTGGCATTTGTGTAAATTTGCTGTTCAGGACAAAACTTACTTATGATCACAGGAATAGGCATGGATACAATTAGGAAAAGGGACTTCTTTGTGTGTTTCTGTATACTGGGAAACTGTAAACTAATCATGTGAGTAATCTTTGCCTGATAATGGATTGGACCTGCTCATCTCTCAGAATCTCAATATATAAGAGATTATAGATGTTAGATTAGGTTAAAAATTCAAGAATGAAATTTAAATATGAAAGCAAGGTACTTGTTTTTCAAAAGACAGTCCATAACAGGGAAAAAATGGGTTTAACTTCCTATTCAGAAAATGTTTAGAGAAGAGAGGGAGGAAGATACCCACTATACCTTAGTTTAACTCATTAATTATTTTCTGGGTGGCTGCATGTGTGAAATAAAATCAAAAGAGATGCTCAAGAAAATAGACAAAGAAATACTTCAAAAATACCATCTCTCTAGAGTTCCTTCTGGGAAACCATGGAGAAATGGCTTCCTGTCAGTCATCGGGTAGTTTTATTTTTCTAAAACCAAAGTCTGGGATCAAGAAGAATATTATGCTTTATATTATAATTATGCTTTATATAATATTATATGCTTTATATAATATTATGCTAATATTATTTTGAATAAACATATTCAAAATTGCTGCCTGGAACAGATATTCTGAGATGGCAACATGTCTGTAAGTAGAGTGCAGCAGCTGCTGCATTACATGGGAGTCAACAGGGCATGAGACAGTGCAGCACAGCAGGGGCAGGGGCCCAGCAGTGCCCACTGCATGTCTGTCTGTGTTAATGTTGGCTGCCTGGTTTGGATAGTCACAGCCATAGCTATGGGGAGAAGCAGAGGGACCATAGGTCCCTTGTAACCTTTCCTGCCTGGTGGTGCTGCACTTGTGTGACTGTATGGAAAAATTGACCTGGAAGCAGCTATTTGGACTTGCTTTAGCAACACAGTAATTGCAAGCTCTGAAAAACTGTCCTCCAAACAGCAATTACTGATAGCCTCTGAGTAGCAGTCATATTCCTTGTCCCAGTTCATATATGGGTCTGTGTGTTACTAGGTTCAGTGAGAAGTTTTGTGTCTTGGGCCTGTGCCAAATGGTAATGGTGAGCATCTCACCTTAGGAAGAGAGAGACATAACAGAACCCTATCATGGTATGAGAGATTGCAAGGCAGTATAAGTCATTTTCCCAGTAATCATGATGGGGAGCTCAGAAGTGGGATGTCATTTTGGAGAAATCTAGTTTGAAATCAGGTGAAATGTGAATTTCATGCTGTAGAGAATGCATCTATAGGGCTGTCATTTCCCATGGGAGAACAGGGAGGTTGGGGATGCAGTGCAACCCCCAGCTGTAATGAGCTTCTGTAATGATTATGAAATACTTCTTCTGTCTTCCTACTCCCTCACAGGGAGTGATACTGACAGTGCTGGTTCCTTTTTTTCCATCATGGCACATTTTGAAACCAAAGTATTTTTAGAAGCCATTTTTCTCTTGTTTTCTTCGTTAATGTAACCTATCCCTTTTGGAACATGTAACCATGTTCATATCCACTGGAGTCCTTTGTTTTTTTGAAAGGGCCGTGGAAAATGAACATTTAAGGGGGGAAAGTAGAAAAAAAGTGGATCACTTTAATTTTTGTAAATATTTTTTTACTGCCTTCATTTTGTTTCCTGCAGAAGACAGGCTCTGAAACCTGAAAAAGCTGAAGCTGTTGGGACAGAACTCATTCTCCCACTACCAGGATTGCTTTTTGCAATAAGGTTTCCATGAATATGCAAATTCAGAATAAATGTGCATATGAAACAAGAAACAAGGCAAGATGTAAAGAGTGTGCAGATAAGCACTAAATCAGTCTACAGCTGAGTCAGTAGCTACAGTCTAAAGCAAATCTCAGAAAAATGCTATTGTTTACTCCTTCCATGCAGTTAACATGGAAGTACAGGAAATAACAAGATTGTTCAAGTTCATTATGCCTATGATGCCTCCTCTCTGTCCCCTTCAATGTTAATTTTCTCACTTAATATGGAGTTACTGTTAACAAAGTGGTAATAATGTTCACAAAACAAATGCTAGTGAGGCTTAAAATAGGGGATATCTGTGCCCTTTCTCCCTTGTCTGTCTAGAATCTACCAGTCTCATTCATGAAACAAAATTTTTCTGTATTTTCTGGGATATGTTGGTGATGAGCTGTGTATTTGAGCGTCAGTGGCCTTGTTGATGTGCCAGTTGGTGAGCAGTCAACAATGTGTGGAGTTCAAAGCAGCTCTGAACATTGTACAAGGGGCAACAGTGACATAATTGAGAAATCTGGTTGAGTGTTCTCTGACATACTTGGTTTCAGTCTCAGAGTTTTGTTTTTTTTCTCCTTGAGTACTAATTCCATTTCAAGTATTTCAGAACTTAGTTCCTTCTGACTAGTTTCTGCTCATTCAGGAATGGGGAAAAGGCCAAACTGATTATTGGTAAATGCAAATTCAGTTAAAGTCTCTAATGTGGCTAACTGGACACATGAGACTTGGAGATGAACATATTATTAAAAATTGTTCTTGAGAAGAATTAAGGAAATTGATTCAAAGAATTGATGAGATATAGACAGAACTCTGGCTTGAAGTCAAGTCTTTCTTACTACACATGAGCTAAATAAAAATGCAAAGGAAAGATACTTCATCTGATATGGGAAGATAATTGAATAAATATTTTGGAAAGAAAAAGCCCCATAAACTTTTGGAATTATTTGTTTTTTTGCAAATATCAAAGTGCGGAATGAAATGTATGAGAAACATCTACTGTTTTTTTGAAGAAATGTCAAAGTTATCAGTTATGCTCTAGAAATTAAAAGATGACTTTATAAGAAAGACTTTTCTTGGCATAAAGATTCATTTGAGAATTAGGATATGTGTTCCACACTACTGCACACTTGATAACGTCAAGTGTCAAGATACCCTAAACAGAAACTGCTCTGGTAGAAAAGGAGGAACAAACAAAAAGACCAACTATGAAACAACACTTCCTATGATGCATACTTCTTGCAATTCACTGTTTTTCAGCTGTTTCCAATGTGTTTCAGTTGTTTCCAATGTTTCTAGAATCTTGCTTTAGAAATAGATTGTAGGACCTCATGCTGATCTTTCTTTGCCTGCATGGGGGGAGAGTATGTGTGTGCATCAGTAACAATCATAAATGCACAGCTACTTCCAAAAGGTTATTAAGGAAGTCCCTCAATATATTATTGTTTTGAATAAATTTCTTCAGTAAGTAGTGATTTTGATCCTCACTGGAAGCTCTTTTAATCCTAAAATAGTTGTTTTGGAAATGTAAGCAGCGATTGGTAGAAAATGTCTACTTGGTTATAAATGTGAACTAAGTGTTGTTACACTTGATGTATGGCTATCCAAAAACACCTCCTCTATTTTCTGTCACAGTATTAACATTATGAAAGAACTAGATACCTCTTAATGCATTAATTGTAAGCAAATTTCTTTTATTGAAGCTTGGAAAGACCTTCTTCCTGCTGTCCAGCTAGATTGAGGAATAAAGTATTAGGAATGCATTAGAATGAAGCTTGGCTTCAAAGCAGACATTTAATAAATAAAGGAAACACTGAACCACACACTTTTTCTCCTGCAAATTTTACACATTATGTAGTGTTCTTCTGCCTTCTGCAGTTTACCTTTCTAAATGAAACAATCTCCTGCACAAGTATTTTCTGTCGTTTGATGTGTGTGTGTGAATGCACATGGACCCAAAATCCCTGTTTCCCTGTCTCTTCTGCCTTTGTCTGAGAGTGTGGTTGTCTTTTGTGTCCGCAAGCACAAGGGATGCTCAGAGAAACATTCTGGCCAGATTACAGTAGGGTAGAGGCCAAAAAACAGCTTGGTGTGAAGGATTACTGAGACATTGAAAATGGTAATTACAGAGAAGAAATTAGTCTCTAACTGTACTGGGGGTGTGTGTTAGTATAAGAAAAGATTTGGTCCTTAGCATAAAGTTCTGTACCAGTTTGAGCTAAACGGATTTAAATGAATATTTAGTCATGGCTAACTTGTCTAAACTGACTGTTCAACATAATTTCCATAATGAAGAAATGAGTAAAGAAAAGATAATTTGAAGTAAATAGCTTCTCCAAGTATATTAGGCGTACATTAAGTTCTATAAAAAGGTTAAATGATGGGTGTGTTCAGACATTTACATCAAATAAAAATTTAGCCTGTAACTGTGAATAATGCTTCCTATCATATTAAGTCAGATGTCCATTACAATTCAGAAGTGTTATTCTCTGCAGTAGGAAAATATTAAAAAAATCTTACTTGTTCTATGTATATAGCAGATGAAAGCACCTAAAAACTGTTTGAGGTAGGTCATACAGAGGAATTAGTATTTCAAGAAAACTGGTATTAATGATATATTGGTGTGATGTATTGACCATGGATGGGTGCTGGATGCCTACCCACTTCTCTTACTCTTTCCCTCAAGCAGGCCTTGAGCAATGTAAGGTGCAAAAGCTTTTGGATGAAGACAAAGACAGAGGTCACTTCAGAATTACTGTTACAGGCAAAACAGGGTTGACTTGGAGAAAGCTTCTTTATTGCTTATTGGAAACAGAGTATGATAGTGAGAAACAAAGGCAAAAGCTGTACCACCTCTTGCCAGTTATCCCTCTTTTCTTCCCAGGCTCAACTGCATTCCTTCATTCCCAGCTCCTGTATCTACCCAAGCAGTGCAGGGCAGTTGCTAACTGAGGATCTAAATAAGTCCATAACAGCTCCTTCCACTTTTTCTCTGCTCCATTATGGGTTCCCCCCAGGGTACAGTCCTTCAAGAACTGGTCCAGTGTGGACCCTTGCTCCTGACTACAGGCAGCCTACTCCTGTGTGGTTTCTCCATGGGTAGAAGCTTCATTCAGGACATGTCTGCCTGCTCCAGTGTGGGGATTCTCCATGGACTGCAGAGGTACAGCCTGCCTTACCATGATCTTCTGCAGGGCAATATCTGCTCTGGTGTCTGGAGCACCTCCTCCTGTTCCTGCACTGACTGGGGTGCTTCTTTCCTCCTCTTTTGTTGCCCTCTCCTCTCTCTGTCAGGCGTTTGGCCCTTTCTGAGATGGTTTCCCTGAGGCACCACCACCTTGGTCACACCCTGCCTGGGTGTGTTTGAGCTGTCCATGTCTGTGCAGCCAAGGCCTTTCCTCACTGGGGCTGCCCAACAGCCAGCCTTCACCTCGGGCACCCTTGGGCCTGTTCGATGTCTCAAAAACTACTGTCAAATTACTTGGGAAAAACCCAAAATAAGCAACTATCTCTGGTATGTTAAACCATGTTTAGCAAATCCTACAGATTCCCTGCTGGGGCTTTTTAGAACACCTTGCTGGGCACATGGGGCAGCTCTGGATTAAGGAGTAGTGAAATCTGGGTATGGAACCTGTCAGTAGATGTACATGGATTTAAAACTCTGAGTGCTTAGTGTTCCTCATCTGACTTTTTCAATTTTTATGAAAAAACTTGCTTAATGTGATGTAATAAGTAATAATTTTAGAGAGACCTTGCCTTGAAGAAGTGTGAAATATTTATGACCATACTTGGTTTCATGTGGATATAAACATCTCTGAGCTTTTAATCCAGCCTTTCCCAAGCAGACTGCAGTTGTGTGTCTCTTGCTATTGAAACATAAGGAAGACTTTGAACACCAAAAGGAGTGGAATTCATCACCCTCTGTCACCAGCTTAAAAACCTGTCAAATTCCTATCTTCACCCAAAATAGGATTTGGACTTTGGAGTCTGTCTAGAGAGTCATTAGATTTGGGCTCTTGCTGATCAAAAATGACATTCATTCAGGGGCAGATTTCCTGTTAGGAGGAGACCTGTGGGCAGCCCACACACAACACAGTTGTGAGCAAGTGCTTGGGCTTGAGTGGCTCTGCTGAGTGTCTTTTGCAAAGCATGCAAAAAAAGGATTTTTTTTTTTGCCTTTTAGAGTAAAATATAATTTGTGGTAGGTACTTTAAAATGCAGAGCCCTAAAAGAAAGACCATGCAATTATGACTATTTACATTTCAGTCTGAATCAGCTTTCCAGCAATGTAGATACATGATATCCCTTCCCCTTCTTTGAAATATTAATGTAGGACTTGGTGGGTCTGTTAGCTTCAAATATTCTAGAGTGCTCTGTCTACATTGGGAGCTATCTCAAAAATTATTACTATTTTTTGTTCCTCATATAAATATTTGGAATTATTCTAGAAGCAGGAACTTATTGTGGAAAATCCACCTTTTTTTTCTCAAAGGTGTTTTTCTCTATGCTTTCTGGAATCCAGATTGTCGATTCTGTGTGGTTAATTGTTGAGCTGCTTAAATACATACTGTGTTACAATTAATACTTTAGTTTGTGGCTTTATTGTTATGTGGTAGTGTGTTTCTGAACCAGACTGTTTGAATGGAAGAGCAAAAGTTACTGAAGATATATTTCCCTGAATGCATATGTATTATTTCTCATTATTTGCATAATCATCTTCTTTGCTGATATGTGTAAATCTGGAGCAGATGTTGCAGTATGCTCATATAGATATAGACTAATGGAAACTAATTCTGCCGAGGCCCTTTGGACACTAATTCTTTTACATGCTCATGTCTACAGCTGATAGGAAAGGCTTGAAAAGGAAAGCTTTTCTTAGAGTTCTAATATATTGGATGTGAAAAATCAAATCCTATTAATTTTCTCTTTCTAGCTGAAACTTCTAATATGAATCTCAGTCATGTTGTGATGAAGACATTTTCTCAGTGTCAGAAGAAGTTATTGACAGTGTATTGTAAATAACAATTTAAAAAACCTCAAACCCAATTTTTTAATATAATAAGTATGTTCTTGAAACTTCTTCATTCACTTCATCTTTCAGGCAGGTAGCGTGTTGCAGCCCGTGAGCATGGAAACGAAGTTGCCCAACAGCAGTAATTGTTACATGTTGAGGGTAGGCTGTGAAATGACCCGTGCTAATTAGCTGTGACTTCAGCTGAAAGATGCCACCTTCAGGAGACTAACCTTGGATCTTGCACTGAAATACTATTGTTCCTCCTTAAGTGAAGTCTCCAGTCTGAAAATGTTTCTGTAACTGTTTATTTTAACTGGACTGTATAAAATGGGTGTACTCCAAAGAAGCTAAGAAACTAGGGAATGCTAGGAACATAGAACAGAAACACTTAAGTGACTCTGCAATATTTGCCTCATGTTTAACAGGATTTATTCACCACCATTAACTATGTAGGACTTGAAATGACTCTCAAATCAAACAAGTATGGTTGCAGTGCTCTGGTTCTGTATGGGTGCAGCAGGTGTGCAGGGACAGCAGGGACCTGTCATGGTGCCCTGGCGAGCAAAGCTGTGCTGAAACTTGTGTGCCTTGGAGCTCACATGCCTTGGCTATGCTTGGACAGACCTTGAGAACTGAGGCATTCTGCAGCCTGTAGTCCACAGCAGTTGCAATTCAAGGATTATGTTCTTAACACGCCTGAGCTGGTTCTGCATAAACCTAGCTCAGCTTTATAGTCCAAGTGGGTAGTAAATTTTCCAGATCCATGCTGGTACTAGAAGTGGTACAGCTGTTAATCCAGGCCTGTGATCATTCTTCTGTCTGCCACCCTTGCCGTTATTACTTTGTAACAGGGAAATTTACTAGGATACTTGAAAGCTGGATGTGTCTTTGAAAATGTTCTCTGGGTCTTCTGTCAGCTTTCTTCTAAAATTCAGGGATAAAATGTTTAAATCATAAATGTCTCATCTTGCTATTTAGTTCTACATAGTGAATCCTACATAATCCAGCCTTATTTTTTCTGGCTTGCTTACTGATGCTTTTTCTTTAAAATAATTGTTCACGCTTGTCTTAAAATCTGAGAGAATTAGAATTGCATTCTCTAAATTCTGTAAATGGCTCGTTCTGCCACAAGAGCCTGTTAGAGCTTCCCACTATGTCCATGGAATTTGAACTTGAATTTAAAAGAGGAAGCTTCTTCTGTGCAAAAATTAAGAGCAAAATACAAATTAAAACTTTAAACTAACACTTGTGTCCTGTCATTCTCCATGTATTGAAACCTCAGTGATTAAATAGCAATCCTAATAAACAGCTATGGCAATAAGTTTAAATCAGGTATTAACCACCTCCCCCCCCCATCTTTTGATGTTTAGTGTTTAAAATAAAAACTGAAAGAACCCAACCAAAACTAAGAGAAGACCTGTAAGAAGTAGTCACTGGCTGTACCTCTTTTCTTTCATCCCCACTGCTTCCCAGTTGCTGCCATTGTAAGGTAATTCTCTTCAGGATTTTCTACTTACTCCAGCAATTCATTATTCACTGCCCTTTTTTATTGTCCTTTCTTTTTTTTGCTTCTTGTCTCTTTTCTCTATGCTTTCCCATCCCACTCCTTGTTTTGTTCACAAAGTATTTAATTTTGTAGACTATCAGAAGCACTCATATTTTAGACCAAATTCTTCTTCCCTACAGGCTCAATCATATTTCATCAAATCTCAACATCTAAGGATGTCTGGTTTTTATGGTTAGTTATGCAAGTTGTGTGGATTGTACCCCTGACCTTTCATCCTTAATTGCAGCTTTTAGAGACATGATTTGGCACAACACTTAAGTAGTGCTGGTACTCTTAAGGGCTTTGCTGAATTTTGACATGGAACAGAAACCACAAATATGAGAGAATGAGGGAGAAAAACAGCATTTTCAACCTTGGAAATGTAGGTAGATAACATGGAAAACTCTAGTCTGGGTCTATTTATGTTCCCTGCAGAAGGCCTTTTTGGTGAGAGATGGCTTTGCAAGGATTTAGGTACTTATAATAGAGCTGTACTAGATGTGGTCTTCTTTTTCCACTTACCAGCTGCTTCTGTTTATTTTGAAGGTACGCTTTTGACACTAAAAGAGTTTCTTTTTAAACATGTAAGAAGCTTAATGGAAGTAATCAGCCTCTCTAAAGGCTCTTCTTCCATTATAGTAAACTTTTCAAAAGCTATCTAGTTTTCAGCTACAGGTCTAAGTTAACAGGCTTTTCAGTTTCTTCTATGACAAATTACAGTCTCATCAATATATATTTGCATGTTTTCCCTTTCTCAATTCTGTGAGAGCTGTAGGACTAGCCTCTGCCATCGTCAGTTCTTTGTTAGAAATGAAGAAGCAGTTGATGTAGTATATTGGGTATAATTCCAACTTCTCTATGACAACACTTATGCTTCTGTCTCGATAGTAAAATATGTGGCTCTATTGCCATTATTTATATTTTGAGGAAAGGAACAAAGAAATACCATGTAAAGTATGTTCATTCTTTTAAGAATTGGTCTTGTTTTCTGTGATCACAGCTGTAGCTATGTCTCTGCATGTGATGATGCATATAAAAACAAATCTTGTGGCATATTATAAACCACTATGAAACATTTTGAGAAAGTCATCTGGATTTCATTTGCTTGTTGAATTGCTGTTCCAGCCTGTGGTTCCTACTGTGAACTTGACTACTGTGAAGAGGGATAAGAAGCAAAACAAAACAGTAATGTGTATGTCATCTAGAAGGAACACTAAAAACAAATAGTTAAAGCATGCAATCTTTCACATGTGGCTGATGTAAAAATCCTGCTGAATTAGCTCTTGGTTACAGTTGGGAGTCTGGATGTAGCAATTTATTGTATTTCTGTGAAGACATACAGTGTTATCTGCATTAGCTGATGTACTTAGTGTGTATTTCATGTTCAGAAAAACTAATGGTGAATTATTTTACTGTTTTCTTCAGCAAATAGGAACTTAAAGCTCAATCTCTTTTTTATGACATGTCTTTACATCTGAATTTGTACTTGATGCAGCTTGCAAGTGTTTGAAGATTGAAAGATTTCAGTAAAACCACTAGACATTAAAATATCCAAATTCTTTAATAGTGCATTCAAGTTATGTTTTTTAGTCTATAAGAAGTTCTAGCAAGACTGACAGTGTAAACTGGATTGAAAGGGTCAAGGTTAAATTGGTTATAAAAGGAAGAAATGTTTAGTTCTATTTTGCATCCATGTCTTGATGAATTGTATAATTTGTATTAAGAAATACAGATATCTGACTTGATATCTTATGCTTTTCTAGAATTGTATGTGTTTTATTAAATAGCTTTACTGCTTTAGTTCAGTCTGGAGGATCTTAAGTAACATTAACAAAATTATTTCAAGTAAATACAGTTTCAAAAGGTACTGCTATTAAGCAGTGGGGTTTTTTCTGGTTGTGGTTTTTATGTGCTGGAGACTTTTGAGCCACTGTGTCAGTCTCTTATTTTGAGATCTGGACAGGATGGTTTAAAATGTGACACATCTGCCTTTAGCTATCTCTTGAAGCATCTTTTACAAGTCTCGTGCAAGAGTTCTTAGGAAACATTGGGAATTATTGGGTTACCTGTTAATGCTGCTATAAATGTCTTGATGTCACATATTATCAGGTGAATGGTGATTAAATGGCATGCCTGGGACTAGTATTTACATAATAAATATCAGATGTTGATATAAGTTCTTTGATGTTAAAACAATCATTGTTTATAGGATGTTGAGCTAGCAGAAGAAGATAGGTTTCTGAGTTAATAAAAAAAGAAAGATTGCAGAGGAATTATTATCCATTTATTATTGCAGCATTTTGAAGATTATCATAGAGTGCTTTTAATACCACAGCTTTCCTTGAAACTGTCATTAGAATTGCAATCAGCAGCTCCCAACATGGCTTTCTATAGCTCTTGAGGTGTTCAAATCCTGCTAATGAGAGTTGAGACTATTGTTTTCGCTCTAATAATTTCAACTTTGGTTACATCAGTCTAAGGAAAAATGATCAGTTTTCCTTAAATACCATCAGAGCCTGCATTTGTGACAACATTTCATTCAAAGCACTTTTAAAAAATTTTGAGTTGTTTATGCCTACCAGTCTCTGTTAGTTATGCTCTGCCCTTGGCTTTTACTGTTTTCATCTTCCTACTTGTCCCTTTCTGTTAAACCTCCAGAAATCCTTCAAGTTCAATTCTCATGAGGTATGGAGAATTTACTTTTTTTTCATCTCCCTGCACAGCCTGCCTTTATGAATTACATTAATGCTTGATGTAACACTTCCAGATGTATAAACTGAATAAAATGTTTCCAGTTTTAGTACAAAAAAAATGTGGTAAAATTACAGTTGAGAGGTGGAACCTTAGCTTTAAACTTGCCAGTGGCTGCATTGCTCTTCTAGAGATCTTGTGTTGATGACTAACTTCAAGTCAGCTTCATTGGATGCAATGAGCGACTGAACTAATGGCTCATTTAAGTTTTGTTTTCTTGATTGGCAGCGATAAGTAAACTTGTGCTTAGATAGGATTATAAAAAGGATCTACCAAAACATCTTTAAATGCTAGATAAAGCCTTTGTTTGAAACTGGATGTAATAACTTTGATCTGGCTGCCATAAACACAAACATGCACACGTGTAATTTAAACAACTTGTGGGAGAGTGTTGAATTTATTCATGCTGGAACATCATCAGAATTGTTAAGACAATTGTATCTGCCTGTAGCTTAATTTCTGCACCTTCAAAGACCATTCTAACTGATTCAACATGCTAAATCTTCATTTTTGGCATGTTAATATAAAGGAAGAAAAATGCAGAGAGAAATGAATGGGAAAAGGGTATTTCCTGCTAAGCAAAATACAATAGTATAAATAATTCTGTTGCATTCTTTGAACTAGTCTTTAAACCCACCCCCACTTTTAATTGAACTAGCTCCCTCTGACTTCTTTAAAGGCTTTCATATGAATTTTTTTTTGCTCCTGTAGGTTGCCAGTCTAATTCAAAACTTAACATTATTCTGTTTTGTTTTTCCTTACTCTGTTGTTGCAGAGGGAGCTGCAACCCTGAGCTGTGCTGGCACAGTAGATTAGCTAGAACACAACTGCTGTGCTGTCTTCTTGTGTCTGAGGGCAGCACAGTGCTTTCCAGTCTTTGCCAGTTCCTCTCAGAAAGGCTTACCAAGAAAATGGTTTCCTCTTGCTGACTTGTGTTCTTTCTTGTCATATTCATAGAGAGGAAATGTTGCTTGGTTCTGTCTCTTGGACCCAGACTGGGTGCAGCAAAACTGATCAACTCAGATCCCTGTGTCCAACCAATACTTCTCTTCCCTTAGGGGTCTCAAAGGCAGTGTAGCCAAATATAATAGTACTCTGCTTTGGCACTGATGGAGGTTAAAGCTGGGATCACAGTTAATAAAATATCATGCTTGGTACTGTAGAAGACCTTTCAGCACAAAAGAGTGTTAAAGTGTGCTGTGGTTCAGATTTGTAGTGGGATGGTACAATGGTACAGCTTGTGGAGGAAGGTTCTATTTTGTGTGATATTTTGGTGTGTCAATATTTGTTGTGGATATGTTGTATGCTAACCTAAATTTTGGTTCAGCTTGTAGTGTTAGAACATGCTGGTATGACTGCAAGTAATTGATAGATCATCAATAGAACGAGACGGTGCTTCTGTCTATCCCAGGCTGAAACGTGATATGGAATTGTACTCCTGCCTCTGTTCCACAGCAACAAGAAGCAAAGCAGGTCTGGATTGCTCTGCAGCACGTGGCTGCAGTCGTATTTGGACGCTTGGTACTTGTGTTTGGATGGCTTCCGGGGCAACAGTGGGACTTACTGTTCCCCATTTACTAGAGGTGGATCTTTTTTCTGGAAAAACTTGGTGTGATGTTTTTGGGGTGTTTTTTTTTGGTTCATCTTCCTGTATTTTTAAAAACATCAGTAAGTTTATAAATCTGATTTGACATAATTTAATTTGCTGCAAATACTTGCAAAATAAATGTAGAGGGTTTTGGGCTGTGTTGTTGTTGCTTTTATGTTTGATGTTTTATTTTTTGAAAATAGCTTTCCTTTTCTGCAGAAGAGAATTCTACAGTTATAATTTTCAATCTCTAGCTTTCCTATTTACTATGACACTGGAACACCCATTGCTGCTGCTGTGTTTGAGAAGCTCTCTGGAGTTTTAAAGTTTAGAATTAGAAGCTGCTCTTATGTTAAATTTCTTTTGTGCATCCCAGACTAATTAAGAATCTGTTAACATGAACCACTTTGCCACTTTTTATTGGTCATAGGCCTAGAGGTGTAGAATAAAACCCTCAAAATGTATTTTACCTTCTAAATAGAATCTTTAGGGAATAATAATTTCTGAAGTAATATTCCAATAATGGTAGTTCAGCACTTGGAGATTGGGTACACACACATTTCAGTAATGTGGGAACTCTACATTAATGTGTTTACTTCTACTTTGATCCCATGCTGTGTGTCTGTAGACTTGCATAAATGCTTTTTTGATACTAGGTGTGCCTTTCAATTGTTCTGTTTGCAATTAAACATCTGGAAACAAAACTTTCTTGATGTTTTTAGTCCTCACTCGTTGTGAAAGGAAAAAGAAAATCTGTATAGTCCAGCAAATTCCACATGGAAAATACACATAAATATAATCTAATTACTATATTCTACAAGATATTAAAAATATGCCTAACATAACCAATTGGGGAAAATGGAAGTGGTGTAGAAGGTGTGCTTTCTCCCCTTCCTGCTGCATTATTGAAGTAATGCTTGGCATTCCTTAATACAATGTACATGTAGGTAAAGAGCCCTGAGCCTTATGAGGCTTTTCAGTTAATGTGGATTTGCATAGCAGGGTAGATAGGGGGTTCCTTTAGCATCAGGCTGAAAATCCCATAAATCCTTGAAGAAAACAAATTACTTCCATTAATTATTCAATTTTTGGACATTAAGCAATTGAGATAGAGAACAGACATGAGATTAGTTTCAGAGAACTGATATTGCTATGTTATACAATCAGTGTATCATTTTGACAAGTATTTTACTTTATTTAAGCTGAAATCAGCTGAGTTCTTAGAGTTATTGAAACTTTTTAGTCAGATTTGAGGAGAGGTTTCTTTCTTCCTCCTAGATGCTTCCTGCTATGGTAGAAGATGTTCTTTTGTTGAATGCTAGAATATACTTGCACTAACATACAGCTGCCATAAAGACTGGATGCTTTTTTGTAGCTGAACTTAACCACATCCCCCACAAACAAAAAAAACCCACCCTCAAAAAAAAAAAGGCCAACAAACCCCCACAAACCTGCAGTAATTTATTGCTTTAAAGAAGCTGAAGCACAAACCCCCACAAACCTGCAGTAATTTATTGCTTTAAAGAAGCTGAAGCAACATCTGCAATGTAGGAATCATTCAAGAAATGTTTAGATACACATGGTAAATTTAGTTTCTGGAAATCATCCATTGATTGTAATTGAGCATAATAGACGTACTTTCCAATGGCCTTCTTGTCTCCTATTTTTAGATTACTTCCCATAAAGTGATCTACATTTTTTCTTCACCTGAGGTGTATATGTTTAATAAGTTGATATTTTTTGTTTGAGATGTTAAATTTAATAGTATTGTATACGGTTTAAATATGGATTATGGATTGAAAGGTTCCCAGAGTTGTGGGGTGAAGGCAGGAGGTGATCAGGATGCCTTAGCTCCCCAACCACACCCATCACAGTTAGTGGGAAAAGCGAGGATGCTCTGTTGTCCCTGGGGCACCTCAGTTCATGCCTGAGGCTACACAGCCAAGTGCTGTGGGGACCTTGTCCTGTGAAGACCACAAGCTCCTCCTTGAGTGAGCCCACCCTCTATCACAGAATTTAGTGACACTTTTGCATTTGCCTAATATTTGATACTCCAACACGCCACAGGATTCTGTGGGTTTTTTGCCATCTGAGCCAGACTTCTATGGATGGGGAGGAAACATGAAAAGGTGGCTTGCATTGACCATGTGGCCTGTGACTGGTCATTGTGCTTTGGAAATCTGCAGTTTTTCAGAACTGATGGGTGCTGTCAGGAGTATTCAGTGTCCCTTTTTGTTACACTTGTGGCTTCTTTTTCTTTAATAAAAACTCATGCCCATTGAAAATTCTTTGACACCACTGCCCTCATTTTCCCTCCCCTTCCATTTGTTTGCGCTACCATTTCTATTTTTCATTCATTTACTCGCTGGCTCTGCAGATTGTGTCTTACTTTGCCTTGCCAGGAGAGCTTTTCATTTGATAGAGTAGGGTCTGGGGCGATCCTTGCTGTGGACTCCTGGGGGCAAAAGCATTATGAACAGGATCATAAGCCTCCTCTTTGAAATGGGAATGAAGGGCTTTTCCCTCTCTTACCTGTCTCCTTTCTGGAAGGAGCAGAGGAAAACAAAGAAAGGAGATTGCTGCCATGGCCCCAGCTGCTACTGCTGCTGTCATAATAATTTAATTGCTGCAGCTACTCTCACTGCTAGCACATGGGAGAAATTAGCAATGATCAAAAATGTGAAGTGCACCCCACTTTACATATCTCCGTGCACAAGCAATAAATCAAAATGAGAATTCAGCAGGATTACACAGAAGCAACTTGCTGCTCTTGGCTTAGTTCTTGGAATGAGAAGCCTGAGCTGTTTTTTGTTTGTTTGTTTTCAAACACTAATTGATAATTGAAAGCATCATATACTGCATTACTACAGAAGTAAATTATTAATGTAAACAAAGCCCTCAGCTGCTTGTAAAGCATCTCTCATAAAACTGCACTGCTGGCTCTAAAGGCCAGTGAAGATACACTAATTCTACAACAAATTACTCTAATTTATAGAACTGTTGAATTATATCAATGATCCAATCAGAAGCCATCATTGTTCTGTAGCCCAGTGTTAATATATCTATTTTTCCATTAATTGCATAACGACTGTTAACTTAATCTACAACAGATCAATGGTAGTGAACTATGGAGTATGTTATTTCTATTGAGTAGTAAGTGAATGGGCTATTTGAACTAGCTTAGTGTTCTGTTGAAAAGGACAGCAATTGATTGATGTGGAAAAAATGAGAGTAGCACTACAGAACATGTGCAGATTTTTTAATGCCCTTTCTATGATTTTCATTAAAGCTATGGGTACCTGTAGGTCTCATGCTGTCTCTGAAAACATCCCTGTCAATCTACAAAAATTAGATGCTGTCTGCTATTTTTTAAAAGTGTGACATTTCCTCTGCTCAGCTCTTGCGACCAGCTCCTCCCTTGTCCTATACAGAAAAAATGTAATTATCTTCCTGTGACTCAAAATGCCAAATAGCAAGAAGTTAGCTGAAAAATCAGTTTAATTGAACTGGAGCTTAGTTGTTTGAGCAACTGTTTTACAGGTTTAGTTTCGGGCCCTTAGAATTCTTTTTTTTTCCTTGTGATTTCTTTTCTTTTTGGTTTTTTAAGGACTCTTAGCACTAAAAATGCAAACAGCCTGATATTAGGCATGGAATTTAATGACTGTTCCCAAGAAGAGTTGCAGCTGATGTGTCCACTTCCTCCTTCTGTCGGAAGATAACTATTATTTTGCATTTGAAAATTAAAAATTACATTATAGCATATCGTCACCTAGGCTACATGTGGTACTTAATATAATGGAGTTTTGAGCATGTCTTCCAACTTCTGTGCTAAAGAATTTTTTGTTTTATTCGGTTAAAATATTAACTTCTCTTTGCATTCTTAAAGAGGCGATTAGAGAAATTTTCTGAGATTTCTGATACAGAGCTGATGAGCAGGAGCTGATCGTTAGGAAAGAGCAGGGAGCCTCTTCCACAAAGCCTTGGTGAGCTGTTGTGAAAAGTTACTGTGCTAATGATAGTGTCTGTGAGGGGAGCAGCTCCAGTGTACCTGGCTGGCCAGAGCAGACCAGACTGCCAGCTGCCTTTTGGTATGAAGCAGCAGTAGGTATAACAGTTCAAGGGTTGAAAAATATTTGTGGCATCTTTATATCTAAACTTACCCTCTTCAGCTGTCAGCAGGAATTTTGATAAAGGGAGGTACAAGAACACAACATTCTTTTGACTAGTGTTGCTACAGTAGTTGTTCTTAAATTTTGTCTTTCTTTTTTCAAATGACTTAAACATTGAAGGAATGCAAATGTCTACCAGTGTGAAAAAGCAGAAGGAATATGTAGGATATAGGCCATGACTGAAATATTCTGCTGTTTTATTTTATAAAAGTTTATACTGAATTTGTAGAAACGTTTGTAAGAGACCTGATGCTCTTCTAATATTTTTCAAATATGTATGTAACAGGAGTACAGAAGTCTTACAGTATGCTCATTTTCAGTAAGGTGATGTTCTTTAAAACTGTCTGAAAGCATGCATGCTTTGTTCTCAGAATTCACTGATTGTCAAATGTTATTGCTTTAAATTAGACTCTTATCATTAGGAGGTTGGTGTAAGACAAGCAGCCTTTTTTGCTGTAAAGAAGGTTTTCAAGAATTCCGGAACTAATAATTGTCATTGGCTGTATAAGGAGCATCTAATGTCTTCAGCTGAGTAAGAATTGCTGTCACTCAATACTAAGAAGTGGAAGCTGGTGCTAGTAAGGCACTGAAAATGCAAGTGCATCACACTACAGTAATAGGATGTATTTAACAAATGGTTTGGATGTTGACTTGAATTAAAAATATTATGCTCCCACTGGCTTCTAGTTACTTATTCAGACTACTTGCTTCCTTTCCCTTTCTACCTTAATGTGGTAAGAGAGAATACAACAGTTTTCTGTGAAAAGCTTCTCAAAACAATAGGTTGGTTGATGCTTAAAGTGTATTAGGTTTGGAAAAGCCTCCATGATATCCCATCCACAGCCAACAGGAGCATTGCCTTGCTATTTCTGACTTTATTTTCTGTGGTTTTGAAACATTTAGCAGAGGCAGAATACTGCTGACCATGCATAACTGTACAAAAGGTGTAGGGAAAGGAGAGAACAAAGTTTACCGGTATCATCATTAGACCCAGAAGCACTGATTAGTGTGGCTGGTAGTGGCAGCCTTCCAACTTATGTTTCAGATATCAAACCTCTTCAGGACAAAAGAAGAAAACTTGCAGGACTATCTTGCTTTCTTTGTAGCAGTGTAGCTGAAATTGTGCTTATTCTGTGAGTTACTTAATCACGTGCTTCCTTGGTCAATAAATTTTCCTAATAACTGAGACTGAGCAGCTATTCTGTTAGTATTTAGAGTACTAAAAAGTATTCTTTCTTGAATGTTGGGTTTGTTCCAATTTTGAACCTGTGATAGCTGTACATTCTACTGTGGTTAGTACTTCAGGTTAATAGACCTTATGTCAACAGAAAGAGATCATCTTTCCCTAGCTAGGGGTCTGTTTGTGTCAAAAGAATGGTGTCCTTAGGAGATACCATGCTGGGAATGCTGTAGCTTTGACCTGGATTCATGTTATGCCATGATTAACTAAAATTGTGGCCTGCCATTTCCTTTCAATGTCCATTGTTCATTCCTCTCATAGCAAAGTCACTCATGTTTATCTGTTTTTAGTTTGCTTTTGAATGGGTAGACAATTTGGTAAAAGAAGCCCACCTGTACAGATGTGTACAGCTTTCTGACTCATAGCTGTGCTTTCTTCAAAGATCACAGAATCACAGGAAAGCAAAGGCTGGAAGACACCTGTAGATTATCTTGTCCAATTGCTCTGCTCAAGGGAGGGTCAGCTATGGCATGCTGCTCAGGACTGCAGGCTGTTGGGTTTAAAAAGCATCAGTACTAGTTCAGATTGGGTTTTTTGTGAGCAGAATTGCAAATTGTTTTTAAATCATGGTGAGATTTGAAGATTGAGGGGAGGCAGTTCATTAATGCTGTACCTGCTTGTTGTTGCCAGTACCTGCTGCAGGGTAACACTTCACCAGCACTCCAGGAGCTGATAACTTTCTACTCCAGTAAAAGCTTTCTGTTAATATTTTAAAAATTACAGATTTTAAAGTAATTTTCCTTTATTTGTCTGAAATACATTTATTTAAATAAATTTAAAAAAAATAAATGCATTTTTTGCAACTTGATCTTTGCATTGGCATTACGTGTTACTACTCTTGGTTAGGAGGATGCTTCAAAATGCTTTTCAAATATTCTCATAAAATGATAGCAATATGAGTCATAGTATTGAAAATACTATTTTTATATAAGTAATTTCTATAACTTATGGAATTCTGTCTTGGCTTTTAAGTGCTGAAGACAGGTCAGGACCATTTTGTGTGCCAAGCAGTCTCCCTAAAAGGGCCCAATGGTTTTGCTTACAGCTGAGCTAACCTACTTCAGCTGGAAAGTGGGACAGCGTTCAGTCGTGCAGATCGTTTCTCACACTGAGTTACTGACTGCATTCATCTCCTCTTCTCTGGGAAGTTTCACATGAAACAAAATCAAGTGTATATGCAGTGTCCAAGACCAAATAAAATCTAAAGAGTACTTGAGGTCTCAAAGTTTTATTTAATATTGAGAAATAAAGTGGTAGCCAAATAATTTCAATACTAGATTTCCCATACTCATTTTGATTACCATTCTTCAACTGCAGGAAACAATCTAATATCTACTAGAAATACTATGTTTAAATGTTAGTAATCAATGCATTTATTTGCAATGCTCTACCAGTTTATCTGTTTATTGTTTTCCTAGGTATTTTGGAAATTTATTCCATTTCTGTTTTCTGGAGGCTGAAAGAACCAAACTTTCTGTTTCATTGTGCTCAGGGCAAGTTATATTGCTCTCTCTGTAATACAGGCCTTTATGATAGGCATGTCTGACATAGGAAAGCTGCCTGGGAATACAGAGAGCTTACTTGATCTGCATATGTTTAATGGCTGAAAACAGAATTTCTTAGTGACGCACACTCCCCATAACATTGAAAAAGTCTGTGTTGCTAAGATTTTAATGTCATGGGGATAGAAAGGCACTCTCTTTTCAGAGTAGCACTGATTTATTTTTCTTTGACTTACCATGACAGGAAATTTTTTAGTAGACTTTATTTCTTCCTAGGGAGAAATCTTTCCATCAAATTTGTCCACATAAGGATGTGCAGTTAGAAGAATGGTTTTTCTTTTTACTTTGGGCCAGGTAGACTAAGTAGTCCAAAGATAGATACTAGGAATGTCATTTGCCTGTGGTGTTTGTTCAGATAGGACCAAGAGGAAGAGAAGTGCTTTCATTACTTACTGACTTAGGGACTATTAGCAGCTGAAGATTCAGGTTCCATTCAGCTAAATGCTGTAACAGTACACAGAAATATATAACTGCATTTAAGTAATCTCTTTCCCCTCCACACTCTCTTGTCTTTACTTTTTTATTTCTTTTCTATGAGATAATGTCTGGGAATGTTAGAGTTGCAATTCTGTGAAGGAATTGTAATTGGTACATTGGGGCTTACTGCACTAGAAAAATGAAATAAAAATGATTTGCTGCACAGATATTAATGTTAGCTATGAAAACCCTCTCCACAGAAGTGTCTCTGAGGTGGGTGGCCATTAATAATGCTGAGTTTTGTGATGATTTGAAGAGAGCCTTTTCTCTGCCTGCCAGGGGAGACAGCATGAGGATTAAAGCATAAGTGCCAAATGTTTCATAGCTTTTCTCCCTCAGATTTTATGCAAATTTCATAATGGATCAATTTGCATATTCCCAGGTAGTTTGCCTATCTTGTTTAAACGTGTGGGTTTGTTCTGAAAGTTAAGCTTAGTAAATTAGGTTTATTGTTTCAAAGTGAGATACGATTGGACAAGTCTATTACTCTGCTCATACCTCACATTGATGCCAAGGGCAAGGGTTCTTTTTTGAGCAAGCTGACAGTTTGGGCTTTCATTATCTGGTTTATTTTTTACAGTTATGCTAAGCACTAGATGCTGCATGGAGTTTATGTAGTGGCAGTCATCTCTGAAATCATTTGTTTAGGAGGTGCCACCAAGCACACAAATGACATAAACACTACCACTCACGAGATACTGATGTGTGTGGGCCTGCAGTAAATGTTCAGTTGAAAGAAGTGACACTATAGCAATAAAAATGCAAGTTAAGAATTGAGATCCCCCTTCCCTGTCAACCGAGTTGAAAGCAGAGTCTGCTGCAGGTCTGAAACTGGCTTGGCAGATGCTTTTGATTTATGGGGAAGAGCAGTCTGGTGAAAACCGAGCACAGCCACAGAAGCGTTGATGCACAGGTAATAAAAGCCTGTGAGTTGAAGGCATGGAGAGGGTGTGGGTAGGATTTATCTCAGCTATGTTTACATGAGCCTTTTCAGGATTTATTATGAAGTTTGTAAACCCTATTTTATTTTATCATTAGTTTTTGTTTGGTTTTCTTTCTTATCACTGGGGGCTCCTGAGCTATTTGTTATTCCAGCTTTACATGCTATTTTCTCCCCGTAATTGCTGGTGTTACCAGTCTCCCCAGGACTCCTTAGTCCCATGAAATTATTGCCTCTAGAATCTTCCCTTGCATTTGTTGCCTGTTCAATACCATTGAATTGGTATTGGACAGAGCTGCTGTAGTGGAAAGTGGTACATGAGCTGAGCAGCTTTTATCAGCCCTGTCTCAATAGACATAGTGAGAGAAAAAAAATGGGATGAGAGAATTTCACCTGAGGGATTGTGAAGGTAGGTGGAAGATGACTGGCAGGGCAAAGCAGGAAGATAATACAAAGAACAAAACTCACAGATGGAATTTTTTCCCTGTCACTGGTGACTAGAAATTAAATACACAATATTTGGATTAAACAGCACAGCTTTTTCCAATGGGGTATATGCAATCAATCGTCTGTGGAAAGTGCTATTGGCTGGTGTCTAAACTAGATTGAATAAAACATTGTTGTATATTGCAAGATAAAATATTTCATTGGTAGAAGAATTCACTAGTGACCCCATAGATAACTTTTCTTCCTAAGTATGGTTCATTTAAAATAGAGACTTAAGATGTAAATTCTTCATTGAGGAGTAATTTGGGTAGAAGAGAAAGTAAGACTTGCTTTTTTTCTCCTCCTCCAACTTGACTTCTGGGCAGTGTAACAGCCCACTCTGTATAGAACTGTAGGAATTTAAGATGTACCGTTCTTTGTCTACAAACAGGTTCAGCTGCTCAATATCCAGCTTTTTGGGAAATACCTTGTTACCATCGTTGATTTTTGTCTGTATGTTTTCATCGATACAACTTGATGATTGTGTGATGGTAGTGGTGGGATTGTTGGGAACTGGAGCGGTTTTTCATGTTTGGGTTTGTTTGTTTTAAAGGGAGTCAAAGTTGCATGCAACATGTTACTTAATGGGCCTATTTTTCATCAGTCTCCTAGTGAATAAGTTTGTTGTCTTACTGTCTCACTTTCCCAGACTCAGCCCATTATGGAAATGATACATATATTTATATGTAGCTTATAAGTGCAAGAGTAAAGGACCTTCTGCTTTTCAGGCATTGTATATATTTGATACTTTGTTCTGTTGATGGTTTTTGAGGGATAGGTGCTCTTTTAATGCATTTTCTCCCATCCTCTCCTTTGAGGTAATAGATACAGTCTCTCCTTTTGTTACTTTTATTTTAGTACACTTTTAACTACGATAAAGTGAGGTGAAAGGTGGTTCTGTTTGGTTGTCATGAAAAATTGAAATCTAAAGTCCAGATGTCTGGTTCTAGCTCCACTTGTTGGAATTTGTTATTCACTGTTCTACTTTTAATACAGCAGTGATTTTGTCCACTTCTCTGGTTTTTAGGGGCTACTTTTTTCCACGATAAGACTGTGCTTATGCTTGTTTTGTGCTAATTCAGGATGCACCATACTTTCTAAAAATGTAGTTGTCACTATTTATTATTATAATTTTTATTTACATCTTCCTAATTTGGTATGTAGTGTATGTCTATATTTTGTTGCAGTATGTGCAGTAAAGTGCAGATCCAAATAGGTTGTATGTTGTCTTTAACTCTTTTCCTCTGCAAACCATTTGTATTTTGATTTTACATGGAGGGGAAGGTGTTGTGTGCTGCTTTGGATATATCTTTAAGATTTCCTAGGTGGCCTTCAATAGTTAGACTGTTGTTACATATTTGTCATTTTGGATATTAATTCTGTCACTAACAGCAGTGTTTAGAACTCAGGTGGATGTACGTGAGCAAGACCTGGGAGTGCTGTTGATTCTCGTGGTTCATCAGAAATTCCCCTTTCCCTCTTTGAGAGCAGGGCTCAGGCAAACGACTCTGCTCTGAAGAGCAGAAGAGCTTCAGGCTTTATCTAGACAAGTTTGTCTTCATTTAAGTACAAGTTATATTCACTGTAGTCTCATCTGAACTGGGTACAAAATGTACGATAACATAGCTTTTAAAGGAAACAGGATTTTGTGGGAATACTGAATAACAGTTTTTTCTTCCTTTTTTTGAAGATCAAGCAGATTACCCTTAATGTTGCTTCTGAACATGACAACAGGCAGGAAGGCTGTAATCATAGTAAAAGGGTTCTTCAGAATTTACTTGCTTGTTTGTTTCGGGTTTCTTTTATCCTTCTCATGCATAATTTAGAAATGTATTCACAAACTCAGCTTGGGAACTCAGAATAAATCGCAGAATATTCAGAGTGGAAGGCACCTCAGAAAGTCTCCAGTCCATATTTCTGCTTGAAGCAACATCAGTTGTGAGGTGAGCCCAGGTTACTCAGCACACTATCTGGTTGGTACCCTTGAAAACTTACAGTATGGGAGACTGCACAACCTTCCTGAGCAACCTCTTGCACTGCTGTACTGTCTTATTGTGACAGTTTTTCCTTATATCCTTTCAAAAGCCAGATATAAAGATTCTAGAATTTCAAAAGGAGAAGGAATCTATCTCATGTTTCCTGCCTCCATTCTTCTCCTTTGTAACCTTTCCCCTCTTTAGCTTCTATTTTAACCTCCTCTCTCCTACCTCTCCTGGTGTCACTGATGTGATGTATCCATAACCTTTGAATTTCCCACAAGCACTAGTCTTTAAAAGTTTGTAAAGATGATGACAAAAGCAACCAGAAAAGGAAACTAAGGTAAAGAATGCTTTAATGGTCACATTATGTATAAAACCATAATGCTTCTTTGACACTCAAAGCCTGGTACAAATAGAAAGCAAAGGAATACACCGTGGTTATTTTGTAGTTCTTTTCTGTTTAAGGATAGAATAACATGAGTTAAAAGTGTATTTGAAAGATTATGCTACCAGAAGCAAATAGGGTTCTTCAGCTCTTTTGAAAACAGACAGGAAAAAATGTGGAAAAGATATCCATTGACATGGTGATTTGCCTTCAGCCAGAGTAGTGTTGAATTCTAATGTCACAACTAAGACTGAAGCAGGGTAGATCAGTGAATTGGATCTGTTTCTTGTCAGAAATCAAGTTAAAATGGTTGTTTATAGTCTTATTATTGGGACAATATGAAATGATAGATAAGCCAAGAACTAATTGGGAACTGAGAAGTAGTTTTGTTACCCAGATCTGTAGATGGTGCTTCAGACAAGATGAAATTTGGAGATTATCTAGAAATATTGAAAAAAATAAATTGGAAACCAGGTCATGTAATGTCATTCATCTCCAGAAACAATTTGAATTTCTTGTAAGAAGTGATTGGATAAATTAAAAAGATTTTAAAAGTCCTTCAAAACAAATAAGCTCCCAGGTGATTTCATATAGTTCAATGCACTATGGAATTCATTGTAACTGGTCTTGTAAAAGGCAAATTTAGTAAGTAACCTGCAATCTTCATCATGGTGTTGTAAATTGTGAGCAGATCTGCTACGTGAATATATTTTTCCTATGTTTTTCTTTCCTACAAATCTGTCAGCATAAAGAATAGCTGCTTTCAAGCTTTATATCCTGAGCAAAGGCTATTTTTAGGAATAAATGTGCTTTTCTTGATAAATGTGACCTACAGAAAGTGGATGAGAGCTCTAGGCTTTGTTTTGGGGGCAACAGTATTTAATACAGATCAAAATATTTCTGAGGGTATATAGCTTATTAAAATTGGAGTAACCATACATTTTTAAGAGATAAAAAGTACTGAACTCTAGAATAGCAAAAAGTTTTCATCAGAAAGCTAGAGTGGTAAGTGGAAAAATGCATGCAACCCTGCTTATCAACACAACACATAGTTAATAAAATCAGAAAGGAGGTGTCAAGCTGTTTAAAAAAGAAATCTTTTGTTCTAAGCTGATACTTGTGTGTTTAAGCTGCAGATAAACATTTGCTGATCTGTATTTCTGGTTTTGTAACAGATTGTGCTGTGTATGCAGTGAGTTCTGAGGTTTGAGCTAATATGCTTATCCTCATTGCTGTTTTGCAGAAGCCTTTAATAAATTTTAAGAAGTGAAGAAAGTCCCTTTGTACTTCCATGTACTTTTGCATTTTAAATAGGCAATGTCTGCTTTTGTTTCTTTGTTAACTGTTTATAATAATTGTACAGTCTGATCTTCTGCTTTTTGAATTCTTGCTTTCTACCTCAGTTTTATTTCTTTATTCCTGAAGGTATGTTCAGTGGGAGTGTTTGATAGGTGTTTGTACTACGTGTTTGTGTAGGTCTTGTGATAATCAAGGTCAGCATGTGGAATGGATTGTATGGTTTACAGGATACGTCATAATTGCTGAATTTCATGCAGTTGTGATGCCTGTTAGTGACTCTTAATGGTGTTCTCTTGCCTGATCTCAAATCTCTGTATTTCCTTGGAGAGACTGGAGGACTTCAAGTCCTGAAATCGTTAATACATTGAAATAGTTCAGGTTTCCATGTTTGATATCCATGTTTGATTTCTTGGTACTTTGTTATGCAGTGGAGGAACTCTGTGTTTCGTGAATAAGGTAGTTGTTAAGTGAGGGATTCCCCATTTTTTTGGTTCTGAGAGCATTAAATGGATTGTTATCTCAATAGCTGCAGCCTCATTTACTAGTAACTAAAGGGGATGTAAGATATTTAAGTAGGACCTTGACAGGAATACTTATGTCAGTTTAGTAAGGAAGAATAAAAAGAGGCTTATTTAAAGTCGCATTTATAGGAACTTCTGCAACATGTGAGCACCAGTGGCTGCAATGCCAAGTGTGCCCCAGCTCTGCCCCTCCCGAGTCCTTGTGCACTCCCAGCCTCAAAGCCTTGATTCTGTGTAAGCTCTGCTCAGCAACTGCTAAAACTTCCCTATGTTATCCAAACAGTTTTCAGCACTAATCCAAAACACAGCCTCATATGAGCTGCTATGAATATAAGCAAATAACTTGCAAAGTTCTCTTTATTAGTGTGGAGGCTCACTTTCCATATTTCACTTGGGTCTGCAGACTTGGAAGATTGGTCCTGGATATGGTATAAATATTAAATTGAGAGATTAACAGTACGCCACAGCTGGAAGTTAGGAAGCAAAATAACTTGTTTTGCCTATGGTATCCTCATGTTTCTGTCTCTTACATTAAATTATTTGGCAAACTCCCAGAATATTTGTTCAAAAGTAATGCAGCTGGGTGAAAAACTGTAGCCAAAACCATCATGTATACCTAAGCAATAGTTATAAGAAAAAGTACTGGTAAACTAATTTAAGAATACTAAATGCTCTATCGATTTGCCACTTGGTAGTTGGATCTCACAAAGGCTGCTTTGACTGTGACATGTGACCATGCCTTCTGTTTCTTCCAGGTATAGTAACTCAGAATGATGCTTTGTTGCAGGTCTGTCGGGTGAATGAAACAATATTAATTTTAGAGACTCACATTTTTGACTAGCTGTTCAAACACTGAATTTTAGGATAAGCAAGCACTTTGAGTTCAATTGAAGTTAATGAGCAGCCACTCCTGAGTTTGCTTCAGATTCCTGCTTTTCCTTCCTGAACTTTTAAAGCTGTCTTTTAATTAATCTCTTTAATGCATTTTAATTTAGCTGTTTTATTTTTTTTTTTTATAAACAAAACCAAATCTCTCTGGAGTCCTGTGCTATGCATATTGAGCTGTTGACTAGGGCCTTCTGGATGTTAGAACCATTTCTTTGGGCTTGTCTTAACTGAAGGCTTGTTGCATAATAAATACCTTTGTAGATAGTAGTTGATGTCCTTTCCTCCTTTAAAATGAAGTAGTTGATTATTTTGTAATTGCTACTTCAGATTTTGTTGGAATGTTTATTCTGGGATGTAGATATTTGCGATTTACTTGGGCATGTCTATCCTGATCTTTAGGATAAACTGCAATTTTTTTCAGTTTGGAACAAAAAGCAGTTTGGAATTGCCTAACTTTAACAGTTATATTTATGGCAGTATAATTTGTTCAGTCGTCTTGAGTTTAAAATATAGTGTAATGTGATGAACTTATTTAACACATGCTTAGAAAAGGGTATGGGGGAGGCAACTGAAGAAATGAATTGTCATCCTTTGGGACTGAGATACTAATGCAAATCTTGTGGGAAGGGTTGTGTTGGTGGCTGGGGTTTGTGGGGTTTTTTTTTTGATTGTTTGGGGGGTTGTTGTTTTGTTTTATTTTCTTTTGCTGTTGTTGTTGTTATTACTTCTTTGTATCCTAAAACAGCCTTTTAAATCACAGCTACCTAGACAGTCTTTCTGAAATACTTGATTTGCCTTGTTTTTTTAATTGCCTATTTTGAAAGGAGATGATCAAGTCCCACTACCAGTGTTAAAGTAGGACAAAGGGCCCTGCTGGCTGCTGAGGATGAGGGCAGGAGGGTCATCACGGTGGGCTCAAGCCATCAGAGTGAAGCCCTGTCCCATCTCTGGGCAGTTTTCCCCCATGTGCTCACAAAGCAGTAATTCACAGGGCTTAGCAAGTGCTTCCCTGCTCATGGAGAGGAGGACCTTATCTACAACTTTTCTTCACATTGTTCACAGTATTGCTTAAGTTTTCCTCCAAAATAACACTTTTATTGCAGCCGTGTTGGGAAGATGAGTCTTTGGGGTTTTGAGGATGAGTCCTTAGTGGGATTTGTGCCCATAGCAACACGCAGGGGCAGCGGTGAGGCTGCAGTGCCGCTGCTGCTCAGCCCTCTGCAGTGCTGCTTCTCTCGGCATACTGACCTAGAATACTGCCCTAGATCTGTTTCAGAGGATTTCTTTAGTTTTTCCCTTCTAGCTTGTCAGAAACCCCCTCAGGGTAGTAGGTAGTTGCAATGTGATAAATTAGCTGCTAATTAGTTTTCTTCTAGAAACATTATTTCTTACCTTTTAAATATTTTTTTCTTCCCTTCTCATCTTGACACTTTACTTTCTCTGACACATCATAATGTTAATTAATCTCCTTAATTCATCTATTTGTGTAAATACAGATCCTTTAGGTTAGTTTGTTGTTTTCTATTAAATTTTAGCTTTGTACAACTGTAAACTAACAAGTTCATGGACTATTAGAAGTTGCAAACTTTTGTAGTGTCTCTTCATCACCAATTTTTGTTTATTGCAGTGCTTTTGTCGAGATAAATTGCAACACTGAGGCTTTCATGCACAGTAGTTACTATAAAATCTCTTCCTACTGAAATCTGTCAAATATGAAATGGTGACTGTATTTTATTTTGACCTCTGCCTAAATGAGAGACAAATAATGTTTTGAAATAGGAAGGGATGCTGGTGCCTAGTCAGAAGGGGCATTCACCTTTGAAATGGACAATGTAATCCAGAAATCACAACAATCTGCTACCCGTTTAATGGCTTACATGGAATGATTCTTCTGGTCTTAGTCCCATTCTCTGAGAACAAATGACAATATTATAAAAAAAACCAAAACAAGACCCCCTGAAACTCCCTCAACAATGTTAACACTTGCTGATTTTCTTTGGGGTAAAAAGTCTGAGAAGGCAAAACTGATTTTCTTTGGGGTAAAAAGTCTGAGAAGGCAAAACCAAAATGCTTTTTTTTCAGCATTTCTGAATTTGGCACCTGTCCTTTCTTTTCAGGTTTAAGGTCTTTTGCAGTTTCCTTTATGGCAGCAGTTAACCTTCTGTTCGAATAAATACCAAAATCCAACTGTGTGAGGGCTGTAGGCTTGTGTTAACATTATTGGGTGTCACTTCAGAATGGCAGCCTTAGAGTTTCTTTGGTTATGATGGATTCATTCAGATTTTCAGCTGCACTTGCCTAGTGTGGCTTATCTGTATTCTGCTTTTTCGTGAAAGCAAGTCCTGGGGCCGTCTCTGATTTGATGGACCACTTACATTCTCAGTAGAATTCTGTCTTGAAAATATGCTGGTCTAACCATTCTGTTGGCACTGAATGTTTGTGGTTGCCTCTCTAGGCAAATGTTCTATTGAAAGGATACTAACAATATTTAAGAATATGTATGTTCCCAAAAGATTTCTCACATAATTGTTCCATTACTCACAGGTGAAATATTTTAACATTTGTTCCCTGCCTCAGTTTTCTAATTTCTCTGATGCTGGCTTCCTTTTGCCTACATTGGAGTCAGTTTGCAGACATGTCACCAACCTCTTAGCAATAGAGAAAGTACTTGTGATATAACCTGGGCACGGATAGACAGATAGTCTAAACTGTGGCAGTTGATTTACTGAATACTTAAAATCTCATTAAATGATTTTAGGAAGTTCTATTCCAGCACCTTAAGTAAAATTTGGGTTTGAAAGATTTCCTTACGTGCAACTACCTTGATTACAAAGCAGACATTTGAAAACATGACTGTATATTGACAATAAATGCAAGTATTGTACTGGGGCTCTTAAAATCTAGAGAACAAAACTCAAATTTTAACACACATGGTTTCACCAGGTCACTGTATTGTATTCAGCATAATTTTCCCTACTATAACCACTTAGGTCTTGTCCTTTTTCTGTCAAAGCCCTGCAAGTGTAAAGTACCGCAGTCTGAAAACATTGTTTTTAAAATAGGGTGTAAATAAACAAAGAAAAAGCATTGTTTGGCAGGAGGTAGATTATATATTGGGTATAATAATGTAGAATAAGACTGATATGCTGTGTTAAATGCAGAGTTGATGCAGTAGCATTTCACTTTTAACTAAATATATCATGAATGCAATGCTTTATTCCCAGGGTGAAATCTGAAACTTTGAGCTGGAAATAAAATCTCTAGCTGCTAGTTGTCTATCAGAATATGTCTTTCAGATTTAAGAATGATTTTATTTATAGTGGAGAAGTTTGACCTTTCCTTGGACCAAAGAAAACTGTTTTGAGCATCTGATATCCTAAATCTAGCCCAAGTTAACTTGTTGGACATAGGGAGGAGACAAATATCACTTAATTACTAAGTGTTAAGCATATTAAGTACTGAAAATCAGGATTACAATCTGTGATGTAATGAAGCCAGACACTTTGCAGACATTTTTCATTCTTGGTTAATTTTTTTTTTGTTTTACCAAAAAATATAATTTTCAGGATGTGCTTAATGTTAAGATAAATTTGGTTGCACAATGTTTACTTAAAATTATTGCTCAAAAGAAATAACTGTTTCCTCTTTACTATTCACAAGAACATAATTTAATTGAAGTTTGTTCTAACATACTTCTGTGAAAAAGTACGATTAAATTCTCCTGTGTTGTGAGAGTATAATTTTGTGGGGGAAAGAAAGGTTTTTCATAATTATGTGTATATTTTCAACTAGAATTTCTGTATCATGTGGTTGATCTTTTTAATACCTTCTAATCACAACATTTAAGATAACACTGACCAGATGTAAATCAGTAATTAAGAAAAAACAATTACTGAAGGAATTCTGGATCAATTAGACATGGTCTAAAAGCACATGATTTGTCATTAGTACATGTTTTTGTGTATGTGTTGATAAATATTTTTCTGTTTTCAGAGACAATGGATCCTTTTGTATTTGAGGCTTTGTCAAAATCAAGGGGGTGGGGGAAGAAGTATCAACTTTGCAAAGAAGGTGATTTGCATACTATTACCCCTTATTCTTTGCTTTCTGTCAATTTTTAAGCTTTCTGTGACCTACTTTAGAGTCTTATGATGAGATTAGGAATTTCAGTGAATTCCCTGTTGCAGGATACAGTAGTTTAGCAGTTGTGTTTATGTTACCACTTTGTTTTACTGGCAATAATGCAAGTTTCTCATCACAAACTTCTGATGAATTCCTTGATTCCTTTCTCTTGATTTTATTTTGATTTTCCTTGATATTTTGTTTCTCCTTGATTTTTTTGATTCTTGGGTTTTCATTTGTTTGTTGTTTTTTATATTTTTAATTGTTTATTATGTAAGAGAATACTGTCTTGTTTTCATGGTTTTAAGTTTCTAACTTATATCAGACAAAATATCACCACTACAGGTTTTGTACCATCCTCCCAGTGTCAACCTTATGAATTCCAGGGCAAACTCAACTGGAAACATTTGTCCTGTGCCAAAATGTTGTAGGTCATTGCCAGAATATTCTTCTTGTCACCACAGCTTTGTCAAAGTCTGGTAGTTGTTTTTATTTTTGTCATCTTACGTATACTGGAAATACGAGAGTAAAACCCACATACGTGAACCATAGCCACTCTAGCATTTGGATTTAGTGGCTGTATGGAAGAGTGTAGTGTCTTGCAGAGACATCAAAATTACTCTGAAAGAACTTTCTTGATAATAAATTTAAGATTAGATAGTTTTGTGTCATAAGTAGGCAGGAATTAATGAGCCTGCTGAGACATGCATGCAGTATAGTATATATGGATCCATTGTAGTGTATTTTATGTTTGGACTCAATCCTAAGGGTCTCTTTCAAGCTAAGTGATTCTATGATTGTAATAGTGGCTATTTTGCCATGAGTGCTGCTATTTCAAGCTACTTCAGTAGGAATCAGAATATATGATTCTACATGGGTCCTGTCTTGTAGTTTATGAATAATTCATAGTTTTGAAAAGCATAAATTATTAGTTCCTTTTCATTAGTAATTCTATAGTTTAAAAAATTAAGTATGAAGTGCTAAATTGCAAAAGATATGCTTCCAAAGGTGAAAAGCAGGGTTTTAATAAGGGAGGAGACAAAACTGGAGAGCTTTTTTCTGACTTACTACTACCCTAAATTAATGAGGAATAAGATAAAATACGTCTATCTGAACTGTTCCAGTTTTTGCTCTGCTATACTTTGGGTTAGCTTTTGTATTGCTAAAACCAGAGACCTTTTCTTTTTCAACACTTTTGGAACAAATTAGGTATATTTTAAGAATTACTGAAGAAGGAAAATCTACCCCAAACCAGAAAACTCAGAACACCCTTGTCCTGTCACCCAATTCCACTTCCTAGTGCTAGCCAGAAAAGTTTTAAATAGGGCTAACTTTGATGAAACCAGGTCAGCCCTGAATATTTGATGTAAATCCCTAGTCCTGATGGAGTATGTTCAAAAACCAAATGGTTTGGGCAAAACAAGTTGGAAGGTTGAATGGTTAAGATGGTATTTTAGTCTTTGGAATGTATTTGCCCTACATTACAATAATTCCATTGATCAATTTAGTATTTGTAGTGACTAGTCTTCACATTTAAGGTCACATCCTTTCTATGTCCCAGGTACTTCTGTGCTGCTTTTACAAAGGCACAAATTAAAGATATCTTCAATTTAATTCTAATTTGTCCATCACTACTTGATCATTCTATGTGCCAGTGTTGGTGTTTTTTTCAGTCCTTAAAATGACAAAGGGAGTGTAAGGAATTGAAACAGTAAAATAGAAATGATAGAGTTAAGATGAAAATAAACTTTCAGAAAAGGTGAAACATTGGTAGAAGTATTCCCAAATAAAATTCATAGTGTGTCTTCTCACTTCTAATCCAGCTGAAATGCAAAGGCTGCAAATTTCACAAGATGTACTTGAGGAAGAATATTCTGTTTTGGCTCACTCACTCCCATCCTTTTTGGAAACTGAAAGTGTTAAATCATCTAATTTCCATGCATTTTAGAAAACAAATATGAAAAGTCATAACACTTCACTGATTTTGCTCATATATAATTTCCTTTCTGTGACACCTCTGTGGTTTATATGCAAGCCTTCAAGGATTAGGTAGGATTATGTTGGTCACATAATTGTATCTCTTTCTGGCACAACAAGTAACCAAATCACCAATGACTGTAATTATCATATCCATTAACATTACTGCTGGCTGGAAATAATGAATTTTAGTCCAAGCCCAGCAGTGATTGTTGGCTGACCTTTCAAGCAATCCTAGTGAAGTAGGAACAGGGGTTCCTTTTAATTTGGATGGTAATTTTACAGTTAATAAATAGCATATTTTTAATAAGTGAGCTGAAATTGTTTAAGGAAATTAAAAGCAAGTTGCAAGTCTTGATGTGCCTCTTACTTTGCTTTTTCTCCTCAAGTTTAACTGTGTAGTGTACTGCAAATCCCTTCCTGCTCTTTTTACTCCTACTTTCTTTTTGCAAGGAAATATTACATTTTTCTTTGATTTGGTCCCTTCAATTTGCTGTTAGGAAAAGTAAGCCCATTGCAGGCTAGGTCTGTTGTTGATTATTTACATACCTGTAATTGTTTTAATTAGTGATTGGGATTATGATGTGGATCAAATCCAACTGCTGAATCAAATCCAAACAGTGTTTGTTCATGTATGGTGCTCCAGGGATTCAATATTTCGTAGAATCACAGAATGTTAAGGGTTGGAATGGACCTTAAAGATCAGGACCCACAGATGAATGTCCTTGGGTCCTATGAACTCGTGCACAGTCTAGATGACTCACTCTCTCTGTCTATCTATCTATCATCTGTCTATCAATCATCTATCTCTTGACTAATTAAATTCAGAGTTCTTGGGCAAAAGATTTTTTGAGAGAGGGGAAGAGAATAATGCAGAAATACCAAATCATGCAGTTGTTCTAAAGTCGGCTGTGACTAAGGAAAGTTACTGTTTTTAAATATGTTTGTGCTTAACCATACTCAATTTTGCCATTTGGTTTCTCTCTCAGCAGATGATTTTTTTTTTCAGTGCATTTGAAAGTCTTTTCTTTAAAAAGAATAAATCTCTGTATAGTAGACATGCTATATATAATGTTCATCTTACCAGACCTAAGGGTTTGTTTCACTCACTTTCAAAACCAACCTTGCAGAAAACTGTTTGTCTAATTTACTAATGTTCAACACCTGTGTTTTGCTACTGAAGCTGAAGTTGAGATCAGAAACTGCTTGGTGGAGTACAGACACTGAAAAACCATCAAGCTGAATGAAGACATTAATGTCTGCATGAGTTTCATATTCTTGTTTCAGAAGGTCTTTTCAAGCATGGGAGAAAAATACAGTTTTGTCTTTTCCTTACTTTACCTCCTGGATAAATTCTATGAGGTCCAGGTTATTCTATTTGGAGACTATTAATTGTAGGGGAAAACCTCACAGTATTTGTGAAAATTAATGATTTTAAATCAGTGTATTAATTCTATCAGGTGTGTGTGATGTGATGTGATGGCTCTCTGTGGCACTGTGGCCAAGTGCAGCCCTGGAGTTGCAGTTTGTTTGCTGTCCCTCCCTGGGATTGGTCCCTCCTAGGGAGGAAGCTTTGCACTTCGCAGAAGGTCTTGCCTTGACTTTTCATTTCCCTTCATTCCTTGCCTCGTCCATGCCACATTCAAGTGAAGTTTGGCAGTGTCTTTTTCTTTAACTCTGTGAGTTTTGTAGCTTGATTCAGTGCAAAACAAGCACGTGGCGTCTCGCTTAATGGCATGGACAGTGGCCAAGTGGATAGATTGCAAATCTCCTTAATTTGTGTTAGCTTATTTCAGCATTGTTTCTAACCTGCTGGCAGACACTGGATTGACACAAAAATCTTTTTTTACCTGTCTTTGCCAATTTTTCTCAGGTACAAAAGAGAGGTTTTGTGTTTAAGTTTCAGGAAAGAGTTCTGTATGTTCTTTCAACTGGAGAAGGGTTGAAAAATGCCTTAATACTTAAAGACAAGAAGTCTCTATGTCTGTTTTGCCTGGCACTGCCCAGTTGCTTGTCAAAATTGTGATTAGTTTCACTCAGGAAGTATTTTATGGTTCCAGATGATTGTGTGTGTCTCACAGTAGTAATTTCTTAGAACAACGTCATTGTTTTTCTGCAGTTGTGATATTTGACTGTATTCTTAGGCTTCTGTGCCAAATCTAGAGGAAGGATAGAACTGTTACAATGGCAGGGATTTTTAGTGACTCTTCCAAGCTGTTAAAAACCAAAGGAATTATCTTGTCTCTTGAAATACTCTTACAAAAAAAAAAAAAAAAAGGATAAAAATTCAGATGAATCGATGAATCATAATATAAATTTTTAAAAAGGACTGTTGGCTCATATACTTCCTTCCCCCATCACATCAAACAGAATCGCCCCCTTGTCAGCAATCTTCTTTATCTTAATTGGCTGCATATACTTTTCAGATACATTTTTCTCACATTCTTTTGTGTGTTTATAAACAGTTGCCAACTGAACCTAAACTCTCTTCACCCTTAATTTTGAAATAATAGGTACTATTCTTAAGCAAGAATGAGCAGAAAGTGAAGGTTCTGACTTTCCAAGAAGACCCTACACTTGGGCTTTTGAAAGTGCACTGTGCCACAGAAACACTGTTAAAATACATGCGGGTAGTATTTTTGGAGCTTTGTGTAAGGAAAATGTGTATGCACTCGTTACATTTCTATTTGGTCACACATTTTAAAATAATTGTAGGATTTCTGTAAATATCCTTGAAGTTTTAACTTTACAGAGATTATGGATTAGTGATGAAACCCTGCAGGGCTAAATACACTGAATTCTGCTGGCTCAGCTGTTGAAATCAGGCTGAAAAGCACAGTGGTTATTTCCAACCATTAAACCTAATAAACCAGCTTAAAGCCAGAGTGGGATGTTTAAACTTGCATTCAGCTGTCTCTGAGGATTTTCACAGGAGGAAGTAGTTTTGCTTTACTAGTCCTGATAGCTGTGTTCCAGTGTATTTGAAATACCTCTCAATTACACTGGATCAAGAAAGTAATGCCTCATTTAAGATAAAAAAGCATATGTCAGGGTACTTGTAAGTGATTTGTAATCATCTTCCTTAGTTGCACTTAATTCCACACCTTGTGAAACTTTCCTTTCTTTAAGGAGATTTTCTGATATTTTTATCTACAGAGAATTGGCTGGTCTGTGGGACAGGCTACAGAAGCTCACAATTCCAGTTTATTTTTCGTGTTAGCTAAATTGCACAATTTGCATATTGCATAAGTTGATAAGGTTTTTGTTTTGTTTCTGAAAAATACCATATTGCAATAATTTTTTGAAGTGCAGCAAAAAATTATATTTAATAAATGTTCTTCTAAGTAGCAATGTGGTTAAGCTCATAGCTTAGAAAGGCATAAAAATTGATTTAGTTATAAAATGCCACAGAGAACATTGCATGAAGGGTAAAGTCAATGTAAACAGAAGTCTTATTGGTAAAAAGAAAGTATTGAAATGCATTTATAATTATATGGTTGAATATCAGAGAAATGCAGCTTAGCAGAAGACTAAAACTCATCTGAAATACAATACCAGACAAGCTGAAAAACAATGCCATTGAAAATTGCAGGCTGTGTTGATTTTTTGTCTGTTTTGTGTTTGGTTTTGTGTGTGTGTGTTTGAGTTTTCTAGTGTGTTTGGTTTTGGTTTTATTTAATTGTCTTCCACTGATGGCAGGTCAAATACAGAATTAAACCCTGCTCTTCCAAAGGAAATACAAGACAGTATACAATACATGGAAAGTGTTTAATCTCTGTGGTCAATTGACAGACCCGACTTTGTTGTGGAGGAAGGGTGTCCTTTTGTATTAGTGAAGAAAATTTATGCTATGGTTTTCTTGGCTTCCTGGAATGCTATTTATTACTTGAATGGGAGCAAACAGTGCAATTTTAAGGGGAAGCCAGTCTCATTTACCGAAGTCTTTGATAGCAAGCACATGGAGTTTTTGAGCTACTGCACTCTTGTCTAATCGTGTTCCTCTTGGGTGCCTCTCGTAGTTGGTGAAGAGTGATTCTTGCAGCTTGCACAGTGGTTGTCTTTTTTTTTTGCAGTCCATAAGACTACAGCTCTTCTGAGCTTGAGTTTGCATGGTGCTGCTTAAAGTTTGTTCAGGGCTCCGAAATTATGTCCCTTGAGTTCAGAGAAGCATGTTGTGTTATAGTGCTTTAGGGAGGAAAGAGGAGAATAGAGAAATGTCTAGTTATTAGACTTTGGACCATACCCACTGCTCTGACATTATTATTCAGCATTCAATTGTAAGCACATACTCTTGTATTCAAGGCCTTCTTTGAAATAATTGTTCCTATTATTCTGGAAAAATTTAACTGTTTTCTGGAAGATAACTCCTGTGTTTATAATCATGCGAGGCTTTTAATTTTCTGCTTCGGTTTCTGCTGGCTTTGTAGGGATAGGACATGTAGCCAGCAAACGCTCTGGCAGATACAAAATTACACTATAGATCTGTCTTTGAAACAATGTACAACTTTGCGTCTCTTAAGCTTTTGGAGTTTTTGGTGGGCTTTAATGAAGTACAAAATGTACTGAAGAGTTGCTATGAGATCTGGCATTTGCAGCTTCGTTGGCTTTGGTAGACCTCAAATGATGCACTTGCGTTGTGGATACATCACAGAATCACAGAATCATTTCGGTTGAAAAAAATCTCTACGATTATCAAGTCCAACCTTTGATCAATCATCCCCTGCGAACTAGGTCAGAGCAGTAAGTGCTATGTCCAGTAGTCTCTTGAATACCTCTAGGTATGGTGACTCCACCACCTCCCTGGGCAGACTTTTTCAACGTGTAACAACCCTTTCTATGAAGAAATTCCTCTTGAATTCTAACCTGAACCTCCCCTGATATAGCTTGTGGCTATGTTCTCTCATCATCCCTTCTTTATCATACCTGACACTTACAGGAAGTTAGAAAACCCCTTGCTGGTTTATTTGATTTTACTCAGAAACTGTTTCCCCAGAGGCTATGAATGAAACATAAATACTTTTCCAAGTAAATAGTTGTAACTCTTTTCCTTGATCATGATATTAATACTTAAGGCAATTCCTTAACAAAGTTTAAAAATTATTAGAACTTTGGAAGTACTTAGTCTTAATAAAAGATATCATTTTTAGCTAAAAGAGGTTGTTCTTACAGATAGTGTCATCTGAACTAACCTACTTTTTTCACTTACTCCTTTCTTCTAGCTGGATTTTTAAGTTGTTGCTGCTTCCAAGTAATAAAAGAAAATTCACATTTAATCCTTCCTGTTTAACATGGCAGTCTTAATGCATTGGTACTGCATCTCTAGCTCTATAGTGAAAAATTAAAGTGAGACCAACTGGTTGAACTGGCTGCAGACTAGTTCCTTTATCATAATTTGATTAAATGCATGAAGACTACACCTGTTTGTATGGAGTCCACCTTGCCTTCTTCCATGATGTCTCTGGTGGGTGTTACATTGACATTCCTTCTCTGTAAAGGCCATTCCTGACCAAGTTCGTGGGAAGAGTTGTGTCATTTATTCATAAACTCTTAAGCTGTACTAGATTTTCTGGACTTGTAAAGAATTTTTTGTTTTATTTTCTTTTTATTTTTAAATTCCGTGTTCCAGAACTAATGCATATCAAGAAAATGCTCTTAGCAGAGACAAGATGTAGACATAAAAGTATATCAAGCAGGATTTCAAGGAATATAAAGGACTTAACTAGATGTTTGATAGAAGAAAGAAAACAATTAATGAAATCTCATACCTGCAAGGACAGGGACACTGGTGGTGCATGCTAAATTATTGCAGTTTTGGTGTTCTGGATGGACAGCCATTCTCAACAGCAAATAAGTATTGTCATCCCTTGTTACTTTTAGTGCTCTGTTTTAATATATAGTCCTAATACCTAAGGTACCCAAAGCAAAGAGTGAACAAAATCATTTGCAGATATTGGGAGAACTGATCAAGCCATCATCAAAGAGATTATAACATGCCTGCCTGTAGCTGAGATGCAGGATGAAGAGAGCTTGACAAGCATTCAGACATTCACACTAAACTGATTATCTGTGTTAGAATTGTCCTATAGTTTTTGGCAGCATTGTAATCAGGGATTTGAAAGTGATTACATTGCTGAATTCAAATGTTGAGCCCAGCACAGGAGGGAATACAATCTGCTGCAGCTCCATGTCTTTTGTGTATTTCAGACTTGGTATTTGCCTTATCTGTACAGGTAGGCAGTGCTATTAGCAGTAGGAATTCCAGATTTTTGTTTTACAGGCAATTGAAGACTAGTTTTCTATATCTATTCTACTTTATACAGTATTTTCAATGCTTAGACATTGATGCAAAGTTTTTTGATTTTTTTGTTTTAGGTACCTCGACATATTTTCATGAATAGCTGTTCAGTAAATATCCGTGTTAGGAAAATTCCTTGCAAGCTCTCATCTCTTGAGAAAACTGACTGCTGCATGTGAGCAGCACTTGAGATATTAAAAAGTCTCACTGAGCTGTCATTATCTGAACTATGCATTTGATCCTTTTAATTGTGGTGTACACAGACGAGAACTCATATTCTTTTATTTCAATGCAAATTTGAAAGTGTTTCTCCTTGGTAATCTGCAAGAGATTTAAGGATCTTAAACTTCTGTTAATGAAACTAACATTTGTATATATTGTGTTTATTGAAAGGAGATTAAATCGATTCCCCACCCCACTCCCTCTCTCTTTCTGTCACTGTCTTCATTAGCTTGTTGCTGGTTTGCAGCAAGCCTCCTGGGGTGGCTGTAGGCAGCACAATGCATTATGAACAGATGCCTGAATTAACTCGTGTATTAGAAGCATGAGCATGTAGCTGTGCTATAGTTCTGCTCATCCAGATCAATTCATATGCAGGCAAAGCTCAGTGCACGTGATGGCCTTTTACAGTCAGCTCTGGCCATTTGGCATTAGGAAAGCTGCATGCCTCCATGTGTTTCTGCTGCTGGTAATCCTACCTATTTTGAAACCTGAAAAGGTTCTTCAGCTTCTTTTGAGGAGGAAAAGGCTTCATCCTGAAAAAAGTACAGCAGAGAGGGTGACAAGAGATTTTGTATTCAAACTTTCCCACAAGAACAAGGGCACAAGAAATTGCACTGTGAAATGAAAGGAAGACTTTCTCTTGCATGAGTATACTTAAACTGGAAAACTTACTGTGCGTTTGTGGACACTGACATGATGCATATAAATTCTAGTTAGGAAAATTCATAGAAGAAAAATGCATCCATGGTTGTTAAACACAGAAATACCATGTCTGGCTCAGGAGATCCCTGTGCCACAAAATGCTGACAGTTGTACTACTGGATGCTTGCATTGCTTGCCAGTGGCCAGCAACTTCAGATGTGAACTTACAAATGGTATGCTCAGGAGACCTGTTGACAGGTTTTTATTATTTTTTAATAATGACTGTTGTGAAGATGATGTTGCACTTTCTGCAGCTGCTCACAGTGCCACACGTCTGTTGTATTTACTATGCATAAGGCCATATCAAAGGATAGTTTTTATATTTCTGCAAAAAGACCACTGAATCAGAACCTTCCTCAGAGGTAATATATACACATCATTACTCATCAAAAAATGAAAAACCTTTCCATCATCAAGTCAAAATACAATATTGACTGTTTTAACCAATATAATAACTTCATAATGTTAGAAACATCCCAATTTCATTTGTTACAGATTTTATTTTTTTTTCAACTGTTGAACAGAAGCAAAACCCCTTGAAACAGTTGTTCCTGAAAGTCTCAATCTCTTATGACAATGACACTTTTTAGGTCCAGAATAAAAACTTTAAAAATTGCTTTTGCTACCAAGAGGACCTGATTTCAATTATAGCAGATAATATCTGGAATCAATAATAGCTTTTGGCCATCTGTTAGGAGGAAAAGAACAACAATGTCTGCCTCATTAGTTCTTATATGCAGATCTCCAGTTATTTCAGGCATAAAAATTTTAAGAATATAACCCCAAGCAAAACTTTGAAGTGGGCCAACCACCCCTGTTGCCAGCTAATCAATTCCTTTTCTATCAGAGCATCTTGTTCCCTGTCAAAGCCAGTCCCTCTGACACAGTGTTCTCACCCTTCAAATCTGATTATCTAGTGTGTACTTACCACATTTCTGTGTGCTTTATATGCCACCTCTCTTAATTAGGGCATCATGACTTAGGGCATTGAACTAGAGTCTATTTTTTACTCAAGTATTTTGCATGCAGAATATGGCTAAGCAGTAATTAATTATTAAAGTAATTTGTGTTCTTCTACCTCGCATCTTTTCCCCACTCTTCTCTCTTCAGTTGAAGGACTGTTTTTTATTATGTGAAACCCAAATATGCTTTTGTCATACAAGTGCTCATTTTTGAACATCAAGCAGTTGCTGTAGATATGACTTCTTTTCATCCCTTTATATATGAGGGTGTATGTCCTGCCACACAACCCAGAACTGAATGTAATGTGTGTCTCTTTTTGTGGTGTTGATCCTAATTCTAGCTTGTGACGAGGGCATCTTGAGCACCATGTCATGTCAGCACCCTTTGTGGGGAGTCATTTTCATCTCATAAACAAAATGTCAAGCCAGCCATGAAACCAGCTTGCTTTGAGTGTCTCAAATCCTCTTTATAATGCTAACTATATGCTAGTTGCAAGCAGAAAAATATATCGTTTTAGTTTTTAGAACATCAATGCTATCAGCACTCTAAATGAGCAGAAGCTGCACCAAAACCCCCCACTTAGTTTAGGCTTTAGTTAGGACCTTGGGCTTGGACAGATCTTTTCATACACCAGGCACTTTCATACGTAAAACTGTCCAACATTGAGCACATCCAACCAGAGATTTTGAATGAGAGCACAAAGATGACTTTTGTTTTGAGAAGCTGAACTTAGGAGCAAACTAAAACTGAAGTTGCTTTAATATTGCATGTCACTATAGTTCTCACTGTATGATTTCACCTTCTGTATAGACTAGGTTTTTTTTGTATCCTGTGCTGCTGTCTTGCTTTTTTATTCTCTGAGCACCCTTTGGCAGCCAGAAAATATTTAATAATGCCAGCTGGCTGCAGTATTTGAACACAGTTTCTAAAATATTTCTGAGGACATATCCTGCTACAAACTTTTATTGTGAGAAACCATGTTTCTTCTGTGGCTGAGAGGTGATTGAATAGGAAAGAAGACATCAATCACTGTTCCTGTGCTTGAAAAGGACATTTATAGGACCTTCAGCTACTACAGTGACAAAAAAATATGTCTAGATGTGGTTTTGATACATAGCTTCCCAGGGACATGCATGTGACTGTCCATCTGCAAAGACTGCAGGTATTGGTAAATGATCTGTAGTCAGAGTAGATTTTTCTTCTCCTGTCCATCTTCCTTTTCAAGGTCTCTGGTATACACTTGCAATGAAGAGAGAGAAAGTGATAGTCACAACAGCTATTGTTGTTAGAAGAATTAAAATGGGACATGTATGATGCATATTGGTCAGTGAATGCGGTATATAAAAAAGTCTGGTTCTATGAGTATGATAAATATGTACTGCTCTTAAGTTAGGTTGGGAACACCTTAAGCCATGGTCACTGCAGAGTGATTAATTATATACTTACTGCAACTAGAAGAAAGAATTAAGGAGCATCTGCTTTTGCGGAACAATGTGGTCATTGGAGAAAAGGGTGAGATGTTTAGTACATGAAATTTATATTACGGCTTTCTTAAGAACTCCGTGTCCTAGCTGAACCCTGGGATCTTCTCTGGTGGAACAGCAGCTACCTCCTTCCATGCCTTAATTTTAATCCTCTCTGTAGTCTACTTATGTATATACAGCACAGATAAACTGAAAAGACATGAGACATGAATCATAGAACAGATGAATCTACAATTTCTATAGAGTTCTATAGAATCTACAGAATCATAGAAGGATTGGAAGGGACCTTAAAAATCATCTTGTTTCAACTCCCCTGCTGTGGGGAGGGACACTTTCACTAGACCAAGTTGCTCAGAGCTCCATCCAAAACTTTGTCTTAAATGTTCACAGGAATCCACATCCACAACTTCTCCGGGCAACCTTTTCCAGTGCCTCACCACCCTTATAGTAAAGAATTTTTTTTCTATTATGTAAACTAAACTTACCCTCCTTCAGTTTGAAGCCATTCCCCATTGTCGTATTGCTACATGCTCTTATAAATAGTCTGTTACTGCATCAGCCAATTCCCTCAGGATTCTGGGATATATCTCATGAGGTTGCCATTGAAGACCAAGGCAAAAAATTTTGTTGAGTACTTCAGCCCTCATCTGTTGTTAGTAGTTGTTTTAACAATTGTGATGATGGCCACCTTCCGTCTTGGTCCCAGTCCCACTTAAGTAGCATGATTTGATTATTACAAAGTTAGCTGAGTCAACATTTGTGAGGTAAGTTTATCTGTGAGTTTCTGTGCTTTTCATTAAATCCTCTGCTGCTCTGCAATGCTCTTTATTTTACTTTGATTGACACTGCTAAACACCACAGGCTACCTGTTTGGAGCCTGACCTTACACCACAAGAATCCAGGGAGAGTTTTTCAAGTGTATCAGGTGAATGTGCTTAGAGGTAAAGATGATGCCCTCATTTCCTTCTTTCTTTTTCTGGTACTCTGCAGGCCATCTTTCTAGAAGATATTTGAGGCTATAATTTTGTTCTTCATGTTCTTTTGTTCTTCATACATGCTCTAAAATGATTTCTAGCTATTTTCTACACTGTGTCAGATTTCAATCTCGTTTTGTCCTGAAAGTTTTTTTTAAACTTATTTAAAAAAAAAAAAAAAAGAGAAGAGAAAAAGAAAAAGATCTTTAACAACTCTAGTAACTAAGTAATAAAAACTGAATGTCACAGAAAAGTCGAATCATAACAATGTGACAGGATATATTGGCTCATAAGGAGAAAATTACTGTCTTTTTTTTTATTTGATGGAGTTTAAAAATAAGACATCTCATAACTGTAATAATAGATGAGGGTTTGGTTTGGTTTTGCATACTTCTTCACTTAACTCCTTAATTTTATTTCGGTTGATGTACATGCTATTTTGGCAGGCTTCATATTTAAATTTTGCTTCTTTCAAACTAGAAAGGTGACTAGAGTGACTTCTGTCATTCCAGTGCCACAGCAGAATTTAGATGTACATCGCTTTGATGTTCAGGGAGTTTGCTTCTTATTTTTATTTCTTCATAGTTAATAAACTGTTTTAATTTTCAGATCTTTGTAAGATAACTGAAAATTTCTAGGTTTTTTTCAACTCTTAGACAAATTTTCTCACTGTACTAATGCTGTCTTGCTACTAAGCTGCTTTAAAAATGGTGCACTTGATCATGGTGTGGAACCAAAGTAGCTTTTAATTTCATGCCGCGTATCTCACAGTATTCGGTTCGGTGTAAAAAACTTGCAGAGTGGGAGTAGCACCAAGACAAATAGGGATTGATATACATTCTTGAGTAGGATCAATACTATAAATACTGATCTCATGTTGTATCAAAATTTTAGGGACTGTCCAGGCATAGGGACTGTGGGTTAAGCACAGTGGTGATTTTCTCATGAGTGAAGTGATGACTGAATACAATAAGTTTTGAAGTCTTCAAATTCTGAAGCAGGATTTGGCAAAAAAGTACTTTTTGTGCATTTTAAAACGTGCCATCCTATAGCATAAACCATATCCTGTTGGTTTACTCTTAAAATCTGGAACTTTCTTCTGGAGATTCACAAATGAATTTTTAGTTTTTGTGGTTGCTGACAGAATCTCTCCTGCTGCCTTTGATGAACAATGTGGCAGGCACAGATGGTGGATGACAGGTTATGTTGTGTTTGAGTGTAGTGTCTGCTTGTGGCAGGGTAGACCTCCAACAGCAGGCAAGAGTGTATATATGTCCTTGCATATATGCATGTCTTTTTGGCTTTTATATGTGACGATTTCTTGTCATGCCTCTCAGTTAGTGGGGTTTCTTTCTTTCCTATGAGATTTGGGGTTTCCTGTCTAGATGGGTAGATATTTGACAGCAGTAAGACTGATGTTAGGCTACATAGAACGTCTTTTTGTGCATCATGCCCTGGTGGATAAGCTGTTTTCCTCTTCCACTTCAAAATTCAGCTCTGAAAGATTACGATCCAGAGAATCAAAAGCACTATTGCTTGGTCTCATGGCCTGAATTAGGCAATATTTTAATTCAGCATTTCAAGTACAGCAAGAATAGGATTGAATAGCTGAATTGCTATGTAGCATGTTAATGGATTTTTAGCATTTTTAGGAGTGAGCTCTTTGAGTGGCTTTTGGGTATTCTGTTTTGGTTCTCAGTGAAAAAATAGCTGTCTATTGTTTTAGAATTAACAATATAAGGCTTAATATTTGGCCATTTTATGTATTTGGGAACATGACTGCTCTGGTGGATGTTTTGTTTCTGAAGCATGTTTTATCTCCAGTTCCATTTCTGTAGCTCTTGTCCCAGCCTGAGCTCATGACCTCCCTTCAATGCCTTTGGTGAAGCTGCAGGGGAAGCTTAGTGTGCACTTGATGTACTGGAGTGAACAACATGCTTTAGTGGTCTCCACCCCCTAACCATTTCCTCACATTTGGGATTATCTGGAATGCTGGGTCTATAGCATCCATTAAGCAAAATGTGAAATAAGGTTTTCTTTTCATAGTATGTGAGTGGTGTGGATGGCAACAGAAATATTGGCACATATTGGCACCATCAGCTCGCAAAATTCTGAGGTCTGATGTGTGTTAGTGTAAGCATTTGGAATAAAACACTTTCTGTCCTTCGGGGTACTTATACTAGCTAATAGTGTTCTCCAGCACAAGCTTTCCATTCATGTATCATAAGGCTGTGTTTAGGTTTATTTCTGAGTCCTGTGTTTTGAATTTTCTGCTCATAAAAGTAGCTTAATGATCTTTTCTTTTGACTTTTTTCACAGCTTATTACATTTGAGTAAGCCTGTTCATTCTAACATGTAACTTCTCATGGTAATATACTATTTTGTTAACAATAGGAATAATTTATATTTTAATGTTGTGAATAATTGAAGCATATTATATTTTTCAGTAATTGCTGGTTTTCGAGGGACAGTCCCACATGGCCTATCATTGGAGATTGGAGACACTGTTCAAATATTAGAGAAATGTGATGGTGAGTTCACAGGTGATTCCAGTGAAAATTAAGTTTTGTGTATTGATGGTTTGAACTCCATTAATATTCATTTATTTTCCTAAAGTAACACATTTTTGAAGTCAATAATATAATACATTTTGGCCTCTTAATTTTTTTCCACAGTTCCAGTGACCTCTAATCTCTAAAATAATTAATTTGCAGTACCTTAATTTTTATTTAATCTTTCTGTTTAATAAACATTTACAGAGGATAAGAGTTATGACAGAAAGGAAGTCTCTCATGATTCTTCTGCTTTCTTGGTATTTCTGAGGGAAACCTGACTGCCATCAAGACATTTTCAAATTAATTCAAAGTCACAACTTAAAATCTTAAAGCAGTGTAAGCATTCTCTTCTACCTCTGTTTTGTGTTAGAGAATGCAAATATAATATTAGCAAATATCTGTTGCTACTATCAGAGAAATAAAGTTGCATTTTCTTTTCATAATCTGCCTCATTAACACCTAAAAATCAACACATTGATTTTTTTTATCATTTTTAATCATTTTTTATCATTTGGGATCATATAGGGTTTTTTTGGTAATATCAGGTTTATATATGGTTAACCTTGTAAGAAATGTTCTTTTAGAAGGCATAGAATCTATTCTGTTGAATCAGGTGTATTATGAATTTTATATAGTGTTGTGGTTGATAGATGTAGAACCTGAAGCTCAGAAATTATTTGTAATGTTTGTAGTTAGTAAGAAACTATTTCTGTTTTGAACGTTGTGGTGTCCAATGCAGAATTTACCTAGGTTACATTGCTAGAAACATTTAGGGGTACAGGGTTAAAGAGTAATTCCTGAAATTGTGTGAGTGAAGTCATCCAAATATGAACTTTCCATACTTTCACTGTATGGAAAATCTTTTAAATTAATATAGTCTGACAGTGCTGTGGAATTGTCATATCTGACCAAAAGGGAAAGATGAAATCTGTTTTACATATGTAAATGATTTGCACTCTTTAAAAAGCAAAATGTGCTTTCTTCACAGGATGGTACAGAGGATTTGCCTTAAAAAACCCCAATCTTAAGGTAAAGGTCAATTGCAGTTTTGCATTCTTGGGCAAAAGTGTATACTTACTTTTCAAAAGTTAATAATCTGCTTGTAAGTGTATGATATTTACTCTTAAAAGAAAACCAGAGCTTAGTGTTAAGTATAATATTGGTACTACTTTAATTAGATTTGGACATGGATTACCCTTCTGAAATGCTTCTATGTATTAGGATAATACACTTTACAAATCCAGGGCTGTGGTGAATTTTCTTTCATTTCCAAATTTTAGATTTTCCACTCAGAGGAAGCTAAGTTGAAGGGAAAAGACTGCTGAGAATACAAATTGTAAACACTGTCGGAAAAGTTGGTTAAACTGTGCCTGTTTTTCTTGATGCTATGAATTAATTTAGAGCAGCCAGTGGAGACAGCTAGTATATGAGCCACATGCAGAGTATCAATTGAATAAAACATATGTGTTGCCATGTAAAATATATGGTTCATTTTGGTTTTCTTTGATGTGTAGTCTTTGGTTTCCATAGTAGCATAGTATTCTAAACCAGACTTCACTGATTTATTTCTTCTGCATTCAGACATGAAAAGTTACTGAAATTTATATTTCAGCGTCTGTTCGTGTTGTATGTTTAAGCTTTACTTGTCTTATTTGTCTTTCTATTTTCTTGATCTCTCCTGTTGTCTTGCCTCTGGGATTGTTTTTCTTGGGAATGGGAAAGAAAGGTCTTAAATTATCTGTTGATCCTTTAACCTGCATTGTAAACTTTGCTCTTCTTTTCCTGTCCTCATTTCCAAGATTCTTCAGCTGCAAAAAAGGCGTATACACAATACACAATAATTTTGAAAAGTTTCTTGGGGCTCATATCCAGTCGGTGGCCTTTTGTGCCAAGGCCTGTGGTCTCTAATCACATAAATTTCCTTTCTTTATACAGAAGGTCAATTCAAACAATAAATTTGGCCACAGAGTCAAATTTGATTTTTACTACTTTGACCTCATTGATGTTTATTAGAGTTTGATTTATAAGACGTGAGGAGTTGTGGTTTGTTATTGCATCTTCCGTGTCTTTTGTTGCAATTCTCACCACATGCTTGCTGTCAGTCTTGCTTTGTGGTCTGTCAAATGTGTGATGGAAGTTATGAATAGGCTTTCTAAACATGACTTGATGTGTGAAGAGATGAGATATATATTCTCTGTTTTCCTAGTGAGAATGCAAACAGTTTTCTGATTTGGATTTTTGAAGGGAGTCTCTCCAAAAATAAAGTCATAAGAGCACCTTGTCCCTCCTCTTGTTATTGGTATTGCTCTGTCAAGATGCTTCCCTTGTTATTCTGCCTGCTTTGACACTGGAAGAAGTAATCTGTGGCAGCTGGTGTGCAGTAAGGGTGCATCTGCATCCCTGACACATTGTTACACCTGCAGGGCTGTATGTCCTACTGTCCTTGGGAGATGCTCCCCTGAAGTACTTTGCATTACAGAGGAGTAGGAGCATTTAAAAGGGTAGTTGCCTCTGCACGGTAGATTTGGTTTTGTTGAAGGTCTAATGGTTGTGTGAAAAGAAAATGGGACACCATCATCACAAAGGAAAGCTGTATGCAGCTGTGCTTATTATGAAAAGACCATATATGTATTTTCTCTCACTGCATGAGCTGTAGTGTATTATCTTCCCAGCCAGAGGCTTGGAGCTTGCTTCACTTTGCTTATTCTGATTTGTGCAGGCCAGTGTGCTGTAAGAGCAGTGGGACTGTTGCAGCAATGCTGAGTTCACCAGAATGGTGGGGAGCCCTTAAACAACGGGGAAAGGGCCGCTCCTGGCAGACACAGGCATCTACCACAAATTTCCTGTTCACTTCAGGAAGATTAGCCACCAGATTAGATTCCATTTTGATTTTCTTTATTTACTTGACTTTATTTTTATTGAATATTTTTAACTTCATTTATTCTGCTTAATTTTAAAAATTCCTGTCTGAAAATCCTTATTTTTAAGATGTGGTTGATAAGACAGTATCTCCCGCAGCTGTTCTGTTTCTTATCAAGGTATGAATAATGAATAAAACAGTCTGCCATAAGGGAGCTCTCAAACAATCTTCTGCATGTTCTACATGTGTTTATCTTCTAATTTTCTGAAGTGTTGAAGATTTCAAACTCTACGGAATATGGCATTTTAGTTCCTATTAGAGCTATACTGAGTATTTATTGCATTCTTTCATTGTCTGTGTTTTTTGTTAATTATTTGGAGGACTTTGAATTCAGTATGCATTTGCATATTGAATGATAATAAATGGAATGCCAAACTCATGTAAGGGGACTTTTTTTACCTAAACTTTTTATTTTTCAGGGCATATTTCCATCTAACTACATTCACTTGAAGAATGCATGCGTTAAGAACAAAGGGTATGTGTGAAATGTTCTGATATCAAATATTTAAACATGGTCAGTTACTTGTACCAATATTTTCTTATAAAGTAAATAATTTAATTATGTTATGATATCTTCCGCTTACTGCCAGAGGACTTGAAATTGTTTTCTTTAGCTAACCTGATACACCTGCATGGTCATAAAATTGGAATGCTGTATCCAGAAAAGACACCGAATGCAATTGGGAATATCATTCTGTATCGTCTAGAGAAAAGGAGAAACAATTATGTTAAGTTTGGCTTGAAAATAGCATTGCCTTAATTTGAAGAAATGATTCTGTATAGAAGCTGTCTTTTAACCTGTTGTTTAAGATTAGCTGTTTTCTTTGAGGGCAGTAGCTCTACCAGTTGCTATTTTACAAAAATGGGTAAAATAATGTATCAGTTTAATGGCAAAAGATTTTGCTAAACCTGTAAATGAATAGAGAAACTTTTTCCTTTACTTCTTTTCTTCAGGTGATGGAGAGCCAGTATTTATTTTTGACAACAGCTAATGTCTTTTCACATTTAGAAGAGTTGATAAAAACCAGAGTAATTGGTTAAAATTAGTTTTAAAATTTTGTTTTGGAGTTCAAGTTGTCTGACTTAAAAAAAACCACTGATTTTTTTAATGTATAAAACATGATACCTTGATGGTATCACTTTTAAAAATTTAAAACTTTAAAAAATTGTCAGTGATTTTAACAATTTTTTTCACAGTTTTGCTTAGTGTGTATTTGTTCATATTGTATCCTTTATTTGGATTTATTAGTAGAGAACTGATACAAAACAGTTTGAAAACTGTTTAGGTGAGGACATTTCTCATAATAGATGGATACCTGAACTTGGAGTGACCTTTGTTTTGGGAGCATGAATGAGTGTGTTGAAGATCCATTATTCATGATGAGCAGAAATAATGATGAAGACTGTAATAATATTAAAACAAGTTTCATTCTCACAGATGAAAATGTCCCCACATTACGGTTAAACTCCCTGTTGTCCACTATGAAGTTACAGCCACATGTGGTTCGTCATCCCCTAGGATCCTTTTCTCCTTTTAAGTTGTAGCTAAAACTGAAGGTTCAGTGAAACAAAATTGTAAGCCATCACAATAAAATAAAGTTTAAAGGCAGAATAATTTTTGTTAGTGGACACCATGACAGTACTTGCATGGATTTCAATTGTTGGTGCATCTATTTCCTTTGTTAGTTAGTTTCCCATTCAGGCTATGTTCCCTGCTGCACATCATGGCCATGAGCTGTCACATTGTTATGTTAATTTAGTAAGAGGGACAAGATATCATGAAAAAAGTAATCCAGGCATGAAAAACTGCAGTGTCAAGTTCCCTTTGGAAACTATGGGATTTATTCTGCTGTGAAAGTAGTTTTTTATATGCTTATCTCATAGTAAAAAAACTCACCTTGACTTCTCTAGGGCCAAGACTTTGCATGGGGATTAGACTATTTTCACCCAAAGTTTTTCCACTGGGATTCAATAAATCTACAAATAAAAAATGCCATGGTCTGAAGGAGCACTCATGTAGGTTGACAGACATCACTGTTGGCAGTAGGAAGTCTACATATTAGTAACTGCAATGGGATTAGTAATGCTTGTGCAACATCATCTGTTCTTCTGCATGTTACAGACAATTTGAAATGGTTATTCCAACGGAAGATTCTGTTATTACAGAAATGACATCAACTCTAAGAGACTGGGGAACAATGTGGAAACAACTCTATGTGGTAAGTACCCTGAATAATATTGCTTTGATTTAATGTCATCTCAAAAGGTGCACTGTTCTTTAGATGCTCTGGTTTGGTTGAAGTATATATTTCATTAAAAAACCCAAAGCATTCGGTTTGTTTTTTAATTGTTTTACTAATACCTTCAAATCTTATTTTGGATTTCATAGTGTTATTAGCATGTCTCCTGTATTCACATGAACAATGATAATAATATACTTCAGTAGAACTTATCGGGTACCAGGACCAAAGATGCACCTGAATTACTGTTTGTTCAATTTGGTTTTTTGACTGCAGAAATGAAAGCTCTATATACTAGTGTCTGGTGGAAAATTGTGAAAACATACTATCAGTATAGCTCTCTATAATGTTCCTGCAAAGTCCTCTTTGTCTCTCGTTTCTAATTCAAGAGCTCTTTCTATGACCTTTTTTCCCTTGGTTTTCTTTTACTTATAATATTCATATTTCCCTCTTGTTGTTACAGCGGTTGTTTGTCTTTTTGGCAACATTTTTCTTCACTGCTGTTGTTATTGTGTGTTCAAAATTACCTTGGTTTTCCTCTTTTCCAGACAGAAAGCCAAGACAAACAATAAATTAATGACCTTTTAGTGAGCTTATCAAATGAATGACTGTGAAGTAAAAAGAGCAGATTTATCAAATTGCAATTTTTCAGAGTGCTTGGAATATAACAATTGTTGATGGAGAGTAATGGTACTTCTAAATGAATTTTAGGTTTAACTTAGGCAGCAGAACTAGCTGAACTTTATTTTTATGCCTTTTATTCATACGAAGAAGGAAAAGGGAAATGGACTTAGGGTTTTTGGAAAGAATTAACAGAACAAATCTTAACAGGAGAGTTTTTTCAACTTTGTGTGATGAATCACTTAGATGAAGGTTGTAGTAATTTTCTCAAGCTAAAGGTTCTCAAAAAACTGATGTAAAACTACTTAGAATTAGTGAAGAAAGAGTTAATAGATTTTTCCAGAACAGTGGTTCATTTATGGGAAATTGTTATGCCCATAGCTGGTATATAATTAGAGTAGGAGGATGTGGTTTCAAAGCAGTCATATTCACATAATTTTTCCTACTTCACAGTTAGATAAAGAAGAACTGTCTGGACAAGATTCTGTCTACATGATACTACTTATTTATGGTTAGGTGGTAGTGTGTAAAGTTATATCAATGCAAGGGAAAGTTAAAACAAATTAACACTGTGGTTCAGAGTTTGACTGCTCAGAGCTATTGCTTTTTCTATCCCTTATGTGTATGAGTTCAAATAGTCCTGAAATACAGATGATATATTCAGTTTGCATGAGGCAGCAGCACAGAATGAACACTCTTGGAATGAAACAATGCTGTGTTGTGCAACACATAAACGTTTTTTGTTGATTTTTTTGTCATACCTGTCATGTACATTAGAGTAGGTTAATGTGAGAGAGACACAAGGAGTTGGACTTGAATATTGGGATGGGTGTGGAGCATAGACAAGGTCTGTGGCAAGGTCTGCATACACTCACATGCAGGTAAAATGGTCACAGTATAATGGGGAATAAAAGACTAAGTAAGGGGAAAAAGTGGGTTTTCCTAATTTCCTCATCATGTATGTATTTATTAGGATTATCTGTTTATAAGCTGATATCCTGCTTATCAGGTGATGTAGAGGCAATCATATTTTTATCTCACAGAGGAATGAGGGGGATCTCTTTCACCGGCTGTGGCACATAATGAATGAAATCCTGGACCTGCGAAGGCAGGTCCTTGTTGGCCATCTCACCCATGATCGAATGAAGGACGTCAAGCGACACATCACTGCTCGTCTGGACTGGGGCAACGAGTGAGTGAATATAAATAAATCAAATGTAATAAAATTGTGAAGCCACTTCTTTAGGCTGATTGTAGAATGGTGAAATAAAGAACAAGTTACCTGTATTTTTAATGGACTTTCTCCTTCATTGTTTTTATGTCCACTATGTTTTAACAGTGAAAAGTGGCTTATTGTTTTATTCTGCTTTTTTATATCAGTGTAATTTATGTAGCAGTAGTAATAGTACTTGTTCCAATTGCATTGGAATATCTGAAGCAGCATTTTACATCTTTTTAATACACATGATGCCTGCATGATGCGTTTAGCAGAGCTTTGTGTTCTAACTGAAACCATGTTGGTTGACATTACTTCTTTTTTAACTTGGTCACAGAATTTAGTTCCTACTTGGGCATCTCTAACATACATCCAGCTACTGCGCTCTGCATCTTTCTTTAATCTGAATAACTGAAATGAGATAACACAAATTGTATTATCTTACTTTTTTTTTTTTTAAGCAAGAAGATGGTTAAAACACCCTCTGGCATTTAAGTGCTGTTTCCAAAGTCTCTTCTTTAGCATATATTTATACCGATAAATGCTAACTAAAGGAAGCAATATTCAGTAGTAGAATTAACTGAATTTCCAGGGTTTCTACAGCTGTCTGAAAGCATAAATACCTAACAGAGTGAAAGGATTGTGACTAAATGTGTATGATTACTTGTCTGCTTAAAATTTTGCAGTAACTGAAAGGAATTAAATGTGAAAGTTTTTGACATGGAGAGTTCCTGCCCTTTAAAACACATTTTTGAAAAACTTTATAATCTTTTGAATTTTCCTAAATTCAGCATGACTGCCTTTGTGTCCTTAGGCATTCTTAAACATTATTGCTTGCTCCTGTGTTAGAAATAAATTGTATTCCTGTTGATTCAAGCTCATTTCCTTATTTTGTTCAGGGGATACAGGCAAGCATCTTTGATACCATCCACTCCAAACTGAAAATAAGCTGATGTTTTGGCATTTGATGGATTTTTTCTTTTTATCTTCCTTTCCGTGGTTATTATTCAAATTGACAGTACTAGTGCATTCACACTGAAATGTTCACAGTAGTACAAAGGACAATGTCCATTGCACACTGTCCACTATGTGAAACAGATTTAAAAATTCTGGGAAAACATTCCATTAATGTTGCAAAGTGGAGAAAGGGAATGAGTCAAATGTGAATGGTGGTTACAGCCAAAATACATCAAAATAAAACCAAAGTCAACTAATTGTCGAGTACCAATTAACGTGTGCATTGTTTATTGGAATAAACAACAAACACATGCAGAGCTAATTTGTTTCTTTTGAAAGTAGAAACTACTTACTGTTATTTCATTTCTCATACAGACAACTGGGACTTGACTTAGTTCCAAGAAAAGAGTATGCTATGGTAGATCCTGAAGAGATCAGCATTACAGAGCTCTACAGGCTGGTAGGTGAATGTAATATTTGGTACTTTTGCTATCAAATTACATACTGATAGTTTGATGGCTGCTCTTCTATTTAACCAAAAGTACCTTTTTTGATCCAATAAATTGGCATTTCATAATGTAATGAGTTTTACTGTAAGGAAAGAAATTTTTTGAACAGCTATGTCATCTCTACTTCTGTATGAAATTCTTTGATTTGATCTCAAATTTGTCTGTGCACACATGCTTAGCTTAAATGTTATTTGTTAAAAGTTTTGGTTTCTGATATACCTTTAAAATTATGTTAATATGAATTTAATCATCAATAAAAGCTTATGGGACTCTTTATCATTAGAGCTTTACCTGGCTTATCAGCCTGTCTAGATAAGCTTTGTGGAAATACAATAATGGTATAATATTGTCACAATTAATCATACTGGGCTCTTGATACTTTCTAATATATTAATGTAAATAGCAGTTAAATTGCATAAGAAAACGTTTCCTTTGGGTGTAAAAGCCCATCTTGATTTACTAAAACCAGCACTGATATTTCTTATTCTGATTAAATCTCCAGCGAGGTCTAAGAAAACTTGCCAATTCATTTATGTAGGCTTTGGCACATATTTAAGTACTGCAGCTGTTACGGATACACAGTTCTAAGCCTTATGTGCTTAAGACTAAGCTTGTATTTAAGCTGATTTTTTTTTTTATTAAAACTTTTGTATTTAAGTACAAACCCCCAAAACATCATTGCTACAATTGTTTGTGGATCTGAAATAATTATGTATTTTTGTAATAATTTTTAAGTTGTATTTTCTTGTATTGTTGACTTGTAGTTTCAAGCCTAATAGTAAATTCTTTGTGCTAGAATCAGAATACCTTTGAGTAATTTCAAAGTGATATGTAGTATTATGGAATCCTGTTGAAGCACTAGATGAAATATGGTGAGGAACCATTAATCATAAAAGAAACATACAGAGGAAAAATAAGCCAGAAAACTAGTAATGGTACTCATGGAGTGTACTTTGAAAAATAAAAAAGGGGAAAAAATATAACCTCAGTATGAAGACTATGTAGCTTAGAAAGATTGCTATTTTAAATTATTTTTGTTACAATGTAAGAGAGGCATAATACAACTTAATATTGTCCTTCTCTTAATGGGTGACTAAAATGCAAAAGGTATAAACTGTGACATCAAATCAAGACAATTTATTCGCTTGTATACAGCAGTTTGCCAGCAATCATAAAGTGCAGGTATGATTGCTTTTCCCCAGTTTAAAATGCTGGTATTTAGTCTTTAATACAAGTTAGTATTAAATTAAAAAAAATTACTAATTTGGAATAAGAAAGTAGTTCTACGTTACATTTTTACCTCTTTTTGTTTTGAGAATTTTATAATTGACTTAAACTGGTCACTGTTTTTGTGGTATTTTTAGATGGAACATCGGCATCGAAAAAAAGACACACCAGTACCGGCTAGCAGCCATCATCTTTTTGTTCAGATGAAGAGTTTAATGTGCTCCAATCTGGGAGAGGAACTGGAAGTAATCTTTTCACTCTTTGATAGTAAAGAAAATCGACCCATCAGGTACCATATGATTTATATTTAAATACTGATTTTACATAAGTTTTATAATAAATACTATAACTTTTGATCCAGGTAACAAATTCCACATTTAGAAACAAGGGCATGGTGTTTTTGTTTCATGAGAATATTTTGCTTCCTTCTGAAATTCAGTTGTTATGTCTGATGGTTTGTAGTGTCATTTAAGGTTTACAAAAATGTATACATCTGTCTTGTTTACTTATTTCACCTTCCCGTTGTTTTTTTGTATAGGAATATATATATATGTATGCGTACCGAATGGTAATTTTTCAGTATTCCTATTTTCATCTCTGCTAATCAGTGCACATTCAAAACATTGAACTTTTGCTTTCTCTGAAATATTTATAAGAGGAATTCTCCTCTGTACATGAGATTGGAAGGCTGCCCTTAGAGTGACTTAAGCATATTTTTTATAAAAGGAGTCTTTACTTCTATGAGAAGGTGATGGTTCTTCAGTGAAACTGTCAAAATCAATCTGTCCTAGAGTTTAAATTCTGTGAGAGACCTGATAACCTATGATTTTTAAAATATTCAGTAGCTACTTCAATTTTCAGAATTCTGGCTGAGAGAGAAAACGTGGGAGTGATTAGTAGTGAAGCCATTATGCATTTAATAAATAAGAGCACATGAGGAGAGTACAGCTAGTGCAAGAGCTCAGTAAGTTGCGTTTGAGGAATACGCCAGGAAGTCTGAACCATTAAATGGCTCTGCAGTGGTGATGGGTGTGGTGGGTTGACCTTGGCTTCTAGCCAGCCACAGCCACCCTGTCACTCCCCTCCTCATCTGGACAGGGGGCAGAAAACAGAACAAAAGGTTCACGAGTCAAGATAAGGACAGGGAGAGATCACTCACCAATTACTGTCACAGATAAAACAGACTTAACATGGGGAAAATGAATTTATTACCAATCATATCACAGTAGGATGATGAGAAATAAACGCAAAACTTCAAACATCTTCCTTCCCACTTCTTCCTTCTTTTTGTGCTCAACTTCATTCCTGATTTTCTCTCCTTCATCCACCCTGGCAGTACAGGGGATTGGAAATCGGACCTGTGGTCAGTTGGTCACACATTGTCTCTGCCACTCCCTCCTCCTCCAGGGGAGGACTCCTCACACTCTTCCTCTGCTCCAGCCTGGGGGCCCTCCCACGGGAGGCAGTTTTCCGTGAACTTCTCCAGCCTGGATCCTTTCCACAGTTGTTGTCTTAAATATGGCAATAGGAGTTTGTGGAACTATGTGGAAGTTGGGCTGAATTTGACAAAATTATGTCTGTGCTTTGCAGTGCAGGCAAAATGAGTAACCAGTACTTTGAAGGAAGAGTATATTGAGTACATTAATTTTTACCGTTAGTGAGATCATGTATACACAGCTAGTGTTACAGTGTTAGCTGTTAAATACTGACATTTCATTCTGGCCTGCACTTCAGACAGTCGTCACGAAAATTCAGTTTCCCGTCGTTTCTGAGAATTAAATGTGCATCAGGACATGTTGTTTGTGTTCACTCCAATGAATGCCACAGCAGGTGATAGATTTACGAGAGAGCTGCAGACTTTGACAGAAAACAATTTGAGGTGATATGGATTGCTGAAAACAAGGTTAAGGCAGTGGTGGTGATGTGAAAGCAAATGGATTAGATTTCATGTTACATGAAAGCACAAATTCTAAAGCTGTTTCTCACGTGCTTGCTGTGATCTGACCTTTAGCTATTGATTCCTGACTCCAGTGTCTGTTTTCAGCTGCTGTGAACTTCCTCATCCCGTTACTGGCAAACCTTGAAGAAATGTGTTGTTACAAATCCAAACTGCCTTCTAGGGTATGGGGGGGATGACAAGATAAGCTTTGTGAACGTAGTTTGCACCATCTGCAATTCAAACAAACATACCAAACTGTAACAAAAAAAACCCCAACAAACTCAACAAAAAAACCCTCCCAAGAAACAAACAGAAACTTCTCAACATACTGGAAAAGCTAAACCTAAGAGAGCTTTCACAAGAACAAATTAAGTGCAAGGTATATCTGTATCACAGAATGAACTCTGGAATGCAGAGGTGTACAAGATGGATCCTTATATGGTCTGTCTGGACTAGACATGGAAGTGACTTAACCAGTTTATTACAGACTTAAACCTAAGCTGGCTGGTTGTTGTGCACTACAGTATGGTACAATGCATAATTTTTATTTAATAAAAATGGGTGGAATAATTCAGAGATCTTTAGGCCCTTGCTGATGCATGCTTGACATGAACAATTTCCCTCAGAAGAATGATGATGCATGAGAGGAGACAGGGTCCCCAGCCCCCACAGTTCACACTCTGCAATGATGCCAAAGCCTATGGGCAACAGTGGAGTTGAGGAGACTCTTCTGCTCATTTCGAGCTAAAGTGCTGGTCAAAAGCTGTGTGTGGCAACACCTTAGGATCTGTCACAACCTAGTTGTGTCATTTGTCCATTGGTTTCCCAAGTCATCGTTTTTGGTCCTGTAGAATAATGTAATGAAAAGAACAGATGAAACTTGTTACTGGCACAGGTAAAGATAGAAGTATATGAATATAAATTACTTAAAATGTATTTCTCTAAACCATTGCTTATGTTATTAGAATTTTTTGGGCTTTATTTCTTTGGACTTTGCTGCTTTATATGTTAAATTTTGCAAGCACTGTGTGTGTACCAGGCTTTCCTCAGGTGGGTAATCCTGTTTATTTTAATGAGACTGTTTGAATGCATAGTAGAGTGTTCATTGTCTACCTTGTATAAATTGACATAAAGCAAGTCAGCTCTGTAGCCTCTTAAAGAGTTCACTTGGAGTAAAGGATTCAAATTTAATAATATAATTTCTTAAAACTAACTTAGCTTCTTCTCAGGTGGACCTGCAATTGTAAGATCTCTCTATATCAATATATCTATCTCTAATAAATCTATTTTATTTTTTCTAACCTCAGGTATATGCAATTAAAATAGCAGCTTTAAAAGATTGTTGGAGGACTAGAAGCAACATTATCTGTTTACTTCTTTATTTGATTGGATATCTTTTTCCACAGCTTTTTTTGTTGGTTTTATGTTATCAGTATCATACATTCAACTGTTTGAACAGCAATATTTGTTCAAGTATCACAGTAAACAGAATAGCAATTGTAGATACTGAGGTGAGGAAAGTCTCTCCAAAAAGGAATAGTATTTCCTGTCCAGACTAGTGCAAGAAAAATCCCTGTGGAAAAGTCCATGCTTTGGAAAGTAAGGTGCAATGAAGGTACATAGAGAATGTATAGTTTGATAGCTGAGCTTTGTATTATAGCACAAGAATCGGATTGTCCTTAGCCCATTTTAAACTATAGTTTTCTCATGCAATATTAAGAAATTATCAGACTTTGAAAATATCCATGGAGCAATGAAAGATAATGAAACTTTTTCTTGTTGTACAGTTATAGATTCTCCCTGGAAAAAAGCATCCTATAGCAACTGAGGCAAACCAAGGTATAAGGAGAAAGCACAGTGTGTTAACAGCTCTTGCATTGGCTTAGTGGGACCAGAATTGAGTGTCTAATGAGGAAATATAGTATCATTACATGCTAAGAACAGATTAAAAGAATACAGATATATAAAGTAGAAAAAAATTAGATATCAAATTGAAAGCTATGCACCTGAATGTCAGCACAAAACTTCTCTCTAATTCTTGTGACCCATGTGTTTTGCCACAGGAACTACATTTAGTAAGTATTCTTGGCAGAAGAGGATTCTAACATGACACAATGTAGGTACTGTTTTTCTTTGTAAAGACAAGCAGGTGAGGAAAAGGAGAACAGTAATAATTTTAATTCCTTTTACAGTTTATAAAATATCTTAATGCAGATTGCTGTGGCTTAAGAGACAGTTCAGATTCTTTGGCAGATAGGAAGTGTAAGTTTGAATATTCAAAGGGAGAGTAAGAAATTGGACATGGGTCTTTTTTCTCTTAAAGAAAAAAACACGCCTACTAATATGAATCTATTCTTCACCTACACTGCACTCTTGTTCCTCTTTATTTGAAAAATAAATTTTGGAAAATCCCCAAAGTGCTTTATATTTAAATTCAGAATTTGCTCCTCTTCATCTTTTGTTTCTCTCAGTAGTGGTGGCTCATTGGATATGAATTAGTCCTGAAATGAAGTACAAGTATGTCTCCAGGTGTATGGCAGGGGGCGCAGCAGACCACCAGCATCACCTCTGGAATCTGTGTAGATGGATGTATCTTTCTGCAGTCACAAGAAAGATGCCAAGATTAAAACATAGACCAATGCTTTCCTTTTTGTCTGATTTCAGAAGGTTTCATGATGAATCAATGGATTTTAGGATTGGAATCCAGATCCAAAGACATCTAAACCGAAGATCTTCGTGTGACTTGCACCTCCAGTAACTAGTTGCTAGTTATAGTCAGCAAAACCTAGAAAGCAGTTCAGCTGGTGAAATGTCTGCATCTTCTTTAGGACGTTTTGGATAGCTCCTTAGGATCCATAGATGGTATTGATTAAGGAGCTGCTCAGTGTACCCTGAAGTAATTTTGATGGGAATCTATCCTATTTCTTTTTTGTTTTCTGTTTCACTCCTTCAGATCTCAATAAAGTTTGAGGCTTCAAGTTCAGAAAGAGTTGATACTGAAATCGTACAGGATATAAATTCTCAATATTAGTTATCTCAGTTTTTGACATCAGCCCTTAAGAGTGCAATCTATAAGAAAAAGCACTCTGAATTTGCTCTTAAATATTTGCAAAGGATTTAGGGTAGTCAGATCAAAAATAACTGATAAATATATATATGTACAAATTTACTGTTTTTCACTATGTGTTGAATTTTTTTTTAGTTTAAATAGAACAGCTATGTTGTGGTAGGCAATGTATATGGTTAAGGAATATTCTCCTAATTATGCATAAACATTGGTACTCTCATTGTGGGATCTACCAGTGCATTTTTAGGATAGCACCTTTTAAAATAAGTAAAGAGATGGAAAGTAAAGCCATAAAATCATTTAACAGTTATTCTGGTTTTGATAATGTATCTTAATATTCCTTTAGTGTTTTGAATAGCTCATTGTTAGATGATTAAGGTGTGCTGCAACCCAAACCATTCTATGATTCTATGAATAAAAGAAAAATTAAGTATATTTATAACTAGACTACTTTCAGTTAAATATTTTTTCATCTTTAACAGCATGTATAAATGCTCATAATTTTTCCAACATGTACTGAGAATTAGATAATAGGTTTTTCATGAGATGTGAAAAACTGATTTTGAAAGGCATTAGTAACTTCCCCAGAGCAGAAATCTGGTATCAGATAGTGACAGAAAAAAATCAATGATGCTTCAAGGTTTTTTATTTTCAGACTTTCTATCTGAAGATTTCTCTGGATTGGTAAGGGCTGTTATGCCTCGCTTACACCCAACTTAGTGATATCAGCACTCGCTTTGGGTAATAGGAATGCCCAAATTACTAATCTAGAGGTAAATACTCTTTTGGGATAATTTTCCATTTCTTTGGGACAGGATGAGATTGTACTTTCTCCAGACTTTTCTTTTGTTGCTGGAAATTGCTATTAAAAATAACTGTTTCTAAATATGTTGGGATCCACAATAATGGCAGTCCTGTTGTATTAAGTTAGGGGTAATAGGTTTATCTATGACTTTATTGTTGCTCTTAATAAACAATAATAATAAATATTATTTTCCAGACTGTTCCTATATTAAAATAATTGTCTAATGTGTGCCTTCCCACTCTAAAAGGCTTTTTTTGAATGTGAATATTCTACTTCTATGGAAGCACAAAAACTGTCAGTATTTAAGTCAAGTAGTTAAATCTGAGTCATGACATGCTTATGCTTATTAAGATTTCAATTATAAGTCATTAATTTTCTACTTAATTGGTGCATGCTAATTTCACTTGATCTGTAGGTATATGTTTATATCCATATTTTCTGGCTAAACTAGCTGCTAGGAATAGTTTTTGCTATCGCTTAAATTAACAATAAACAGCTGAAGTCAGCCCCTGATGGTTCCTAGAGTTTTCCCTGGTGTGTTTTTGTATCATGTTCCATTTGTCTCCCCTTCCTTCTGCTTTGCAGTTTCTTTTCCTAGAACAGTAATAGCCCCTTAGTGGGGTAGAGCAAGTTGTGAGTGGCACTGCTTTAACATGACATGATCATATGGCTTGTCCCAGTAAAATTCTTTGATTTATGTGCTATTTTGTCTCCTAACTGTATGCTTCTGTTCCTCTTTTATTCCTGTTAAGGTCAGAAGCCCAGTTTGTGTGTTCCTGGGGTATTTTTGGTTCTTTAAGAAGATAAAATACTATAATGATGGCACTTAAATTTTAGAACTAATTTCATTAGTATAGAATTCTAAAGGAAGCATTTTAGCATATGCAGATGTAGAGAGGTGCTGTTACTGTAGTTGGAAAATGAAAGAGGTCCATGGTCACATCTCTTGAGGTTTGTTTGTCTTTTAGGCTAGTCCTATTTTTCTGGCCACTGCTGAGCTTTTATTGTCTACTTGGAGTTGTTCCTAAAGAATATGAGCTCAAACATACTCTGTCTGGATCTGTTCTGGTACTTCATGTTGTTAAAGAAATGCTTTTATAAAATCTGTTCTGGAATCTGGCATGTTGCGCAAATGTTTGAGAAAAGCAAAATCAGAAGGAGTTACCAATTTGGTAAAGAGCCTTAAGGATTTGCTTTTATATAATCTAATTTTGTTGTCAGCAAATCAACAGTTTGAAAGTCTAAGACTGCTGTTTACTTATGCAAGTAGTGCCATCCATTAGGAGTGGGTTTGTAGAGCAGCAGTTCATGCTAGACCCAATGTTAATGTGTAAATGTTTTAAGGATTTTGCTGTGTACAAAATCTGTGGTTGTGTGGACTGAGTAGCAGCAGCATATGTTCTAGTTTGGGTTCATAGCTAGACTGCTCTGGCTTGTGAATCAAAATGTGGAGATGATTGGAAGATTGTCTTCAAAAGCACCTAAGTCAATTTGATCATGTAGTTCATAAAATAGTGTATGTAAGATGGATATTACAGGATCATAGTTTGAATGGGGGAAAGTTCTGTAAAACAGAGTAACTCAGCTGTGCTTTGGGACGTAATTGTTCTACTGCAATCACATTGCAAAAACAATTTCAGAGTTCAAAGGGATTATAGAACCCTGAGTGCAATTGATTTAATGTGAGAAACAAAAACTTTACTAAGAGGCCATTGTTACAGCTCCAAAGGAAAACTGGAAACGTGTGTTTGCAACATTTCAGCACACTGCAGCAGTCCTGTGTTCTGATGTTCTTTATTAGCTGCTTTATAAATCAGTTGTAGTGTGTGGGGTTTTTTTTAGGGTGTGAAGTTTTAGAAGTTTTTCTATTCCTTCGAATATGAAGGTGAATATATAGAGTCCCAGCATTCAGAGTAGTGAAGAGTTTGAGTGTGGTGATGTTTGTTGGCTTTGGGGATATCTTTTTCTCTTACCCAAACAGAAGTTAGTGAAACAAACTTTTCTTTCAGCAGTAAGATCACACTAAAAAAAAAATGATAAATATTTCAGGGGGTTACACAGTTACAAGTTTTGCAGTGGCACTTTTTCAGAGAAATCAAAGACATCTGATCGCAGTCTGTGCTTTCTGTTCACATGTACAGCATTTTTTTTCAGCAGTGATGACCTTAGTATAGCCAAGGGGCCCATTTACACTGGAGCTTTACGAACACCAATCATTTAATCAAAAATATATTGATTCTTTTTCTTATCAGATCCTGGAAAAATCTCACTTATTAGCTTTTAATAGAATCCGTTTAACAAGTGGCTAGGGACAAAGTAAGAGCTTAGCTGTTTTCTAGACAATGTGCATTATTCACTGAGGCTGTGTTAACTTTATTTGTTGCTATAAGAATATTCTGCTGCTATAAAAAAAAAGCAAAGCCAAAAAGCCCAAGGAAAATATTTACCAGATGACTGTGTTCAAAAAAATCAAGTTATCCCAATGTCCTCTGAAATTCCTACATTTCCAGTGTAGATGCCATAAGACTGTATTAATATATGTAGCACATTACCATCTACAGATCTTGCCTGGGTTTTTTTAGGAGAACTTTTAGGGGAATTTGGAAAACACCAGCAACACTGGGTAGTGTATTACAAAAAAGGGAATGGAAGGTGTTAAGGCTGCTGCCTGCATTTGTTCAGTTCAGACTGTGGCCGCTGTTCTTGGCATTGATGAGTGTGCATAAAAATGCTGCATCATCTCTTGCTCAGAGTCCCGTTCCCTTTGCTGACCTTTACATTTATGTAGAGTTTGTGTCTCTGTCTTATGCCAACATACTGCTGCAGAAATTCTTAAATATGTAGTATGACCCATTGTTCTTATGTAGCGTTCTAAACCATTTTCTTTTTTTCCAAGTAGCAGTACTATCACTGGGAAAATTTCAAGGCAGCACTTCAGTTAGATGGAGTGTGTTAAGGTTTTCTTTCAATGATACACACTTTGTGTCTGTGTCCATATGATATGAACATCTTATCAGAAATGATTGATGCCTCTGGCCCCATCTGTGTGGGGAGCAGAGATAAGTTGGCATGCTAATCCTCCTTTTACTATCACCTTGAACAACCTTGTTTGTAACTATCATATTGCCCTCAAATGAGAAGAGATTCTTAAACAGCACAAAGAGAATAGGCTGCTTATCCAAGGCCAGTGAAAGCCAACTGCATTTTTTTTTGTGAGCTTTTGATTATATCCTTAATGATTGTGTAAACTCCAGACCATACCAAAGAATAAGATTACCCTTCCTTTGTTGTACTCTCAGTGTCACCTTTTAGTGACATCCACATCATCAATCTTTTTATCCGTTTCTTATTTCAGTTTTGTTATTCATTTAATTCAGTTAAATCACTTGCCAAAAGCTGAAGTCCACATTAATTAGTCAAAATATTCACTACTTGGTGTTCTAGTTTTTAAATTTTTGAAAAGACATACATGTCAGTTTTTCCCCCTTATTCTACAATAATGTTAAAAGGATTCTGGTATAGTAAGAGAATGTTTAAAGACATGTTTTGCAACCTCCATCAGCATCTTCAAACCTGAGAACTTCTCATCTCAAAGAACCTTACTTTTAGTCATCACTCTAATTAAAGTTTACTCAACTCACTATTACTGTTAACAACAGCAAGGAAGGGCTTGGATACCTCTTGAATCAAGCTAATAATGCATTTTCTCTACCCTGAAAGTTCACTACTGACAACCCAAGATGTCTTTCTTCTAATATATCCCTATGGTCTCTCTTGTACAGGAGCTCAAAGATTCAGCATCATTTTAAACATAGAAATGGGTTACACTTGACTTTCAGTATCTAGTTTACTTAGAATCAGTACTCCAGACATCAGCTCTCTAAATGCAGGAGACTTAAATAAATTCTTCATTGCTTCTAAGTCATGTTGAACTCTAGACCACAAAGTAGATGGAGAATATGTTTGTGAAGCTGTAGGGTGATATATTTAAGAAGCTGTAGCCTTGCAACTTCAGTGCAAGGCTACGGAAGTTGATAAAAAGGTACAGTTCCTTCAACCTTGACCCTCTGGCTCACAAAAAAACATGTCACATATTGTTGTGAGGGATAGTTCATTAATTATAATCATTTGGAACTTCTGGGCAAGCAGACAAGTGGCAGAATGTTGCATCATGGCAGTTACTAACTTTCAGAGGTGGAAGATGGAAAAGACTGTAAAAAACCATATTTCCATAAAGACCCAAATGACCTGGCTGTCTGTCTGGGCTGCCTGTATGTGGTACTTACACATAATCACAAATCATTAAATGATTGAGCAGATAGGAAAGTCCAGAAGTCATCTGGTCTAACCACCCTAGAGCTGCTTCCCCAGAATCATGTCCAGATGGCTCTTAAGTATCTCCAAGGATGGAGATTTCACAGCTTCCCTGGGCGACCTGTGCCAGTGCTTAAACACCATCCATCAGTAAAGAATTTGTTCCCTGATGCTTAGTGGGAACCTCCTATGCTTCAATTTATGTCTGTTGCCTCACTGGGAACCACTGAAATTTGCTTGACTGTCCTCTTTGCACCCTCTCTTCAGATCTATTCCAATTTATTAATAAGATCCCCTCTGAGCTTTCTCTTCTCCATGCTAAAGAGTCCCAGCTGTCAGAGCATTCTGTCCAGTCCCTTAATCCTGTCCAAGTGTGGTATAACCATTCCTGAGTAGAGAGGAAAAGGATTGCTTCCCTCATGTCTAATGCGTCCAAGGATATCATTGGCCTCCTGTACTGCAAGGGCACATTTCTGGTTTATGTTTGACTTGGTGTCTATCAGGATGCCCAGGTCTACAATGTGTGAGTCTGTTATTACTTTCCACCTTCTTTTCTGACTCTTGTTTCTTTATTTTATTTTGACATCAGAGATGAAAACAAATTAGATTTGGAAATGATTGTGAGGATATGTTAAATCCAGATTTGGAAATAATTTCAAATGGTGCAATGTATCTCAAGTACAAAAGCTGGAGAGAGGTGGAGAAAAAAATTTATATATGAGCATACATACATGCACATTAGCTGGTATTAAGATTTTCTGCTTCTGCATATGGTTTCTTTTTCTATATTTGATTGTTTGATATTTAAGTCTTGCATCTCTGAATGTCATGGAAATTCAGGGGCTCTATTAATAAATAACCCTGCATAAAGACAGGGTTTTTTTTCTAACATTATCTATGAGAGTATCATTCTGGGGGAAAAGAAAAGTGTATGTGGTATTTTTGAGTTGTTTAAGGATGTGTTTTAACTGTGCCTCAGGCATAATTACGTGGTACCAATAGCACAGAATTTCTGGGAGGTGTGAACAATGACTAAAGGCAGAGCTCAGACTGGACTTTGTACTTTTTCAGCAATGTGAATTATTTATATTAGGAGCACAATCCAGGTGCTCCCTAAAATTTTTAGTCTATCATTAGGTGATAATCTACTCTACCTATTTCCCATAAAATACTATTTTCAGTGTGTTTAACCTTCACTTTGTTCATACTGTTCCTTGGAAATTATTGCTCAGATACCTCCATATTATCCATGGATGCTTTTTGTCTTGAGGTACTCTTGGATCTTGACTTTTTCCATGCAGATGTGCCTGCTAAGCAGGGCAGGGATTTAAGAGAAAGGAACTAGCAGCATTTCTAATAAAGGGAACAACCCATGGGAGCCAGAACCATGAATTAGCTCAGGGCTACTTTTCTGTTACAGTATTTCCACAAAAGCATGATTGCACTCATAGTGGATCACAACTTAGGGTAGTTCAGTGTTGTTTTCAATTTCCTGTGCCGTGTTCACAAAAATATCTAATTTTGCACAGTGTTAAAACTGTGCTGCAGCAAATGACAAAAAATCAATGCATATTTGTATTCAAATATATGTATATATGCCTCATAGATGCAGGAGAGATGAAGCATCTTGGTTTTTCTGACTAGCAGACTCTTAAAGGAGTCTTCCATTCTAGTTTAGTCACTTACTGCTCTGATTTGCTACTCCTTAGAAGCAAAAATAAAACAAAACCAGCCTAGCTTTGTTTCCTTCCTGCGAATTCAAGAGTTAGTCCTAATTTTAAAAGGAAGGTTAAAACACCTCAAAGAAAATGTGAAGGTCACTTTGACAAGAGAGCAGCCACTACTCTTGTACCAATCTTTTATGCATTTGGGATAAAAATACCTCTTTAGATGGCTTACTTGGTATGTACATTTCTGAATATGGTTGCTATTTTTTTAAATTATGTCATCCTACATATTGATATATGTTTCTGAGAAGGTTTGGTTTTGTATTTTAGGGTAGACAGAGCTTCATTTAATTATACCTTTCATAAGCCCTCCCAGGAGTGAGGATGTGTTAGAAATTAGTTATATTTTCATGATGTAGCTCAGTTCCTCTCACAAACAGCCATATTCAGTGAAACAAATCCACCTTCTTATCCACTGTTTAAAGATTCTTTCTCAAGTATCTTCTACTTGCTGTAGTTGGAGTAAGGGTGCTAGCTTATATAGATCTTTGAGCTGAGCTTGTATAGATAGACACATTTTTAAAGTAAACAAACCGACCCAAGAGGAACCTGTGGTATCAAGTATGCCACTCATATGCATTAACAAATAACCCTCTTATTGATTCTGTTGTAAAAATTGAAAACTGACAGGAGAAGTAACTGTTTTTAAATGTGATGATGAAAACACTGGAAGAGGTGACCTATCATGTGGCTCGTGGAGCTTAAACAATTAGCTACATTCAGAAATAAATGGTATGTGAACCAGCCATGACATGTATGCACCAGATTTAGGTAACTGTGAGATATATTGAGCACCAGTGGTGTGTGTGTATGTGTGTGTGCGTATGTGTGGTATGTGTGTGTATATATATATATATATATACACACAGTTGGTTTACAGATCATCTCATGAGGAACATATTGCAGCCACGCTGGCTACCAGCAAAAGGCATGTTAGGATTGACACAAAATGCAGGCTTGCTCCTTGTTAAACTCCAAATGGCGTTGAACACATAGGAAGCTGGGAGGTGTTGGAGGAAGGGGAATTTTCTTAAATGCTGTTGTTTCCCTTCACTTTACCAATTTCTCCTGCTCCCTTCAGGTTTAATTTCCATCTTTGGGGAAAGATACTGCAAATCTGCTTGTATCCATGCTGTTAGCTCAGTCATTGACTAGGATAATAATAAAGACTGTAATTCAGCTTAAAGGATCTGTAGGTCTGTGTACTGGTAATGCTGTGATGCAAAATGTTTATCCCTGATGGCAGACTAAGATCGGTGAACGCTTCAGCTTCTGGTATATGTTTTTTATTTAGTTGTAAATACATGTTGATAGATTCCTAAAAGCAGTATTCTCTTTTTAAACTGTCATCTTCCTCTGGCTCCTGGTACGTCGTGAAAAGTAATTTAAAGTTACTGCTTTCTAGCTCTTTTAAGAAATGTATGATGCCATCTTTCATTTAAAATACAGGTGCAAATATCTAAAATAATATAGGTTATGTTCATAAAATTTGTAATAAAAACTAATTTCTCAAGGCTGTCTTCAGTTAATAAAGAGGTAAAAGAGGATGAGAGCAGGAGCTTGATTTAACTATGTAAATCTGTTTTGCTTTTCCTCCAATCCCCTTTTCTGCTTTCTTTTTTCCTTGTTAACTGTACAGCTAGCCAAGGGAAATTGGGCTCCACTGCATAAATCTATGAACATTCTTTGACTGTTTTTTTCTTCTTCTTCCCTCATGTTGTCAGCATGGCTAGGGGACAGAAAGATAAGCTTCAATGTACCATAATAAGATTGTTTGGGGTTTTTTGTTAGTATTTTTGCTTTGATCTTGAAATTGGCTGACATTTTTATAGTACTCATTCTTCCTTTTCTGTCCCCCTTTGCTTATTGCCTTGTATTTTAAAGTTAGAAATTTGGGAATGTTTTTTTAAGTACATAACAGATACAATACAGGACCTGACTTACTGCGAATCAGCTGGTACTGCTAAGTCATGTTGGCACGTTTATCATTCAGTTATTCTCTGATAAGGATATACTTTAAGACTTTATGTTCATTCAGTAACTTATGATATGTTGTACAACATTCCTCTGTATTTCACCACTAAGTGTGAGGGTAACATTTTGTGTCTGATCTGGGTTTTATGAAACCACTGAGCCTTTAGCTGTAAATTAAGTCAATTCAGATTCAAGTTCCTACTGAACATCCATTGACAGTGTTCTGGAATGTAATAAACTTGGTGGTGAATTACGTGGCTGAATTCTCTTATTGCTCCTCATTGTTTACTTTGGCAATCACTGTAACCTATTTTGAAGTAGAGAGCATTTATAAAGATGTCCGAAAGTGGAGCTGTACTGAGAACTATGACTATTTGATGTCATAGTTTTGCCACAAGAATATGCCGTGTGGTGTAAATCTGGCCAGATTTTTTTTTTGATAGTGTGTTTATAAATCATAGAGCAAGCAATCTGTCTAGACTGGTACCATGTGACTGGTAATATTTTCCTGCTAATACTAAGGAAATAGGGGTCACATATGAAAATAGAACAGTTTTCAGCCATGTTCCTTTAAAATGCATCTGTTAAGCCTGCAGATTTGGAACATGTTGTTACTCTGCTAATACATGAGAAGTTACAGTACAAAAATCCCTTGTTGACCTTCTTACGTTAATCTCTCCAGCATTAGTTATTTCCTTATTTTCAGTGGGAAGACAGCTGAGTTTAAATGTGTATGACATGTTTAAGTGGCGAGATTGGTGTTCATGAAAAGTTCATTGTAGTCTAAACAAAATCAAGTTGTCTTAATAAAAAGAAGAGGTATTTCTGTTTTGTGGTACTGCTGTGTGTATTTGCTGTGTCTATGTATGTGTAGCTGACTGCTGAGAAAACTGCTGTGCAGTAAGATACTAGCTCTAGGTTTAACCCTCTGAGATTTTTACTGCTGTTTGAAGCCAAGCTTTCAGATCTTGGGAAGTCTGTATTTTGTTTTATGAAGGCTGTTTACTTTCTTAGCACTTTTTCCAACCTGTTGGTCTCTACAGAAATCCTTTAAAATGGTATATATAAATACCCATGCTTTACGTACATAGATATAACATTGCCATTTTTGTCTTGTAATCTCACAAGTCTAACTGCTTGCATTTGCTCCCTGGAAATGTTCAAAGATAACCATTTTAATCTGAGGTGTAGCTGGTACTGTCATATGTTTCTAGCTTAAAAGAAAAGCTATCATAAAGCACCAAGCGAGGATTAAGATTTTTTTTGTTGCTGTTGTTTTCGGTTTGCTTTTTTCATTGCCACCGAGTCCTCTGTTTCAGTGAAAGAAAATTTCAAATACAAATGAGGAAAGTAGATTTGCATAACCATTACATATCTGTTGCAATCAGGATATTTCTTTGTGGCATCACAGAAGTCTTTGGCTTTTAGTTATGTTGTGAATCATAATCTCATGATCTGTGAGTATAAGCAGAGCTTGAAAATTTCATATTGTAGTGTGAATTGGAAGCTTTCAAAAGATGTGCCTTTGTTTGTGTGGAATATAAACTTAATTAAATACAGAATACTCTCCCAATTAAATATGTTTCCCAAGGTAAACTATGAAGATAGCTTATGAATGGTATTTTTCTTTGAACCAACATATCTAGCATTTGTTTTAAAGACAAAAACATAGTGAGATGTGATGTGTATGTATGTATGTGTTACTTTCAAATAGTTATATAGACTGAAGATAAAGTGGTGAAATTCAGAATGACCTTTACTGGCCAAATTTTTATTGACACATACCAAGTGCACAGAAGCTCTGTTACTGCTGGAACAGACTTTTTCATTTGTATCCAGTTTGGAGTGGTGCCACACATTAGAGGGCATTTAGTGGGTCCTAAAACTTTAGCTATTTTGGCAATATAATTAATAATTCTTGTTCTATGTACAGAGACCTATAAACAAAGCTGTGCACTTTTTTTTTTACTGTATTTGCCAATATTGCAAATTAGCTAAATTCTAAATAAAAAGGCATAATTATTTTGAAACCAGTTGTAAATCAATAGCAAAATACCAACTTATTTCTCTGTAAAAATACACTTACATAAATGGTCTTTAAAACTCAGTTTTATTGTTCTCATGGAGACCTAAGCTGCAGAAGTTTGCTATATCATAAAAGGTGAATGAGAAAAATAGCATTTTGCTGAAGAAATAACATTTTCATGTACTTTGATGTGTGAGCTCCCCTCTACTGTTACTTAGGTTCTGCCTTTTATGATGTCTGATCAAAAAGCTGTCCAGCTTAAGATTGCATAAAAGTTTTCAAAGAATCTCATTTAAAAAGTCTTAAATATTTACTTGTTCAGCCTGGCTAGCCGGCACATAAAAATATAAAGCATTCTCCAGAAATAGCTCTCAAGAAGTGTGCTCTTGAGTGCTACAGCATCTTGGGTTGTGTCAACAAGAACACAGCCAGTTGCTTATGGGAAGTGATCATCCCCTGCTCAGCATTGGTCAGACCCCTGCCAGTTTTGGGTCCTTCAGTACAAGACCAATATTAATGAGCTGAAGTGAATTCAGCAGAAGGCCTCACGTTTGTGGGCAGGACCTCCTGGGAGGTCAGGTTGAGGCAGTGGAGCTTGTTCAGACTGGAAAAGAAGCAGTTTTGAGGGGAAATAAATCAGAGAATAATCACAGATGCGTAGAATGTTTTGAGTCAGAAGGGACCTTTAAAGGTCATCTAGTTCAGCCCCTCTGCAACGAGCTGAGACATGGTCACAGAATCATTAAGGTTGGAAAAGTCCTCCAAGATCTTGAGTCTTGGAGTCTTGCTGGTCAGAGCCCTGTCCAAACTGACTGAGTATTTCCATGGTGGAGCATCTATTATCTCACTGGAAAACCTGTTGCGGTGTTTTACCACTGCCATTGTAAAAGAATTCTTTCTTATTTCTAGTCTGAATCAACCCTCTTTCAGTTTATAATCATTATCCCTTGTCCTATGGCAACCGTCCCCGGCAAAAAGTTTGTCCCCATTTACCTACAAGAAGATCAATAACATCAGTGGTGCATGTTGGGACAGAGACAAGGGATACAGACTGAAACAAGATGTGCATCTGGATGGAAAGAAAAATTTGAGGACAGTCAGACACTGAAATGGGTTTTTCAGAGAGCCTTTGTGGTTTCCATGGCTGAAGGTTTTCATGACCCAATGGCTAAAGCTCTGAGCAGGCTAATCTGACCTGATAGCTCACCCCAAGTTGAGCAGGAGTTTGGACATGGAGGCCCTTTGAGGTCCCTTTTAATGTGAATGACTGATTCTGTGAGTGATCAATGCAGATTTTCTACAAGGCAAATGCTGGTGCAATAAAGATTTAATTAGTCTCTATTGAGATGGATCTTATCCAACATATTCCTAGTGATTTTCCAGCTGCATTTTGAAAATCTATGCTTGATACAGAGCAGTTGTAAACCATGTTTATCTTCTGGAATAAGCAGAAGATGTGGATACAGCTGAGAATAAAAAATAGGTGTATTTATTAATTTTTTTTCTGATTTGAGCATTACAGGACATCCAGACTCATGTGTCTGGCCAGCTGGGGCTGGGGGTGAGAGGGTGAAGGGAAATGTCTGTAATGCTTACTTGCCTTTCCCATCTTCCACATTTCTCACTACAGAAATATGATTGTTACATTTCTTATGAGGCTGTGTCTTAGAGAAAATTATCCAAAGCATGGAAGGTTGGCTTTTTCATAATATTGCCATGCAAGAATTGCCAGGTTTGCGTAGAGTTTATCCACAAATCCTACTATCTAATGGAAATATTTAAAAAAATAATTTCTCTTCTAGTGTGGTCTTGTGCCCTCTTCTATTTGGAAATAAGAATTCTCTACATCTCCCTGCTAGCAGTATTAATACTTGTATCAGCTGCAGCATTTAACACCCCACAGTAGATTGCAAAACATGATTTCAAAAATGAAATTTGCCTTGCTGGAACTTTCAAGACTCTAACAAAACTGCTAAAATTAGTGTACTGTAGTAAGATGCATTAACAGAGTTGTGTAAGAAAAATGTCTCCTACAATCATCATACTACATATGAAAAAGGATATTGGTTGAATACAAACATGGCAGTGTTGACATTTGTTTAGCAAGAATCAATACCAACTTACTACATATCTAATTTTAGTTCTAGGATAAATGGATTCTATCGCTTGTGTTTCTCTGTGTACTAGGATGTACAATATCATTCTTCCAAATGACAATCAGTCTTTTATTTTGGATTGAGTTTTTAGTAATTGTCTTAGGTGATTAAGTTAATCACCGCCCTTCACTAGCGTCTCCCTTTTTTTTTCATTCATACATCTGAGACTTTCAGAAAGAAATTATTTCATTCGTTTTTATCTTGAAAAAGGTTGCATCTGGAAATAAGATCAAAATGAGATCTACTTTTGCTGTTGTGTTGTTCAACATATCTGTCATATTTGTTTTCTTACAGTGAAAGATTTTTTTTAAGACTGAATAGAAATGGTTTGCCAAAATGTCCAGAAAAGCCTGAAAGACACTGTTCTCTCTTTGTGGTGAGTTCTTCCTAATCTCAATCTTTTTTTGCACTGGATATTGAGAATAGAAATTGGATTAAATTGTTATTGTGTGGTTGACTCAGAGCTGCTCCCTAAGCTTGTACATTGCTATGAACATCAACTAAAAAGGCTGGTTTGAGGGGCTGAAGGGTATGGGTGAACCCCCAATTTGAATGTTTTATGGCAGTATGTGAACACCCATTGAACTTCCATGTAGGCATACATACCAGTCATTCTCTCTGCAACAAAGACCAGTTATGTTTCCTCCTTGGACTTTTTACACCCAAACAATTGTTTGTGCAGCACGCTCTGTACTTCCAGAATATTTGGAGTTGCACAAATGCATCACTACTGTTCAAGGCACACAGCAAGTCTCTTGTGCCCTCCCACTGATTTTGCTACATTACAGCAAATTCTAACCAGGATATTTAGGATGCTCATTTTGAGTGCATGACTGCCAGTTTAAAGTGTTGAAGGGATTTGTTAATGCTGTATAAATGAACTCACTGGCAGTGAAGCTCTGTGTGCAGGTCTCTTTAAATGTGGCATTTTAATCAGGAGTCATAAATAATGAGGTTCTGATCTTGTGCAGGATTTGGGTAGCAGTGAACTCAGGAAGGACATCTATATCACTGTGCACATTATCCGAATAGGTAGGTATAATGTTTTATTTGTTAGACATATGGCAGTAAATAAAATAAAACTGCTTGGGGCTAGCTTTTGGGTTTGTTATGATAGCTATGTTTTTGAACGAACTTTTGGAAAAGAAAATGCCTGGTTTTTGTTGGAAAAATCGCTTGGATTTCTCAGCATTGTTTTATGTTATTTATCAAGTATACTGCTAACTGAGTTTAGATGCAGTATACTTTGTTACTATCACAAAACAAAATGAAAATGTCAAAGATGAACTGGGTTAAGATGATGGAGTTGTCATGGGGAGTCCATTCTTGTTCTGAAGTGTAATTTCAAGCATCCTTTGAACATAGAGAAGCTTGTCTGGACACTTAGCGTACCTCATTTGTATATAGTATCTGATGTATATCTGATACTGTTCAGATGAATTTTTTCTCCCTGACTCCTTTAAAAAGGAGGAGAGGTGAAAAAAGTGGACACTATTTCATAAAAATCTGCTCTAGACAGATATCAAGTCCTCTAGAAAAAAAGTGGAGGAGAAGAAAAATATGTGTTTGCATACTTATTTTAAGAAGTCCTCTGGGCTGTACTGATGTGGAACAATAATCTTTGGGTCTGCTTCTGACCTCTTAGATATACCGTTTTCTTTGTAATCTGCCTCTAGTTGCATCAGTGCAGTACTAAATATAACTTTTCTTCCTATTTTTGAAGACATTTTGGTTTGAAGTATAGTTGCTGTAACTTATGCAGAGTTCAGAAACAATTTGTTACAAAGTAAACTTTATTTTTCAGCTGTGAGAAGTAATTTTCTGTGCCTTTTTATGTTGATTTGATATTTCATCAAAATACAGTGTTTTGGTTTTTTGCAAGATTTTAGAAAAGATATGGTAAATTCTGATGTAAGTACAGTTAGAAGAATAAACGTTTTAAAAATATTAAAGAGTAGGATTTTTCTGGTTGTATAATTTTCAAATATATTCACAGCCAAGTTTATACATGAACCACTGAAATATTAAAAAGTTAAAACAACATTTATCTGCTTTGTGGTGTGAAAATGAAGAATTACTCTTCAAGCTGCTGTGATGCATAGGGATATTTGGAGGAGACATTGCCCTGCAGCAACTGCAGCCATAGGTTTTTTTTGAAAGAAATTAAGACTTGGTGGGAAAGATACATAACTGCTAGTGCACAAATTGAATAAAATTGATAGAAAGAGGGCAGTTTCAAATGCCAGGAACACAGTGGGAAGAATGATAAATTGTATTTAAATCAAATAGAAAAGGCTAGAAAAAATATTTTGTTTCAAATCTCTTTTCCTTGACTGTCTTCTTTCTTTCCTTACCATAAATTGTTTTTCTGCCCTTTGTCATCTTTTCTCCCTGTGTTTCTTCTCTTCTTCTTCATTTTTCTGCAGCTGGTCAATTATCCCCTTGCTGTCCAGTTGCCTGTAAGAAAACACCATTTGATTACCAAATTGTAATGGTTCAATCACACCTCTCACATAAATGATGGGTAGCAACAGCCACAGTAAAATTATTCTTATCAGACAGCGAATGTTGAACACTCTGTCATGTCTGAACTCTAAATTTAATTGGATGGTGTCATGAGGATTCTATGACTGGGTATTACAAAGTGGTGTTCGTTGAGTGAGGGTCATGAGAGGATGAGCAGAACCTCTGATCTGGTTGGAGACCTTTCAAGATCACCACATACTTAGTGGACTTGCTGTACCATTTGCTGTCTGAATGTAGTACAAGTTCCCAATGGGAGTACACTCGGCATTGTCCAAGCTGGATTGCTTGCTGCCTCCCTTCTGTGGTTTGGAGAGACACAGTTCCATGGATTATGCATCAAATATGTGTTTTGTTTGGCAGGACGAATGGGAGCTGGAGAAAAGAAAAATGCCTGCAATGTACAATATAGACGGCCCTTTGGCTGTGCAGTCCTCAGTATTGCAGATTTGCTGGCAGGAGATTCGAAGGATGACCTTGTCTTAAAAGTCTACATGTAAGAAATGTTTTTTTCTTAATTTTTGAAAGCACCTTAGAGTCATTTGCATCAGAATCAGAGGTGTTCAATGCAGTGTGACTAAATAGCTCTAGCTCCTTTCTTTTCCAAAAATGCACAGTAGCTGGGTTTTCTGGCTTTTTTTTATCACAGTGTGAAAATTTTGGCTAGTTCTACAGGTGTGTTTATAAAGTGGGATAATAGTAAAGGTAAAGGCTACATCCTTTTAGGTATTTGTGTATGTATCAGCATTTTTCACGTTATTCTGGAGCTCTCTTATTATGGCAACATAAAGTGCTTTTTGGACTTAAGTGCCTTGTGCTGCCAAGGCATCTAGTAGAAGTACTTTGAAGCTACAGGAAAAAAAAAATTTTTGTGAAATAAAGCAAGTATATAGTGGGAATAACAAAAATATAGAAGGCAGTTAGTGCTGGAGAATGAAAAATCAAAAGTAGGTTTAAAAATTAATGCTTGATTAGATAGTGGATTTTGGCTGATAGCAATTGGAAGAAAGTTCAATTTTCTAGTAGCAACTCAATGCATGCAATTTCCTGCTGATCTTGGACATTATAGGAAGAACTGTTTTGTGGAGTGGTCTAGTCTAACTACATATACCTGAGACACATATTGTCATGTGTATGAGAAAGTTCTGCCCTTCCCAGGGGTAGCACTCAAATCTTGAAGGCATGGGTGTCTTTCTTCTGTGTCCATCTATGGTGAATTAGAGCTGCTGGAATCAGTGCTGCAGAAAAGCAGCTTAGTGTAGCAGTGGGCAGGTGGGCTGGCTCTTACTTAGACTCCCGGAACATTAAAGTCAGATAAATGTTCACTCTTGGTTAAGAAATTGTTAGTTTTGTCTACCTAATATATTTTGGGTTTTTAAAAAAATATGCCTGTTTGTTTTAAGATAACAATAACAATGGAAGAAGAATTATCACTAGAACTCAGATTTAATGCTCAGGCTAACTCAAGTCTAGACTTTGATCATTAGAACACAGATTTTCCTTATGGAAAACCAGCTATTTTCTAATGTATACTGAAATATAATTTGTTCTGTCATTGACTACCTCCTGAAGATAACAATCTTTTTAAGAAATTTTGAAGTGTATATTGCAGATTTTTCTGTTTACTAAGATCAGCTCTGAGTTCTGTGTCTTCTTTGGAGTGCCACAAGATAAATTTCTGTGTGGTTTAGCCATGAAGGATAGATCTATACAGAAATGAACTTGGTCATGGCTGAGTTCCTCAGCACAGTTGTTCCTATCTTTCTCCTATCCTTTGCCACACGAAGCAGGTATTTCATGGTGCCTTTCTCAAATGGTAAGGTCACTGTTTCCATTGAGACAGGCAGTTTCATGGGGCTTTGTTAGCTCCTATTGTGTTATTTGTTTCATGAGCTAAAGAGGATTTATTTAGGGGTATGTTGTGAAGTTGGTCTGATGAATTTGTGTTCCCGTTTCAGAATTAAGAAAGTTATAATTTTTCTAGGTGCAACACAGAGAGTGACTGGTATCAGATCCATGAAAATATCATTAAAAAGCTGAATGCACGTTACAACTTGACAGGCTCCAATGCAGGTGAGTAATTTGCTGCCTTTCTGTTTGCATTCTTAGGGGTTTCTTAGTTTGCAAATAAAGTAGCTCTGTTGTAAAAAGACTAACATCTATGAAAGAAACATCTTTGCACATAGAGAAAAATAGATGAAAATGTACAATACTGCTGTTCATATGCACATTTTAAAATAAAAAATCACTGAATTTTCTTCAAGTTTATATAATATAAACTTTTATTCTGTGCTGAGGAGCTAAAGTTTGCTGGAGTTCTGTTCAGTTCTGGAGCTGATCAAATTATTGATCTGTATTGCTTGACATTTCTGCTTCACATTTTCACCAGGAATATAAAATTTGCCGTGGACATTACTGTCGTGTCTTAGGAATGGTATTCCCCGGTTTAGTACTCACATTTTAAAGAAAACCACAAGCCACTCTTCTGCCCCCTCTGGTGGGATATGCAAAAGACAGAGATCCTGAGGTGACGTGAAAACAATTTACTGGAAAGAGCAATGAGATAAGAAAAAGAAACAGAAACAGCAGCAATACTACTAACAAAAGTGTACAAAAGAGGGTCATTCACAGGCAAATGCTCACCTAGGGTCTGGGCAACAATCAACAATGGTGGATGAGTTTCCCCTCCCTCCAGACTCTCTCTTGACCTGAAGTCACACCTCTCCTTCCTGCAAGCCAGAGTTCCTTACTTCCACACCACCGATGATGTAGCTGCTATAGAATAGCAACTTAGACAAGCCCACACAGCTCCAGACCTCACCCCTCATGGCCAAAACCAGAACAATTATATATTGTACTAAAGAAAAAAATGAATGTACAGTCTACATTCCAACTGGTAGCTTTGCATTCCAGCTGAGCAAGATGCAGAGTCGTAATTTCAGAACTTACCAATAGTCCTCACAGTCAGCTGTATCTTACTGGAACTGTCTGAAATAAATTTGTGTGTGAGACTAAAGGAATGGGACACAACTAACCTTTGTTATTATGGGATGGTGGTTTGACTCACAGGAGATGTTGAATTTGCATTTTTTGTTTTCTTTTTTTAATATCAACTTGCTAACTTTTTCTGAATTCTGTCATTCAAAGGGGGGGTCAAACTTGAAATGAAACCTGAAATGAAGGCTTATGAGTCTGTTGTCCCTGTATTCAAATGGTGGTTTTCCCTGCGAAATGTCAATTAGTTGAAAGATAACCATAGAAAAATCTCATTTTTGAGGTTCCAGTATATTGTATTTGTAATGCTGTTCATGTAGTATATGTCATGCTTCTTTAACTAACTGTATTGTACATTGCAGGCTTCTTTAGCTTGATTTCAAGCATAATGTTTATCTTAAAAATGTATGTTTTACCATCTTCAGTGGATAACCAAAAAGCACATAAAAGCTCACTTGTCAAGACTGAAGTTATATATTTAACCATTTCTAATTTGATTATTTTCTCATATAGAATCTAGCCACATATATACATATGTTTAAGGTTTAGAATATCATGGATCTTATGGGACAATAAGTATAAAAATCATGTACTGAAAATAGAAGGATACATTACTGAGTAAGTTTAATGTTTGGCTTCTTAAATATGTTAATCATATTCATCAAGAAAAACTTATTCATGGTCATTCTGACTGTTAATATAATATGTGCTTACTCTGTGATACATTGCTAATCCTATTCTTCTCTCATGAAATAAAAGTTCACAGTTAAATATGCAGTTCTTAGGAGACATTGGATAAATTCGAATACTCTTAATTATGTGAATATTCAACATGAAAGACGTGGCACATGAATTTTTTTACATGTTGCAGAAGGCTGGAAACTAAAGGTAGCAAATGGAAGATTAGTTGCATTTTGGAAAGGATTGTCAGGGTGAGGAAGGCAAAGAGGGAAGAGCAGCACAGATTCCAGTAGTGGATGTGAAGGTTGGAGAGAGAAAGAGGAAGTGAGCAGTAATGCCACTCCGAGTACCGAGCAAGTGAAAGCTAAACTATGGAAGGTTATTTATAGCACACACATGAGATTCATTCTCCTGTGACTCCTTAGCAGCCTGAAAAAGCACTTGCAAGGTTTTAGCAATATGTTCAGATACTTCTGCTGACACCTCATGGAAAATATTGTTGTTACACTACTTTTTATCTTTCATTTTCTGTCTTTTTCTGTGATAGTGTTCTGTGGCTGGTTCTGAAGCCTCATTAGCTTTGGCTGCCACCTTGTTGTTGTCAAAAATGGATAACACCTTGCATTACAGGAGGGAGAAATCTTTTATCTCCCTTAGGAACCGTTGTACGTATGAGCCAGATGTAGGAAAACTTGATTTTTTGGTTTATATCACACTTGCCCTTTTCAAATCACCTTGAATACTTAGAAAGGAAGCATGGTAAAAACAATAGCAAAGATGCTTCAGACTATTGTCTGTTCTCTAAGCTTGTTCCCTCTTCATATTCCTGTACAGTTTCTTTCAAGTCAGGAGATTTTACATTCTTTAGTTTCCACAAATTTTTGTGTCCCCCTGCTAAAATAATTTATCAGATAGTTCATAATGTTCTTCAGGAAAAAAAGTCTTCCAGTTTTTGTGGCAATCTAAAAAGGAACTCAAAATGTACTTTGAGTGTCTTGCATGTAAAATGCATAGTGACATACTGTAGCATTTGTGTTTGCCACTCAATCCTCCACTGTCAAAAACTTACCTTTTCTGCTTCAACTCATGACAGTTCTTAAGTGCAGGATCCTCTTGCATCTTATTCTCAGCTTGTGTCTAAAAAGGATCAAATAAAGGCAAATGACTGTAATTTGTTTATAAAGCCCAAAAAGGAGCAGAGGACAGATGTTCATCCCCTTTCCTCTTCTCAGTGGTGCAGGAATGGAAGGAAGGACATACGCTCATGGATAATTTAGTGTCCTTTGCTGAAGTGGGAACTGGAATGTGTTTTCTGTATGAATTTCCAATCTAACAGAGTGGAGTAGCAGGTAGTGAATGCAATTCCCATTCACCACTGGTCTTTGCAGATGTGTAAGGTATCACATAACTGGAAAACACCTGGTTGCCTGGTGTAAGAGATCAATATTGCAAAGAACAAATTGTACAACCTTTGCTGCATTTAGTAGCTTTGTTATTTCTTACATTGAGTTTCTGGTATTTGTGGAATGTCATTATTACACAAACCAGGTTTCAGTAATATCTGGAACAGAGCTAGCTGTAAAATCTATTTCTTGTATAATATTTTTTTCTTAGAAGCTGGTTACTTTGTTTTAAAATGCAAAAAGCAGTGGAAAACCTAATATTCCTGCATAGACAGCACACTTAATTGCATCAATTTTACGAGGAAAATAGCACATTTCTATTTTTGCATCTGCAGAATCAGAGATCTGATTTGGAAAAGGGTTTTCAGTCAGTCTTGCATGTCCCAGATGAGCATGCTAATTGCTTGGCTTCTCCAACTTCCCTGCAGCAACTATTCAACTTTGTATGTGATCTGAAAATATTCATGATACCATGGGGAAAGTGGAAGTGGCTCTAAAGCCTTCTGAGTAGTGCATAATTTTCTTAAGTGTGATCTATATTCATGTCCTCTTACCAATATCTCAGAGGAGAGATTTAAGCCTGGATCTCATGATATATATGAATGTTCTCCCCAGTGAGTTACCTGATAAAAATCATATTTAAATGTCGATGAAATGCACTACAGATTTCTTTTTCTTCACATTCCTATGAAGAGAAAGAGTGAGTGACTTACTTTTAAGGGGATGCAAGACATTCTGTTTTGCTCTGCTTTTCCCTTTAGGCTTCTAATAGTCTCAAGTGTAAGCATTTCTGTACATGCCGGTTAGGATTTTCTTATAACAAGTCTTGAAAAGTTGCATGTGCCTGATGCCATAATTCTGGGAAGCTGAGAAAGCATGTGCTTTTCAGTTGTGACAGTAAAGGAGGTAAAAATCCTTTCATGTCCTACAGAGATTAAATTACTGATGTAAGAAATTATAAACACATCTAGCTGCTCTGTAGTTTTGAACTCATGTGGAGTCCATGAAGATAACTAATGTAGTGGGGAAGTCTTTCTCTGTGCCATTACCTTGGAATGGTCTGATGACTTAGACAAGAGTGATGTAACCTAATTGCATTTTTACTGAATGCAGTGTGGTTTATTCTGTGGTACCAATGCAAAACTTACTTTGCAACTCCACTGGGAACACTGTTAATTATACATTAACTTTAATTGATGTGAGTGCTTGAAACTACAATTCCTTGGTTGAAGCATGGAGGACTTGAAGCCCATGTGTTGACAGATGTTTGCTAACAATACCATCATGAGGAAGGACAATCTGTCATCTTAAGGAGGAAAGTTATTCATCAGATCATACAGTAAGTTAGGCTGGAAGGGTCCTCAGGAAGTTATGTGGTCCAACACCAGCAGAAAGAGGAACCCACCTCAAAGTGAGATCGAACTCTTTTGAAGTTCAGTGAGGTTGCTCATTGAAAGGCAAATAATTTTAACTTTAATTCAACCAACGTAAAGTAAGTGTCATAGACCATCCTTCAGTTTAGGGAACTATTTTACCTCATATGTGGGACTTTTTTTCCCCGCAGTATACCTGTCAGTTGCCGCTAAGTCTCAGTCTGGCTCAGTGGTTATATAAGGCTTGGTCAGAAAAGACATGAGGTAGACCAGCCCACTACATGAACTCATCTGACAAGATGTAAGTTCTGGGACAAGTATGACAATGGAGACAGTTGGTTAGAAAAAGTGATATGTGCTTTGGGGCTTTCTCATGGCTGTTTACCTGCATTCAGCAGCCCCTTGGCACTCTGATGATATCATTTCTCCATGGTTACTGTCAAACAGTGAGAAATTTAAAGGAACAAATACCTTGTTTCATTTCCTATTTCACAAAAAGTAAGCTTTGGCTTACAAATTCCTTGATTTGGAGCAGAAAGCCTGTTAGAGTCATTATTTACCTTGCAGGGGAGAAACTGCAGAGGCCCCTTAATCAGGGAGCACCATTTTTTCACACTTGTGAAATGAAGAGCTACAAGAGATCAAATGCAGCAGGGAATTGCTAGCTCAGTATAAGTCTACAATATTTCTAGGAATAGAGCTGTGGTAACTTGAAGTATTTTCTAGATACCAGAAGTAATGTGACTGTGTTTACGTGACACGACCCCAGCAGCTCACAGCATTACCACCCTCAGAGTTGTTGAAGGAGAGCTTTTTCTTGTGAACCAGCACAAGAAATCTCAGATGGGAAACTAAATGTGCATTCCCTGCTAGAAACAGCTATGAGGTTTAGCCAAAAAGAAAGCATAGGCTTACAGTGGAGAATTGACTGAAGCAATGACCAGGGAGCAATGAGGAGGAATGATAGCAGGAACAGTAACATGAACTTCACTGAGAAGGTAAAACAGAATGAAGTACATAACTTTTAGGTAACTCCTGGGCATATAATTAGTCAAAGAAAAGATTTCTGATGTTTGTATTTTATCAACAAGGTTCTCAAGTGTCAGCATTGCTTTGAAATGTGTTTTTTATCTTCACATCATTAACATTTAAACAGCAAGTGCATTTGCTTAGTTACTCTAGTTCTAGGATAATTTATAAATCTGTCATTTTTAATCTTTGTTTTGTTGCAAGGAGATTGTGTATTCCAGTTGGATGTGTTTAAGTTGTCACTGAAGGCTGCTGTTTGAAATACATTTAAAATAAGAATGCGGCTCTTATGTGCATCACTAATTATACAGTGAATTAAGGCATTCTTTTTTGTTCTCAAAAAATGCTAAAGCCAAAAGATTACACATACAAAGAATTTTGCACATAAAGCGTTGTTCCAAGATCATTTGGCCCTGAAGAGTTAAGAGTGTAATAGAGTTAAATTCATGTTGTTGTCTCCAGTGTTGCTAAAAGATTTGTTTTCAGAGAAGAATGAAAAATGTGCCATTGCGATATTGCCAGGGAGATCTTCTATTTAATAGCAACTATGATTTGTTGTTCAAGTCAGTACTGCAATAATAGAATCATAGAATTGTTTAGGCTGAGAAAGGCCTTTAAGATCATGGAGTCCAACCATTAACCCAAGGCTGCCAAGTGAGTCTTTTAAATATCCCAGGGATAGTGAGCCAAGCACTTCTCTGGGCAGTCTTTTCCAATGCCGTTTCCTCTTCTTACTTGTAACTTGAGAGTAGAGATGGACCCCCACCTCACTGCAACCTCCTTTCTGGTAGTTGTAGAGAGCAATAAGGTCTCCCCTCAGCTTCCTTTCCTCCAAATTAAGCAACCCCAGCTCCCCCAGCTGCTTCTCATAAAAATTGTGCTCCAAGACCCTTCACTAACTCTGTTGCCCTTCTCTGGACATGCTCCAGCACCTCAGTTTCCTTCCTGTAGGGAAGAGCCCAAAACTGAACACAGGATTTGAGGTGTGGCCTCGCCAATGCCAAGGACAGGGGAACAAACACTGCCCTGGCCCTGCTGAACACACTGTTGCTGGACGTGATTCAAGTGGCACTCAATTTAAACCCAGAAATTCCTACCTAAGGCTGCATAATAACAATAGCTGGTTCATATTTCTATCTTGAAGTTGCATTATGTTTTTACAAGCCTTTTCCAAAAATTTGTTCTACTTGTTGGATAGTGTTGACTTCCTTCATTTTATCTACTAAACAAATAAAGTCTTAACACTATTTCAAATAATTAATTATAGAACACGTACACATGATTTTAACTTCTTCAAGAATATATTTATAAGTTCTTTACAATTGTTACCAGATTCTTATGTTGGTGAGGATTTGATTTTTAACATTTTGTTCAGGTACCTATTAAACATCTGTTTCCTTTGAAGTAAGACACAGAATTGGAATGCAAATAGCTAAATTTCTAGTACAATTCTGTTTCCATGAAGAACTACACTTCATGAAGGAGAAAATAGCAAGTGTTTCCTTGCAACCTTTTTTCTGTTATTTGCACTAGAAGCAATATAAACCACTTATAATTGCAGAATTTTGTATTTTGCACACTCCATAATATTCTAGCTAACCATCCAGTTTGTGAAAATGTAATTTAAAAAAGTTTTGTGCAAGATGGTTCACCTTTGCAGTATAACATGGTAATGTGAGAATGGTGTTAACATGCCCAGTGACTTGTTAGTAGAAAAAGGCAACAGTGGGCTTGTTAAGGCAAGAACTGGAGACATTATTTCTGAAATTTTTATTGTCTTTATATGGTAGTTAGACTAGATGCTTATAATAGTAACTTAGCCTTGTGGTCCTTTATCCTTCATACTGTGGTAAGTCTGCAAGAAATACTTGAGGCTCTATCATCTACCCTGTAAAGAAATTCCAAGCCAGTTTTCCTATGACAGCTAAATGTCATTTGCTTTTAAGTGTTTCTGTTCCATTTGAGGAAGAAAAATATCTCTATACACTTGAGGGCATTTCTGACAAAAGTCTTGACAAAAGAGCTCCAAGAAAGCTGTCAAAGTGTTGCAATGGCATTCATGCATTCTTTTTTTACTGAGCTAAACCCCGGAATTTAAACCTGAGGAAAAGAGGAGTTGAGAGTTTAATTTGATAATTCAAATTAATCAGAATGAAGTCTTCAAAAAGGCCATCAAGGACTGAATCTACCTCTCCTTTATCTCTGTTCCCAGACAGTAATTTGTGGGATTTTCTACACAGAGTTTTCTGTGGCCAAGATTTATACAACGGTTTGTCCCAGATCACATTAAATCAGTAAACTATTTGTTTGTGCAAATCTACTGGTTTTATCTTTACCTTTTTACCTTTGCACTTAAAACACTGCTGGAAATGGGAACACCTGTAAGCCCTCAAAAAGCTTTAGCATCTTTAGGCAGCTTTGTTTGGACAGATGCCTTATTTTATTACTTTTCTTAAAATACAAACAGTGCTGAACAGCATTCTGTCTGAGGTTTGTTTTTTTTTCTTCTATCAATTTTCTGAGCAGCTGCTAGGCATTTTCTTCTTAATATGATCTAGGATTCTCTGCTGCCAGCAGATAGAAGCTGAATGTAAATTATTTCCCCTGCCCCCAGAAACCCAAATGCAAATAAAGGGTCTATAAGCATAATGAACACATGCCTTCTGTCATAACTAAGTGCAGAAATCAATAATACAGTACAAAAGCTGTTTGAAGGTAAAATGACAAATCTAACAAAAATTTGGGATGCTTATTCAGCAGATTGACAATTTTCTGCATTGTCTTTCATCTGAATAATAAAAATAATTTTTCTTGTATTGAAATTTATTACAAGTTAATAGTAAGAAATTGCATGTGCTTGCAAAAGAAATAAAAGCGTATCTATTTGTAGTTCCTTACAGAGTATTGTTGTAGTGGTTTCAAAACTGGGGTAAATAAAGAATAATAGCTAACACAAGAGGTTTTAATTATCACTGGGGAGGTAATTGAAGCTTTTTTCTGAGGGGACAAAGCTAGACTACATACCTTATTAAAAAAATGTGCCAGTCCTTCAGAGACTGGATAATAATTTTCGTTGTTATGCTTTAGCTCCTAATGTTCTAGAAATGGAAAATGTATAGTTATGAAGATTTTGATGGCTCCCAGGTGTAATAAATGGTGTAGTGGTCCTATCAACCACAGTCAGTTGCAGTGTATGGTGATATGTTGCAGATCTCTATTTTGCTTTGTCTGTGAAGAGCTGTCCCATCACAAAATGCTCTAATTTTTTTCTAAAACTAATAATTTTACTATGTGCAGTCCCCCTGCTGTTGGCAAGGTTGCAACCCACTAGATCAGGTTGCCCAGAGCCCAATTTAACCTGGCCTAGAACACTTCCAGGAATGGGACATCCACAATTTCTCTAGGCATCTTTTTTCAGTGACTCACCACCCTCACCGTAAGGATTTTCTTCCTAACATTTGGTCTAAATCTCCTCTCTTTTATTTTAAGGGTGATATTTCAACTTCTGAGTTCTTCTTCAATCTACTTTGTTTTGCAACGTGCCTGAGGGAGTCTCTCTTAAGCTGAATTTGCACCCTTCTGAAAATCTGAATGTGATGTGTCAGTATATTTTAAATTATGCTAGTTAATGCTTCTTGATATTCCGGTAGCTCAATTTATAATAAGCATACAAACTCTAGGCCCTTGCAAAATGTGAATTAATCCATCTTTTTAAAGTACCTCTTCCCCATTATTTTCATTACATTTGTGTTATTCCTCAGTCATGATGAGTGTCTAGTTTCTTTAGCAAGTGTATTGCATTTTTATATGCAATATGAATATGGGATTCCTGTGGCTTGCAACTGGCCACAGGCTTTGTGTTTAGCTGACAACAAGGTCCTCTTTACCTGTCTGGCTTTGGTTGGCTAAACTTGTCTTACCCTGTGTTGTTCTGACAGGAGATTTATTTGTTCTGACTTGTAAAAGCATATATCTAATGACAAAGCAATAAATTTTATCTGCCTTATTATAGCTCTTGTATAGTTTTGTGCAGTTGTGTGGTGTATATATGCTTTGTATTTAACAAATAGCTATAACATGTAGTTACTCAGCGTAGAGTTAACTAGCTATAACCCTAGACTAAAATAGAACACAGAAGAGTAAGGACATGTGACCGTAACTGACACCTTGGAAGTACTGGCATAGGGTGATACTAGAGGCCTGTGAACAGCTCACCAGTGGCCAATTGTTGGTCATCAAATAGTGTGAGCTTGAGAGCAGAATGAGACCAGTTCTAGGGGAAACCCTTTCATATACAGTATTTTCCTTTTGCCCATCTCAACATCCTGAATTTAACAAATCATTGAGAATTCAGTCAACCTGTTCTGTAACGTGGGTATCACACCTCAGTAGCAGTACGCCTCTTATGATTTTAGGTCCTTAATGGAGTGTCTTGCAAAATTAGTGGAGCTTTGACAGAGCAATCTGAATGCTTACCTGGGAATTGTGTTCTTTTCATTGATTATGTAAAGTACATGTACTCCCAGCTGTAGCATTTTACCAGATTTATCAGTTCTACTTCCCTTCTTGTCAATTCCCTTTTGTTTGACAGCTGTGTCCTCCATGGCAAAACTGTTAACTTGAAGACTTGATTTTTGGAGGTCCTTCAGATTTCCTTCTCTGTACATCCTTGCTTTGTTTCCATTCTGGCTAACTTTCGTTCTTTCCTATTTACTGGCCTCTTTACACCATATAACACTTTTAAGTAACTTTACTATCTGTAAACCAATGTTCTTCATTTTTCTGAAAAGCTGGGGAATGCATGCCATTTATATTCCAGAGATGTATCTAAACTACAGGTAAAATGACTAACCTGTGTTTCCTGTGTTTTCACTGAGAGATTTCTTGATGCTTTTGGATGTATAAAGATGACTCTTCATTTTCTAACAAGGAATGCCATGAAATACAGAGCTCTATATCTTTCTTGCCCTGCATCAGCAAGTACTTCAAATCCTTGACAGATAGCTTTTTTCTCAAGTTAAAACTGTTTAGCCATTGATGAGGGTTTTTTGACATCTGATTTTAGAGTTAAATAAAATTCTTCAAGGAAATCTGTGAAATTCATACTTAAAGAAAATTGGATTTGGAGTCTTCAATCTTTGTTTAGAAAACACAATAGCTTTACACCAGGTGGTGTACAATATCTGATTAATGCTGTTGTGGTTGATGTGATCTGTAACAATAGCAAATGGGTTTTTCAGGTTTCCAAGGAAACAGTGCAATAGGGGCATATGAGGGCATGATTATACATGGGTATGTATAACAATTTCTTAAAATATAAAAGCAGTAGGATTGGGGGTGGGCTAAATATCCATATTTATCAGGGAGCTACCCAGCCTAGCCCTTCCCCTACAGCAATGAAAAACCTTTCACTTGCTCTAGCAGAGCCTGAATTTTGCCTGTATGACTTTGTACCAAGCTTCTGTACTGGCAGCTAGCCACAGTGCAGTTTGTTTTCTCACCTGCCCAAATAATGATTGTCATTTCTTCCTAAAGGTCGTTCACTGTATAACCATAGAACAAATTCCCCTACAAAAATAATTAATATCCATGGCATTAAATACAGTCCTTAAAATAGAAAAGACTTCACTGAATGCTATTCCTTGTAAGATTTGTTTATGTACCCAGTTGGAGATGTGTAGGTGAGCTGTTTTTCATGAGAAGGAAAGTTTGGTCAGAGTATCACATTCTCTGGAGCTGCCAAAATAAGAAAATGTAAGTGTAGGTAAGAGGAAGAATATAAAAGTTGTCATGGTAATTAGATATCTGATCTGCAGGAGCCTGGACTGGCAGTACATGGCATGTAACAGAGTTTTGAGCCCTGATTTTAGGAATTGCCAGACTTCAAGTAAATTTATTCAGCTAAACAGTAACATGGTTGTAGGGAAAATTTCTTTCAAAGCTGAAAGGACTGATGACCTTGTTCAGTCTGTGTTTTACATGTTATTTGCTTCAGCTTAATCTCAAGTTCGTTATGACTCTTCTTCTGAGTTGTCTGTTTGTCTCCAGTTGTTGAGTGTATACACAGAGTTTGCTTTTATCTTCTCCTTGATCTATATGTTGGCACAGGATATGCTGTAGTACCGCTGAAGGTCAGGCAAGATTAATTTTTATAAGCTGTATCATTCAGACACTTGCCTCAGTGATTGTATTTGAAATAACCAAAAGACATACCTGTTGCTTTTGTTAATCTCAACTGTAATGAAGTATGCTCTTTGCAATTTATTTGTATACTGCAGATGTAGTAGAAGAAGTTATGCTTCCTTGGTTCTAGAGGAATAAAAATTGGAAAATTATTATATGGCCATCCTTGCATTTTGCATGTCTTCTAGCAGACATAAGAGTGAGTGTGATTGATTAAATCCGATAAATGTTGAACAAAAATTGTAATTTCAGTCATTATGAAATTGCTGTTCCTAAGAATACCAATTATGCTATATCAGCTTACTGGAATTTTTTCTTCAGATTTTGGATGAATAAATTGTATAACTTTTTACGAGGTGATATAAAGTGATACACTGTGATGAGACTTCTGTGTTTCACCCATAGCTCGGGACCATCGTATGTGCACTTTTCCTTGCATGTCAATGAAGGCAGGATTGCATTGAAGGAAGTGAAAAATTAAAATGGTAGCAAATAATCTGATTGAAATTTCTCCAAACTGACCTCTTTCTAGTTAAAATATTAGTCCATCCCTACTGACATAATTTTCATTCATGTCATTGTGGTTCAATTACACATCAATAATAATTTGCTAATGTTTCCATGGGTTGTTGTTTTCAAGACTTTACTGATTTTTGGATGTTGATACCCTTCGCAAATATGCTTAAAAATTGAAGTGGGTTGGCTTGTTATTACTAAACTTCCTCTGAATTTTCTGTTCTCAGGAATGCATATATACTAGCAAATATATAAAATTTTTATGGAATACTGATAATAATATGTTTGAATGTCTAATTTTTCATAGTTTTTCTCTTCATTTTCAGGTCTGGCAGTTTCTCTTCAGTTGCTTCATGGAGACATAGAACAAATTAGGAGGGAGTATACATCTAGATTTACCCATGGAGTATCCATAACAAGGAAACTAGGTTTTTCCAATATTATAATGCCTGGTAAGTTAAAGAGAAAACTATCCTAATAAGCAGTAAAAGAAAAAACTTAGGAGAAATTACTTGATTATCAATCGGTTTTCAAATGAATACTGTATTCTGAAACTTCTTAAGCAGTTCCTGAGACTTTTATATTAACATTTTTTCATAGAGGAAAACTGTGTCCCAGTGGCCCCATTACATTATATTGTATAGTTGCCATGCCAGTGTCAAAAAGATTATGTCTCTAGCAGCCTTTTTTGAGAGATGGAACCTCACTTTATAAACGTGAAGATGACTGAATGCAAGACTGCTGAGCTCTATGCAGGTAAAAAGATAACCAGCAGAACATTTTGTTCATAGGAGCTAGTAGCTTTTTAAATAAAGACTCACGGAATTTCACTGGTACTGTACAGTTTCTGCTTTCACAAGGTTTGTGTCTCCAATACTGGAAATGACTGGAAATGGATAATATTATAGATGTAGAGACTTCATTTTGCTTATGTTATATGACAAAATATGCAAGTAGTTAAACCAGTGCTAAGGAAGGTGGAAAGATTGTGTCAGTGTGAATGTGAAGAAGCAAATATAGGAAGAAGATCGTAGAACAATTTATAGCTACATCTGTGAAATGAAATTTTTTAAAAGTTCAGTGGGTTGCTGAAAATTAGGAAGCAAATGTCTCTTTAAAGGAAAAGCATCCTTTCAAGCAGATCAGTTTGGCATGATTATGGTGTTATGTTGTTGCTGAGAAATGTTTCAGGGAGGAGCTCACATCTTAGTTTTAGCTGAGTCCATGCATGCAGTCTTGACTTTCTCAAATGTAAATCATCCTCATGACTTCAGATTTTTAAAAGGGACTATCTTCTTCATATAAAGATCTGTCTTTCTATTCCTGCCTAAATTCCTGACGTAAATCAGAAGTAAACTAGGGTTCTGAGGCAAGAATAAATAAACTTTCATACTTCACTAATCGTGGAGGTCTTAAATGGGCATTTGAAACTCAGTAATGAGGCTCAGCTTTAGCTGTGGGCATGTATTTCTCTTGAACTTCGGCCTGAAACTTGACAACTGAGAATTCAGTCTTGTGTGCTTTCTGCCAATTAAACATGTGTCCTTCTGCATCCTTGATCAGCACTACTGGTCACTTAAAACATGCACATAACACAAGTTAATAAAAGTTTCAGCACTACAATGGAAATGGTATGACTGCAGTATTTAGAATAATGAAATGCATAAGTCAGGTGCCATTTAAATTGAAGTTAGTTTATGTATATATATGCCTAATGGAAGCAATTCAATTGAAATGTTATGGCTTATTAGCTAGGCTTTATTTGTTGTCTTACTGTTGGATTTGAAATTCGAATCAAATGGGTGTTGTAAATAGTCTGGCAGATAGCAGTAGAAGCAGTTTTACTGAGCACACTGTAACTCCCATTAGGAATCATTTCCCCACTTATCTATGATTTAGTGACCTGCTGCTCTGTGTTATCAAATTTGCTATGAATAGATCTCTTATCCCCTCATTTTCCACTTGAGAAATAATGTGATGTACTGAACTGCAAGAAACATGTTATAACAGAGTACGATGTAATCAGCTGCTGGAGGAGTTTCTTGACTCAGTTTCAAAGAATTATGCAGGTTCACTTTTTCACTGTTTTAGTTAAAAAAATAATATATGGGTTTTGGTGTTCTGCTTTCTCAGTCCAGTTGTATGCATGCATCAGTTTAAATAATGTACAACTTCTGTGTTTACTGGCAGAGAAGGGATTTCTCCTAAAGAGAAATAATCATCTCAGTCTTGCAATGATGAGTTTCAAGGACTAACCAGAGCAGTATGCCCTAGGCCCTGAAATGCCCTCAGCAACCTAGCCTTTGAAATGCTTTTTTAATTTAAAGCTTCCCTTTCATTTTATTTCTCTTCTACTAGTTTTTTTTTTTCACAGATAAATTAGAGAATTTCATCTTTTGCCACTAGAAATGGTCATTAATTAGATCTTATTTTATATTTTTGTTGAAAGGGTGTTGCTGTGGCTAATTAGCACTTAGGTTAGTGTTGTGAATAAGACTCTCTTGAATTATTCAATAAGAAATGCTTCATGCTGCTAAACTGCAGTATCTCTCTTAGAAATGCCATATTTTAAGTCTCTCTCCTATTCTGGTGTGTTTAAACTCTCTCTGACCTTCTTTTTTTCATACCAATCCTTTTCTCTGTGGAGGTTTTGCTGTGAAAAGTAACTGGGATCAGGATACATGCCAAACCAGAACTGACAATAATAGTGCATGTTTTTATAGAGTAATGCTTTTTGTGTCACTGCAGCTTGACAGGCTGAAGCCACAAAATACAATATCCAGGACCCTTGGAATTTCTTAATGAAGAACTCCAAGTGTTTTAGGAAATGAAGTAGATGGCGGGAAAAAAGTAGATGGCTATGATTCAAAAGGGCTGTGAAATAGATAATTCACTTTTTTCTAGCCAACAAAAGAAGGATAGGCAGTGAAAGTGTCAACTTGTGAAGATAATCAATATGCATTTTCTAGGTTTGACCAGGATTTCAGGGGAGATTCCATGCAAGCCCTGGTAAATTCTATTCCAGCATTCTAGTGTGGTTGCCTGCAGATAAACAGGCAATATTCTCAGGAAGTTTTGTACAACATTGAAGGACACCTGTGCTTGCACGCTGAGTTTCTGTGTTCACCATTTCCTGACAACCACATCATTACTTAGTATATAAAATTTAGCATTTGATATTTACAAATGTAGTATACTTTTGAGGAGCACTCTAAGTTAAATTTACATACATAATAGGTAATGCAATGTGAAAGCCCTTTTTCTATGCCTACTTTTACCAGCTTTTTTGCTATTTTATGTAGTTCAGTATTATGGAAACTCTTTCCAAATTTGACTTAGAGCACCTGTATCACTGCATGCCTTCAGTGCTGTTCATGCTCATGTGTTATACACGTGCACGTACGTGTTCTTTGGCACCATTGTGGAAAATATCTAATTCTGTAAATAAGCCTGATCACTACTATGTGTTGCCTGGCGTTTTTAGAATTGGAATAAACCCTAGCCCAGCTGTTTATCTAAATGAGGACTTAACTAGATGGCTTCACTAGATGCCCACTCTGCCTCCCAGTTGTAAATAGACTAAACTTTTGTGTGGTAAGCATACATATAGGTGCATGTCTTCCTTTGTTGTGCATTCCAGATCAGAACTGCATCTGCTTTACTTCATTTAAGCTACACTGTTCTTAACAGTGCTAAGTCTATTACTGGTAGTTTACTTGTAGTTGTTGTCCTAACTACTTGGTATATTCAAAGACAAAATCCATTCAGTGTGAGACATTGGCACTTAAAATAATCTCATTGTCTTCCTGTAGAATACTTTTTTCACTAAGCAATTCAGTGAGGTCCAAACCTTCCTTCCTGGAGTTTTACCTACAAACTTCCTCTGTGCAGCTTTGTCTGTAGTAATATGACAAGATAATTCTGACTTAAAACTGCTATGGATTTGATTTTGAAAGGCTCTGTGACTTAAAGAGGACAGCAGCTCAAAATGTCTTTGTCCATAAAATATACTTTGGTGTGTAAACAATTGGCCTGTTGGGTGACATCTCAAAAGACTTTCACAGGAGGATATCAGTTAGCTGTAGCCATCCTTGTTTCAGCTTATGATCTGAACTGGTGCCATTACCAATGCTGCTATCTGATCACCTCGAGCTTTGATTTAAGGATAAGAGTTAATATTTCTTCCTGTCCATCCATATTATTAAACTCATATACTAATAGAAGAGGTTAAAGAATTGCTACATCACTACAATGGTTCTACATTGGCCAGTGTTTCCCTTGTACACAAGCTTACACAAGTGTAGTGTCTGTACTGGTATTTAGAGCTGGGCTAGTCAGTCCTGACTGGAGAAGTCTTGGCTTGTAATACTTAACCTGGAATTTTTTGGTCCTTTTCTATTTCTGTGATAAATTTTGACAAATAGCATTGCTAAAAACTCTACATGCAGCTGCACTATTAATTTTTGTAGTGGAATTTTCATAGTTTCAAACTTATTTGTCCAAGATTAAAAGCTGCATTTTATTTCAACATTGTCTTTTTCTTTTTTGCAATTTCTGCATATTTAGCCAATAGAATGAGATGCCCAAGATATTGCCACGCTTTTACGTTTACTACATTAGACTTTCATATGCTTAATTTAGGAAAAGTAACTGATTTTTTTTACAATCTGCATTGCTTTATGTTTTTCACCTTTTAACTTCATTAGATGTCCTTTTACTACCCTGATAAATCTCATCAGATCCTGTCCTTCAAAGTTACCTAATGTACTAATCATGCTTTCATCTGGATTATTGAAAGGTATTTTCATGTGCAAGTACACACTCACCAACCTTTCTTACTTCAGAAGCTTTTTGAAATAAAACTAGAAGTAGAATCTTTGTCTTTTTATACTGTCTCACAAAATGCTATCTTTGTGATAACATTAATTTTTAATTATATGATTTTTGACTAGAGGCATTCATTCTTTCGAAGCACAGGAAAAGATTCTGCAAAAATGTAAAGAAAGCTATGGAATATGTTGTCTTTATCGTGGTAAGTGTCTGTGTCTGCCAGTGAGCTTGGAGTTAGTAAAGAGCTGTTGATTCTAGGAGAAGAAATCTATGTCTGACACGCTTCAACATTTTTCTCCCTTGAGCAGTGGAGTGAATTTTTCCAAACTTCATTATACTATATGAAGTACAAGCAGTTTAAATTTAACTTCTGCCACTGGATATATTAGTTACACAAAATATGTTTGAGCAATATGGTGGAGTAAAGACACACCCTGCATTTTGACCTGTCATAAAACTGTAGTACTCCAGAGGGAATATCCTCTGCTTTTCAAATCCTATTTTAATACTTTTTAAAAACTTTAATCCTATCTGTTGAAGGAATTAACATTTCTACAAGTCACTGGAGAAAAGAAGGGTATGATGTATTTGGTTAGACAAGTGCAAGGAACTTGTCTCCTTTCCATCTCCTCTGTCTTATTCTTTTTGGTTCATTAGAAACTGAAGGAAAAAAATAGAAGAAAACTATGGAAAGGGAAGAGAAGCCAGAATTTAATTGTACTTCCCTTGATTTAAAATCAAATGAGGAATGGGGAAAAGGGTCTTCTGCAGTTTATAGTATTTGAAGAATAAGCTGGCTTTCTACTGAGTATAGAATAAGTAGCAGTGTTGCATGGGAAATGTATGCAAGGATAGTTATGGCTTGGAAGTTTTTCTTTGATAAACTGGGTAAGGAACACTGACAAACTAACAAATGAATGCTTTAGCTCTGTTAAAGTAAACAGTCTTTCAAAATTCTGTTGGAAATATTTTCTTTATTTTAAAGCTAGACAAAGTCAACAGTCAAAGTTTTCTGTTGAAAAAAGTTCGCAAGTCTTTTATTCCTCACTTGTTCGAAACAGCTTGTTTTACATCTCATTGTTAAAAGGAAGAGAAAAAAGTCACAAAACAGTTGGGTATTACATGGTAAATGTACAATCCGTTTGAAATCGGAAAGTATTTGTTTGAGAATTCCTTGTAAAGGGCATTTCATTTGCTTAATGAGATGTTTTCTGGTGAGTGTGTCTTAGAGCTTGTTGAATGTTTCTGCAGTAAAGCTGAAAATGCATATAATGTTTTATTAAAAAACGAAAGTAAAGTAACTTAGGGGAGTACTAAAAAAATCAATTTATTCATCTCTGGTTTAAATGCCCAAGTCTACTTAATCCATTAATAAAAAGGCACCAAAGTGACCAATGCTCCCAAAATCCTAATATATGCAGAGTTGTTTTAATTAAGTTTCCCATATATAAACAAGAATACCAGTCATAATATATAAAGTAGCTGCTAGTATATGAATAGTAGAAATTGCCTTAATTCTTTCTGCCCATCCCCTATAATATACTTAAATACAGACACACAACCTGCCCCCAATAATTCTTTGTTAAGTATCACCCAGAAGGCCTCTTTGAATATATATATTTAAGCACCAAGTAAAATATTTTCTCATTCTTGAGTCATGTGTGTATATTACTCATAAATATAGTGAATGTGTGCAAAATTTGCTTGGTTGTTCTTTGCCTCAGTGATGGAGAAGTGAAGGTATGCTCTGTGGGGAAAAAAAGCACTGAACAGACAGCTGACTGGTGGTTGTCACAGTCTTTAAAACTCAAACATGTTCACTGGCAGCTTCAAGCATGTCAATGAGATTTGCCCCCCTTTTTGAAAGTGCTGAATATATTCCCTCATAAGCAGCCAGTCAGTCTTTCAGTACCTTCTAAAATGCAAAACAAAAAGGAAATTGTTTCAGTAATGGGATTTCATTTCCTACAGTGGTGAAATTCTTTGTGAAATGCAGCATGCCTCTGTGTCTTCCTGAGCTGCTGTCCTTAAGAATGCCCTTCTCTCAGATAACATTCTTCTGTATTACAATTTTCACAAATGATCCTAGATTGCTTAACTTGAATTTTTAAATTAATTTTTGTTTTTAAATTAAATGTGTAAGAAATCAGGAAGGGAAGGCAAGAGAAAAGAATAGTTGAGTGAAGACATGCTGGTCAAACTAAAGGACAACAGGGAAATGCAGAAGCAGTGAAAGTATGAACAGGTATGCTGGGAAGAATATTGGGATGTTGCCCAGTTGGGTAGTGATGGGGTCAGGAAGGCTAAGGCAAAGTTGGAGCTGAAATCAGCAAGGGAATGCAAAGAAAAATAAGAACTTCTGTGGGTATTTCAGCCAGAAAAGAGATGCATACTCCTTGTGATCAACATGACTGGTAAACTGGTCTCAAAAGAGAGAGAGAAGAAAAGGCTGAGGTACTCAACAATCTTTTTGCCTCAGTCTTCACTGTAAGTCTCTCTTCTCAACCTCTCAAATCTGTGGATCTCAAGGCAGGGACTGAAGGGAGCAAAGTTCCTCCCTCTGTAGGGAATTGGCTGGTGTAGTTGCCAAGCCACTCTCCATGATATTTGAAAAGTCATGACAGTCACATGGAGTACCCAGTGATTGTAAAAAAGGAAACATTGCACCAATTTTTTTAAAAAGGGTAGAAATGCCAACACAGGGTGCCCAGAGAGAGTGTGGATGTCCTATCCCTGGCAATATTTAAGGACAAATTGGAGAGGGCTGTGAGCAACCTGCTGTAGTTGAAGATGTCCCAGCTCATTGCATGGAAATTGGACTATGAAATCATCAAAGTTCAACTGCCAGAAAGGGATTAGCGAGATGAAAAACTTTACTAAGCTTCCTTAGCACTCTCCTCAAGTGAAAAGTTAAAACCACCTTCTGCTGCTTTTTTTTTTTTTTAAATATCCTCCCACTGGCAGTTGCTACACCCCTCTTTTCCCGTTCTACAAAGTATTCTAAGGATCTTTTCTCTAGAATGTTTTCATCCACAAGATTTACATTCTGGGTTAATATCATTTTGTCTGTGCCACATACAGAGATTTTCAGCCCCTACAACTGAAATTTCTTTAAGAGCTCTTCAAGATACGTTTAGAGCATAAAGCATCTCATTAGCTTGTATTTCACACAGATGTAAATGAACAGGAACTTCCTCTAAACAAAATTATGTTTTTTGCTCTTTTGCAATTCGTGGCTCTAAAGGACCTACAATTCAGAGCAAAGCTTTCAAAAAAGCAGCTCCAAACAAAAGCTCCTAGTGAGGTCTGTATACTTATTTTAAAATTAGTGGCTGTTGTCAGGACAGCAGTAACTATCAGAGATGCTTGTTCAAATACAGTCATGCTGTGTTTTGTTACCCTACTAAACAATCAAATTGAAATTTATTTCGCTAGAAAGCTTTTTGAGGATAACTGGCAAACTAAACTCTTGTTTCTAACAAAGACGCTACCTTTGATCTTTGACAGCTGTCTTCTGCTTGAAAACCTTGTTTCATATTAATATGCTACAAGAGATTCTGCAGTTCTAAATATGTTTGAAATATGAGAAAAATCTTGTAATGATATACATGTTGCAGTTGCAACTCACAGCTTTGTCAGTGTAAGTTTAAAAACAATTTTGTGATGAAAGATCATTGCTTTGATGCTTAGGTTAGGTGCAAATGTTTCTATAAAAATAACAGCACAAATGATACATTCATGCAAAGGCTCTCCTGAGACTTGTACTGACTTTTTCCTTACTAGTGATTACCTGTGTTGTTCCTGCACCTGAGGTTCAGTGGGTGTAGTTAAGCCTCTCTGAGCTGGGGGCAGTTTACACATACATCCAACCTGGGAGCAGCAAGAGACCAGTGCTTATACGCAGGTCCTTGATAGTGATAATGGAGCCTCCAACCTGTGAAGGAAAGGGAGCCTGCAGAGGCATCCCATAATAAAACTCTGCAGTGGGCATAATAGGACCCTGAGCACACATTGTCGTCTCCAGGCTGGAAATTACTCCTGGCTCTTTTCTCTTTACTGCTTATTTAATATTTGTGGTTTATAGCTGGCAGGTTGAGGAAGGCTGACCCCCATTAACTGCTGCATCCTCCAGCAGTCTTCTTGTGATTGTTTTTGACTTTAATTGGCCTTATCTCCTGTTCCTACTCAGACTTTTGCATGTAATTGCTGCTGATTGCCCACATTCTGCCCTTGTACAATTCATTGCTAGTTGGATTGAAGTCATGAAGCTTTTGCTTCTTCATAGGTTAGAATTCTTGAGCTATAATGTACCTGGTGAGCACCTACATCTGGGACAAGAGGGGCTTGGAGTTCTTCCTCTCCTAGCCCATGGAGAGTGCTTTCAAGATAATTTTGCCAGATCAAAGCTGCAATGTATTGGCAGGACCATATGATGAGGCAGGTACTGCCAGGGCTGTGCTGTACACATTTCTATTTAGCAACTCAGACATTTCAATTCAACGCCTTTCATTTACAATTAAATTCACATACCAGAGTGGCTGTCCATGCAGAACGTGCACTGAAGGCTTGTGCTACATCAAAATGTTATGTCTATATCCACAACACTGCAGCTTGACTTTGTTGTTGTTAAATTCTGTGGAATTTCAGTTTCCATATGGCTTTAACCCTCACTTAATATTAGAAGCTCTTGTAGGAATTTGTCAGCCTGTTTTTGATGAAAAGGTGAAATTATAAGGTGCTAACTAAGAAGTCCCAAAGTGATGGGTTTATTGGGTCACTTCTGTAATTAGGACAGGATATACCCCTTTTCAACACATTCAATTGCATGATTGTCAGATGAACAAACAGCTTCCCTAGATACACTCTGATCCTCACAGTTCTGTTTTTTCCAAGAAACAGCTTATTACTTCCCACTCTCATAGGGACCAACACCAACTTTCTTTTTACCATCTCACACCCAATGTACAACAATCCTCTGTCTGGTTGTAACATGTTAACATCTTTTTTTTCTTGTAATAGTGTCTAGAAAGTAGCTTTACCAAGATAAGCAGCTTTTAAAGCAGTGAAATCATTCAAATAACACAGAAATGCAACACATGACACCTTTAATTTGCTTTTCTCCAGCTTCTGTTGACTCAGCTCATAACCTACATGTTTAGAAGTATCTTTGACTTCTAAGGAGACCTAGGTGGTTTAGCTTCACAGAAAATGTTTAATGATTTTAAACATGTGTGATTCACTATTTGATAGTCGTTTCTTACCCAGAAAACTGACAGTCCTAGACAAAGCTGATTTACAGTGAGGTTTGACTCTGGCTAAGAATGTTACTAACTGGATGTTGCTCTGTGCATGCTCATTTCACAGTCTGGATGCCCTAAATTCAGAAAGCTGAAAGTGACCTGTCATAACAGGGGCCAGGGAATGGAAATGCTCCATCAGAGTAGGGAGAAATGAGCTGCCCTTTCTTTTGAAACAAATGCTTTCAAGTGGTCTAGATCTTTCATACTACTCAGTGTCATTATAGGTAGAGGTAGTTATGTCACTTCAAAAGCTGAGCACAATTTTTGACATTGTTTTCAGCTGCTTATTCCTGTACCAAACTTCATGCTAAAACAGCCATTGGATGTTTTCACTGAAACAAGCTCAGAGAAGGAGACACTATATTTCTCAGCACAGAAATGGGCTGGAATTAGTGTGTTGCTTTTTTCATCTCATCTAAAGCCTCTTGTCTGACAGACATTTAATTCCGTAGGTATGCTTTTAACCAGAAATTAAAATCTGATGTACTGTGCTATTTGAAATGTACCCTTCCTATTTCTTTGTTGATTCCTCACATTTGGTGAAGTGTAACACTGTAAAAAGTCTCAGTACACATATACCTATAAGATTTATTTGAGTCATGCAGATAGTTTAGCTGAAGATACCATTGGTACTCACCAAAGCCTACCTCAGAACTCTGATATTCAGTGGGACTTGGCCTTTCAGTGCTACTTATAGTTGTAATTGACTACCTTTAGTGAAAAGGAGTTGAATTAATCTGTCTGGTGTACTGGTGAAGGCAAAGATCCCACAGAAAAATGATGCGTATTCTTATAATCAAATGTGTAATTATAGTTACCATAAATAAGAAAGATTAGTTAAAGGAATATAGATAGATTCAGCAATTTGCTGATATTTGAACGCTTAGTAGAGGATTTGGAATGTTTTTTTATGGGAAGTGGGGCCACAAAAGAATGCCCTAACTTAGTTTAAACAGACAATCTCAATTTTTGGAGTGAGAATTTCTGTTAATGAAGATTGAAAAATGGCATTTTAACAATGAGAAAATAAAAGTGATTAGGATATCTCCAGGCCATTATATCAATAGTGAAATAATTTAAAAATTTTGTATCCAAATATATTTTTCTAGGTTTTTATTCTGATTTTCTTTCCAGTGTGACATTTACTTGTCAAATCCATTTTCTTTTTTGCCAGCAGCTGTTTTCCGATAAGGTTTTCTGCATGATATTTTTAAACTTGTTGATTTTTTGATTTTATGAGCTTATACTCGTAATCTGTTTATTCAAATACTGTGCTAAAGATTTGTCAGGAACATGGTGTAACATTCTTAACATCTCAGGACTCATAGCTGAACTGCGCAAGTTCAATAGAGTTGGTTTTCTTATACTTTGGTTGCAAGTAATGATTGTGTTATAAATCAAGAGTGAAATATCTGTATGCCTCCAGACAGGAGGCAAGTTTACATTGAACCCTACATTTCTGTAGATACTATAAAATGCCAGATATGCCACATACTTTGAGGAAAGGAAGCTGATGTTGTATCCACCCGGTTCAGACTGTGTACTTGATGCGTAGTCCAGAGTTTACTCTTTTTAAAAATTAATTTTCCATTCTATTTCAATCATCTCCCTTCTGCTTTTCTATTCATTTCCTTATAAAACATGGTTATTCCTCATATAGCATGAGAGGCCTAGTTTCCTCCTAGATTTAATTTGCCATGCATGATAACAGAAAAAAAAATTCCATTTTCTTTCACTAACATTTCCAACAAGTCTTGAGTTTCTTCAAGACGTTGAAAACAGAGCAGAGCTTCCTGAATGGAGAGAGATCAGGGCAAGATTCACCTGAACTATCTTTTCATGACACTGATTACAAACTGTGCCAAGGCTCTGTTAGGCCAACAGCAGGTAAATATTTAAGAAAATACATCCTACACCTCTGTCTTTTTTCGCTGTGATTTGATTTCTTCTGGCAATTAAAAAGGTAAAACACAGCAGGTTTGGATTTAAAAAAACTTGAACTGAGTTGAAACACAATTTTTAAAAGCCTCCTTCACTTCTGTGGAGCCCCAATGACTTCTTTTAAAAATGCTCTCCTATTTTTTTGCATAGAATTATAGGCTGATGTGAGTTGGAAGGGATGTTTAAATATTATTTCTGCCCACCTACATGGGCAGGAACGTCTTTCGCTAGATCAGGTCGCAAAGCCCCTTCCAACCCAACCTTCAACACTTCTGGTAGTAGGGCATCCCATTCCAGTGTCATTTGCATTTGCATTTAAATCCCATACAGTTTACTCTATTTAAAAAGGAAAACATACCGTTTTCGCTGAGTTACACCTGGAGAAAGTCATTACATTTGTGGTGAAAATGCTTATTCAGTTATAGTTATGTTTCTGTGAAAATCCCGTAGAAAATTGAAATAAATCTGTGTTGATAAATGAAAATAATATAGCACAAATGCATGTAGGATTCAAGTTAATTTTTAAAGAGATATTGCTGCAGCTACAAGTTGTTTGCTCCAATCGGCTCTATAACAAAGCTTCTTTTTCTGAATACTGTATGTTGTCATTTTTTCTCAATGTCAAATACTTGAAAGGGACCAACAGGCAGCACTAACTAGAACCAAGCCCAGTATATGCATATGCTAAGCAAGAACCCAACATGCTGCAAGCTCTTTGGTAATCATACTATTCTAACTTACAAAATTTTTATAATGAAATAGTACTGCAATGTAGAAATAATCATAATCTAGTAATTTTAATGGTAGTCTTAATGAGTTTTTAAGGTTTTTTTTTTATTACTTGAATAAACAATAAGAGAGCTTTACAGATTCAGATCAAGGGTCCATCTAGCTGAGGACCCTTGTTGTAAGGAGATCCTAAGGAAAAGCTGAGTATGCACATATGAGTATGGTAATTACCCCCTGATGCTCTCCCAGCCTCCAGCTATTTTCAGCTCAGGGGATTTCCCGAGTCCTTATGATTGCCTGTTTCATATCCTGTAGCTGATCTTTTTTCCACAATTTCTCCATCCTTTCCTTTCATCCCTTTACGTTACTTACATTCATAACATCCTTTGGAAAGCTTTGGGTTTGTGTTTGGGTTTTGTTTTGAGATTGCTTTTGTGTTTGTTGGGTTTTTTTCTTACAAGTCTTGCTGTCTGTCACCTGAATAACCATCACCTTTTGCTTATTTTAAACCTGTTTCCCACCAGGAACCAGAGACTGATCTGATGGTCGCACACACTAACTAGTAATTCAGCTCTTTCATCCTTGACTTCAGACACTCTTAAGTGAATACTATCTGTATTTTGTGAATGCTATTTGTATTTGTCCTGTTGATTCTGTCTAACTGCGTCCTAGCCTCTGCCCATGATTGTTTCAGCAGGTAACTGATAATAAGTTAATACAATAGCAAATTCCCCCCTTGTTTATGGGCATGCGTCTTGAGGGGTTCATGATGTGGCAATTTCTTCTTTAACTTTTTTATAATTTAGGTTGTGCTTTGGAGGAATCATTTAATTATTTTGCATCCAGTGATGTAATAATATAATAAAATATTAGATGACTATAGCAAGGTCATTGCTTCTGTTACTTAAAAATCACTGGGGAGTTGTATGCAGTAAAATGCAAGAAATGTGAAACATGAGAGTATTGTGGAAAGTTCAAGTCAAATTCTACTTGCAAATTAAAATGAAGCTAGAAATTGAAGATGTATTAATTGTTTATGTTACATATATTACATTTAATTTTACCCACCATACAAGCATACATCCCATGGTTGCTTTCTAAGTGGCACACCTATAAATAGACTAAACTATCACACTTTCAGCAATGCTGAGTGAAAATGTGCCTTATTAAAAGATTATATTCCATTTTCACTAAACTTGGATTTCTCTAGAGGAAAACACATATTCTCAATTTCTGTTTCAACAAAGTCCAGAAATAAGAATTTTAGAATATTCTCCTATTTATGATGCTGCTCATTCTTCATTGTTCTGCCTTTCACAAGGAAAGTCCAATTGCTTCAAAGTAGTTCTGGTAATGTTTGTCAAGAGCTGGTTAGTTTACACTCTTTACAAATAGATTCAGCATCTTTAAACAGAAAAGGGGCTTCCCTACTATGGCACTTCAGTCACCTCCAGCACTGCTTTCCCCCCGTCCTGTCCCCACTGCAACCACTCTTTCCCCTTTTCATCAAACTTTGCAATTTGTGTCAATTGAAACTGAAATAAAATTACTATTGATCTTGTCCATATGATCTGTTTATGTTCTGACAGACTACTTAGCATGATACTGCATGAATGTGCAAAGAATTTACATTTAGATATGCTAGCAGTACTTGTACATACCATATGGTACTTAGGTAGTGTCTGTATTGGATTTGTAGTTTAAATGTTCTGATGAAGAGTCTAATTTCTCAGAAGCCTTTCCAACAAGCAGAAAATAAGCTAACTAAGCAAACTTTTTCCTCATAAGCTTTGGAACACCCTATAAATGTAAAATATATTGAGATTTTTTTAGATTACAAATTGTAGGGCTCACAATCTGGGAAGACAGCCCTTCTAATGGAAAGAACACCAACCTCTTGGTTTTTCCTTTTGCAAAACAATACACTTTCTGTTCAGATTAAGCAGAAAAAAGTTGTAATCGGTTAAACAGAGAACTGTAATGATCACAGGTGAAAGGAAGTACATTAATATTGCCTTAGAGTAGAAGAAGTATTAAATGAGGTGGAGCTAGACACTGGCTTCAGTATAGCTAGAGGGGCCAATGAAAAGACCAAACAGACCCAACAGATAAGTAGAAGCCCATAGAATTGGTTTAGTATGGCAAATAGTCTTTGGGTTTTGAGAGGGATGAAGATCTTTTGCTTTTCTTGGTTTATGAAAACAATTATTGTTTAAAATCCAAAAATACTGATAAATTGTGGGTGTAGCACTATCCTTTGTAAGATAAAATGAAAATCTACTGAAGTACTGAAAGCAAAAGTAAGCAAGTTGGACTGACTTTTGGACACATTGTTCTGTTTGGTTTTTTTTGATAGGTGAAATGAGGAATGATTTATATATCACTGTAGAAAGAGGAGAATTTGAGAAAGGAGGGAAAAGTGTGGCCAGAAATGTGGAAGTGACAATGCATGTAGTGGACAGCAGTGGTCAAATTTTAAAGGTATCTTTGTTTTATGTTTTTCCTTGCTGTAGTTAATTTTGATACACTTTTTCATATGTAAGTCTTCTTTTGTGGTGCTGATTGAAGAATACAAAAATGCTTTGGAAAGGACATGTTTATCTTTTGCTGTCTTTAGGTATTCAAAGTGTTTCCACTTTGCATAAAACATTTATAAAATGTCTATATAAAACCTTAATATATGTTTGGTTTTTTTCTGTGATGAATTACATGATGGGGATAAACATGTAAAATTGCCAACCAAATAACTAATGATTCCATTAAGGTGCTGAAAAATGTTGAAGCAAGATCAAGTTTGGGAAAATTTTGTATTTCCTACGAATTCTTCTTAGAAATATTCAATTTTTTATGTTACACAGAACAACTTATCTTGATGATTTTGAATTTTGTGTCTGATTTTAATAAATCAGGGATTCTTGCTGCAGAAGTCAGCACCATGCATCAGTAAAAAAAAATAAATGAATGTTCCAATTTAATTTAATTTAATCCTGTTCAAATTTTATTGTATGCTGCTGGTGATGGCTTACAAACAGACAATGGTTTAAATTTGAATTATTAATAGATGACTGTTTCTCAAAATTTTTCTCTACCAAAAAAATTTCTGTTCTCATTCAAACTTTTCCTCACATATTTTTATATGGTTTTTGTTTTGGTTTAAATTTGGAAGTAGTATTTTCATATGTTCTACATGATTTCATGAGCTGTGGGGTAACACAATGAAGAAAAGAAAGGCTACACAAATAGCCTGGCTCAAATTCTGTGTTTGTGTATCTGAAGTGAAATTGTGCGTATTGATCCATGGCATCCAATATAGATACATTTTTATATATATATATATGCATAAGTGTGTGTGTATATATTGAACAAACACATGATATTGAAATTATAATTGCAAAAGCTATGCCTTACCTTTCCCACTGAGAATTAATAGATATCCCTGAGTCAGAACTTTGGACAAATCCATTTGCCTACCTTGTTTTGGAGAGTCCATCATGGGTGTTGTAAAGGCAGCCAACACTTTGCTTCTTCCTGATCACAGAATCCACATTTATTTTCTAATGCTGGGACATATCACTGATAGTGCCAGGGTTACAGGCTTATTTCGGATGACTGAAGATCTTGAGCCTGGGCTGTTCTGGTCTCAGTTCCATTCTTTGTTGCTGGGGCATAACATTGGCAGGACTGTGTTGTGTCATGGGAATCCACAACACGTGTTGCTTAAGCCTCCCTGATCATCCAGTACACTCTGATAAAAACTTCTGTTCTAAATTATCTGAATGATTCTTGCCATTTCTAATTGCAAATATTTTTAAAAGTGCTACTGTTTTCGAGGGTTATAAGATGCTGAACATTGTATCACATTTGGCATTTATGATATGAATGATTATGATATGAATGATATGAACATTAAATAGTCTTCCTTGGAAGAGCAGTCTTTGATGACATTTTACCAGTGAACTAATCTATCCTTAATCATATTTTTTCTTCATTAGGATTTTATCTCATTTGGCTCTGGAGAGCCACCAGCCAGCGAGTACCATTCTTTTGTGCTTTATCATAACAATGGCCCCAGATGGGCTGAGCTGCTGAAACTTCCTATTCCTGTGGATAAGTTCAGAGGAGCTCACATCCGCTGTGAATTCCGGCACTGTTCCAGTGAGTGGTGCTCATGACTTCTGCTAGTCCTCCTCTTACGGCTGCAGTCAGCACACGAGTTTCTGTAACACCTCAGGGAAAAGACAGCTGCATGAACTTTCTCTGTAATGTTTTTTTTACTTACAAAATTCTAAAATTTTTAAAACATTATGAAACATTATAGAGATGATTTTGAGGTAAAAATTGCTGACTGGTTCCACATTCTGCATTCCAAGGCATGAGAGATGGGTTTCACAGAGGAGGATAAACTTCTATATGTTGATTTGATGGCTTACATTATTTGTTGTTCATACATACGAAATTGTTTCAGAATACTCCCTTCTGATTTAAAGTGAGATAAAAAAGGAGACGATGTGCAAATTGGAACAGCAGTTCAAGATAATCTTCATCTGACTCGCTGTAGCTCCAGTATACTTTCTTATGTTGCATTGTATAAGTTTATTTTGTCTAAAAAGTATACTATTATCTTTAACTGCTGCTATTTGTGTATGCATTTCAGCAAAAGAAAAGGGTGAGAAGAAGTTGTTTGGCTTTTCTTTCGTGCCCCTGATGCAGGAAAATGGGAGGACTCTGCCAGATGGCACCCATGAACTAATTGTACACAAGGTAATTTGAATTAGCAGTCATTAGCTGCATTAGCTGTAATGATTCCACTGGAACCTACTTTAAATGCCCAGAGACATTAAGTTGAGAAAGTCTGTATTGATTATCAAATGAGTGATAATCTTGTCACCATTAAAATATCCATTGCTGATTGTTTAATATTCACCTTCCTAAAAGGTGACTATTCCTATAAACTGCAATTGAATCTAGGTATGTGTTTCAGTGCATTGGTTTTCCTAATTCTTACTATTATATCACACTGTGTTATAATGAATTTCACAAAGGTAAGTTATTTTAACTTTGTGGAATTCTCTTTCCACACATAAGAGTTGTCACTTTGTTCAGAGGATTTTGTGCTCCCAGATAAAGTTTAGTTTTCAGCATGAAAATTTGCAACTATTCATTTAATGTAATGAATTGTAATGTAACCTGTGCAAATGTGTTAAATTTGAATATCAATATATGATGCTATGTTCTAAAATCAAAGTTGCAACAGACATAGTGGAAATGCTTCAGTTTCTGACAGAGAAACAATGATTCATATAATTTAGAGATCTGGTCAATTGTTTTGTGCAGTACAGTTATTTTAACTGGTTTGAATGTATTGGAAGTATAAAATGCAAACCTTCAGGATTCTGGTCGCTACCTCAAACTCCCCTTTTCAAAGGGAATATCCCTAGGAAACAACAGCCAAGCAGTAAAAACCACTAAAGAGTCCTTCTGGATTACATCCTTTCTCTGCTCCACCAAACTCACACAAAATGGTAGGATATGTTGATTATTTAAAACATGATGAGCTGAAATGAGTGTGATAGGTAATCTTTTCCATGCCAAGCAAGCATGGATGTATTCAAAAATAGCTTATGTTCTATCTATTTTGTGAACTGGTTTTCTTCATAATTTTTTTTATCCAGATGGAAACAAATGGATGATGATAAACCACTGTTTTTAAGTAGTTTAAGAATGCTTTTTAGATGACTGTGATATTGGAATCAAACGCAGCACTTCTGGAATCAACTATCAAAACCCAGCTGCTTTATACAACCTCTTAATCTGTTTCTTGTAGATTTTTTATGAAATACTTATTGTCAGCTTTATCCTGTAGCAGTTTATTTCTAATTAGGCATATGTTGCTTTTTTGTTTCTCTTCAAACCAACAAACATTTATTACTACTTCAAACAGTCTTATACACTGGCTATAAGGAGCAGCAGATTTAAATACATGTGTTTACACTCTCTACCAGTGCTCTGCGTAAAGTTCTTAACTAGTGTTATGTATAAAGTTCCTGAGGTTCTCGTTTACCTGCCATAACTGAACTACCTGTAACTAAAACAAAAAACTGTGGAACAGTTTTCAAAAAATTTCAAAATATTGTGTATTTCCTTGGTAATGTGTTTCTGACCATTCTTTGATAGAGCCACAATTTTATATTATTTCTTTGATCTCTCTTCTATGTGAATATCTGTGATTTTACCCATCTTCTGTGTATAATGATAAAATTGCTAACTGCTTGCAAATTGGTTTTAGATGTTTAACAAAAACTAGAGCAGCTTTTTTAATTGAAATAGTGCTCTTAATTTTCACCCTTTAAAAGCAAGCATGCAAAATAGAACTGTGTGCAACCAGTAAGTGGCTTGTTTCCTTGCACACACCCATTTTGTATTTTCATAGCAGTTACCTTAGTAATGAAGGTTACTCAATGAAAGATTTTCCCAAAGGTAGCTAATAGGGAATCAGAGACTAAATTTGCTTCAGTTCAAGACCTTGATTTAGGAAATTACATTAATCTACTGGTACTTACAGATGCATAAAAGTGCTGCCTGGAACTTACAGGTGTCTCACTGATAAATAGTTGCCCTGTTTTCTGGGGTTCTAATACTAATTTTTATTTACAGTACAGGAGTTATTTTGTACTTATTGTAAATAGATGTTTGACATAGGGCATAAAATTTCCTCCTATTTTTAACCATATTCTGAGTAAGAGGGTGTAGAATATCTGAATAATATTGATCCCCTTTTCAGCTCTGAAAGAGTTAACAATTATTTCAGCAGTACTTCAGAGGGTGGAAATATTTTCAATAGACAGGCTCATATTTTCTCCAAGGATCTTCTTTGGGAAGTTCATCTTGGTGAGTTTCCAAATCCCCATTCTTTTAAACAAAAATTTGCCAAAATCTATTGCATGCTCAGAAAATGAACATAGAGCAAAGCATGTGGATATTTGGTCATGTGAGCATTACTTCAGTTATCCCTGAGAGAATGTAGCTTATGTATTAAAAAATACAGGATTAAAAAGATCTGTGTATTTAATTTTTTTAGTAAACATCTGTATTGGTATTTTTGAAAATTGCTGGTTAATTTTTAATTTGTTTTAAGTTTGGAGATTTTTCTGAATGTCTCAGAGATTCACCCATTGTTTACAAACAACAATGTCCAGTCTGAAAATGAATTGAAAATTATTCTATTGTCTGGCTATGGGGTGGAGAAGGACCCCAAACCCAGACTTGTAAAGGGTGTGACTGAACTAGGCTGCAGCTTTACTCGCTTGCTGGGAAATTTTACTCAGCTGTCATTCTCTCATTGATTGTTCCCACATGCCATCAGCTCTCATGCATATTAAAATTATGGGGACAGGGGGACGGAGGCTGACTCCTAGTTGTTGGGATCCATAACTTCCTTACCCTGGGTACTTTGGAGAGGTTATTAGGATTATTTCCAAACGATTTTTACAGACCTTCTAACCAGGGGAGTCTGTGCATTCATCATGGCTAAGAACACATCCTTATCTAGTCTTTCTGCTATTTAGTTTTTCCTTCTCTTTTCCTTTTGATCCTGGATAATTAATCAGTTAATATTAGCAAAAAGTATACTAGCTTCTATCTATTATATTCTTAGATAGGTAGTTATTTTTCATTACTTTATAAAACCCCAAAAGAGCGAGTGAGAACACAGTGTTTTTCTACTGAGTAGTTACCAAAACAGTCTTAGTTTTTGACATATAGGAGGGATTGCTGGCTGCACGAGAGTCAGGATCCTTCCAGTAAATCTGAATGCTTTAGCTATTGGCATCCACTCGTTTCTCAGCACTGATCGGGGTATCCCTGGTCAGCAGCTGTTCAGCAGCAGAGCAACACACCATACAGCATGGCAGAGGTGTAATCCTTCTAGCTGCATTAAAAAAAAAAAAAATCAATGAATCAATAAAACAAAGTAGCACTGAGCAGCTTTCCAAATAACTCTAGTTTGGAGGAAGTGTTAGTGACCACAGAAGCAGCCTGTTGGAAGAGACATGCTGACTGCCAGTTCTGAAATTCGGTCTTTTCCTCCTGAAGTGTAGTAGTGTCATAACAAGCCAATTTCTGATGTCTCAGGACTTACATAAACAGGATAGAAAATCATCCCAAACCACTTCCTTAAACTCATGATTCTAAACTTTCTATTAAACCTAACTCTTTGGATTTAAATTATGTGCTTTTAGAAGGGATATGTTTTATTTGGTAGGGATAATAGGTCAGGTGTAGTCTATTTTAAATATACAGGTCTTGATTATTTTGAAGAGAATGTATTGGAAGTATTTTTATTTATTTATTATTATTTATTCTTTAGCAAAATTACTCATCACCAGTGACTTTTTCCCTTTTCCAAAACTATGATTTCCTAGTGGGCCTGTTTCTGGGGACATTTTTATATTCTCATGTCTCTTACTACATGACACACTGCTATCCGTTCCCCTTGTGATTCACATGTCAGATTTTCTATTCATGTCATTTATGCTTGGGCTATTTGCTAATATTATCTTAGAATGTCTTTCCTCCTTAGTGCTTCCCTTGAAATAAGTCCTTTGAAATGAGTGTCTTACATTTGCTTTCTTTTTCTTTTTAAATCCCCCAACAAATCCCTAATATTAAGTGTTAACTATTTTATACCAAGTTCCTCCAGCAAACCTGTAAAGAAATGTTTTTCCCGCTCTGAACTCACAGCTTCAGCTAATCTTGCTACTCCTCAGCTTGAGCTGAGGCTTAAAGTGTGGAAGTACATTTAATTATCCAGAAGACAAATGTAGTTCACTGGATTTGTAAATCTTGTTTCTTTAAAATTCCTGACAGAAAGAATAATAAGAGCTATCATTTGTCCTTGATCTTTGGGACGTGTCTCTGATGCATGTGTGGGACTCTTCATCACTCAGTGCAACTCAAGGATCTCTTTTTTCCATGCCAGCACAGCTTGAAGCAAAACAAAAATATAGCACAAAAATGCATCAAAACAATCTTGTGTCCATCAAAAGCAATTAAGGCAGCAAAATATTTTTGTGGAATCTTATGCTGGTGGTTTGCCATTAACATCTATGGCAAAATTTGAATATAGGCGGAGATTTATTTAATGTCAATAAAGTAAAAATTATTATTTCATTTTTTGTGAGATAGAGGAACTTCCCTGGAGCAAACCAGGAAAGAGATGACACAAAGATGGGTGTTGTTCAAGTATTACTTGAGTATGAAAACAGTCCGTGGTAGAAAGCAGCCAAAAAGATGCTGAACCAAGAGGAAAACTTGCTATTAACTTCTTACTTTAATAACTACTGAGAACACTTCAGAAGCCCTGGCTCCTTCTAACACAGTGCAGGACAGTGATCAGCTGGACTGTAGCTTAGCTTAAACTGATGGAAGGGTCGGATGGTGATTAAGGTTTTCTGCTTCAAACCACTAGGCATTGAGAATTTCTGAAAAGCTGGTCAGTGAAGTGTGGCAGTAGTAAACTTGAATATAAAAGGGATTTGGAATTTATTTAATTTAACAGTCAAAAATATGTGTAGCTTTTACTGAATACAGCTTGAAAGGAAATCTGCAGATGTGTCTGAGTTCAGCAAGGAAAAACTGCTGAAAAACCAAGCCAAGTTTGCAAAACTATTTTAGGAATTGAATGGTATGGAACAAGAAATTTTCAATCTTATAGCAAGGTGGGCTTTTTAGTACATCTGTGAAGCAATAACATGTGTTCAAAAACTATTAAATGTAGAACTTACATTTAAGATATGTGGAAGGGCAGATACATTCATTGGACCATCCGTCCATGATGAAATTTATGCAAGTAATTACAAGAAATCATGGATGAAAAAATCAACATGTAACTAATTCAGATGTGCTGTAAGATGAGTTTATCAAAGACAAATCATGCCAGAATAAACTTCTTAATCTTTCTTTTCAAATTTTTTTTATTTACTATCAAGACGAAATGCAGCAGTTCAACAATGCAGCACATAAGAAAACATATAGATTAGAAATAAGAATTTTCAAACAGGCAAATAAAAGTTAAAATGGAAGTGGAAGGTTGCACTATAGTGGAAGGAATTTCCTTCTGGAGCAGATGGAAAATACTATTAGATATGAAGAAATCTCTGGGATTTTTCTCCATTTTAAAGGACTGGAAGGGTATGGAGATGAGAGTAACTTCACTAAAATCTGAGACAATTTTCTGCTAACATGTTGTTGAAAGGTCTCATCAGTTGAGAGGGACAAAATCAAAATATGATACAGCAAAGCATTGTAACTTTGATTTAAGTAATTAATAAGAAAGAATAGAAATTAGATTGACTCTAATGGTAGAAAAGGCAGGATATACTAGTGGAGACTCCTGGGGATTCTTCTTTATCCAGGGAGCTGAATAGTGTTAAACAGGAGAAGCATCATATTGGTGACATAAATATGTCTATCTAAAAGATGCTCAAGTTCTAGAACATAGATGTCAGGTGTTTACAAGAGATGTATGAGCTTGCTAATGATGTAGAAAATGATGTAACCTTATCTGTAATGTAGCTATCATTCTGGTTAAGAAAACTGAAGGCCAAGGAATTAAAACTGGAGGAAGTTTGGACATAATCAGGTATTTTTTAGGCCAGAATAGTTCATTTTCCAAAAGAGATTTTTTACTTGTAAATCAAGTGGAATCTTAGAGGCATGGTGTTTGATCTCTAGAAAGACATAAAAACATGAGTGCTTCAAATACAATCAAGCTAATAATTAGGAGAATGTTTCTAGCTTTCAGAGAGTAACCTGGAAGGCATCCTTCAACGGGATGAGAGAGGGCAAAAGAATTGCTTTATTTAAGGTACTATCTGAACGAGTTTGCATGATAGAGTGGCCACAGGAGAGTGATTTTAGTGACCCAGTACCATGTTCTTATGTTTGTATTGGTGGAGCAATTATGGAATGGAATGAAAATGTGTTCTTGGGAAGATCATATTATAGCAAATCTGGAGGTGTTTTCTTTTGTTTTAACGATGCCAAATTTTGCTGAGTGAACTGTAATAGTAAAATTTAAAATATGAAATGCTGCTTTGCTTCCAACTTTAATCTTGCATTTTGTTTTTGCAGGAGATATGCTTGACCTTCTGAAGTGGAGAACCCACCCAGACAAAATTTCAGGCTGCCTCTCAAAGTTAAAAGAAATTGATGGTTCAGAAATAGTGAAGGTATATACCTTTTCTTACTTTTAGATTATATGGAGGAAATAATGTATTTCTATGTTACAGAAGTATCTTTTTAATAACACTCTTATTCTCTCCCATCAGTTTCTTCAAGATACACTCGACACTTTATTTAGTATTTTAGATGAAAATTCTCAAAAATATGGATCAAAAGTATTTGATTGCTTGGTAAGTTTCATTTTGTGATCATGCTTAACACTAGCTAAAAGCCAAGTAAAAGAAAAAAACAAAAGTTGGGGTTTTTTTCTTTTTCTCTCACATTTAGGTTCACATAATAAATTTGCTGCAGGACAGCAAGTTTCACCACTTTAAGCCAGTAATGGACACTTACATTGAAAGTCATTTTGCAGGAGCACTTGCATACAGGTGAAGTCTGTACTTTTTCTATCTGACTTAATACTGACAGTTTTTACTATACTAAAAGAATCAATCATTAGGTTAAGGAAATGGTGTGTCCCTGTTAAAATGATTCTACTGCATATTTAATGCTGGTATTATTGGCCATTCATCAGAGATCTATTGGGTGTTCTTCAGCAGACTTTAAGTGCACTATTGAGTCTGTGGTGATCAGTGAAATCTAGTAATCTATTTTTTATTTTGCCAGTGTTTCTCATATGACAGCTATTGGTTTGCATTTTATGTGCAAAGTTAACCCTTCTCCCACTTCTGTGTTGTAATACTGTCTGATGTGCTATTATAGAGATCTTATAAAAGTACTGAAGTGGCATATTGATCGAGTCACTGAGGTGGAGCTTCATGACCACATACAGGAAGTACTAAAGGTAATAAAAATTATTGAAGACAAGTATTATTCATACAGTATTGATGATGTATTCAAACAGTACACACAGGTTTAACACAGGGAATGAAGCAGAATATATATAAATGATGGAACAGCAGTATTAATTCTAGGGAGCTGCAGACTTTCAGTGCAGTCAGTTTATTCATTATTCTCTTCTGTCAGTAAGTTGACCATTAAGGCTCACTGCCATTAGTCTGTGGAGCTCTATGTTCCTTACTGAATGAGCAAAGGAATCAAATATAGATTACACTGATGGTATTAACATCCACTGCATGAATCTAAATGCTGACCTAATGGTTCACTCCTGACACCAGGAAATTCTACTGATTGTGGTGGTTGTGGTTGTTCTTGTTGCCCTGGCTTGTACAGTCAGAAGAGCATAACATGCCATCAGGCTGAGTTATACAACACAATAATCCCATTTGGGACACATGCTACAATTTGGAAATAAAATATCAGTGTGGTACCTTTCTGTGTTTTTCTATGCTGCTGTGAACTTTGGTGTCTTGCCAATAAGGGAGGGCAGTATTTCGAATTTGCATTCCAGCAGTTTTGCAACTTAATTTAAGCTTTTTTTGGAGGGGGAGAGGGTGGGAGGAGAAAGTGATGTTGAGTTTTTGCTTGTTTGTTTTGGTTTGGTTTTTTAATTAAAATGTTGTTAGTATTTCAATAGAGAGATTTACCAAAATTAACCAATGGGCTCCTGTTTCAGACTCTTTTCTGCATTTGAATGATATAATCATTGCATGTGTTCTGTTTGGCGATAAGCATGTTCATTTTTGTGAGTTATCTTTGATCTTGGCATTTATAGGCACAGGAATATATCTTTAAATACATAGTTCAATCTCGAAGATTATTCTCTATTGCTACTGGTGGACAAAACGAGGAGGAATTTCGCTGCTGTATTCAAGAGCTCCTTATGTCAGTACGCTTCTTCCTGTCTCAAGAGAGCAAAGGAACTAGTGCTTTATCCCAACTCCAAGTAAGTTTTATGACTTGTTTGCATTTTCAACATTCAGTATAAAAAACGTATGCATGTTCAGAAAGAAAATGTATTTTTGCTAGAGCAAAGCGGCATTTTTAACTTTCCATCCTACAGTATGAAATTTTCATACCAGCACCTTCTAAATATGCTTGAAATAGATAATTCTAAACCTGATATTTTATTTTGAATTATAATAACTATGTTGATGGATACAAATAAAACAATTTCTCTGTTTTGGTCTTTTTACTGCTTAGTTTAACTATACTCACACTGAAGAATTTGAGCCATACAAAAGATTGCCATCAGAGTTTTCATGCTTTACAGAAAATTTTTAAGTCTTGATGAACCATATGGTTTAATACTCAGATGATATCTTTATTTCATTTGAGACTACAAAAATGGGCTCCTGCTGAAATGTTGTGGCAAAACACACAGGAGACAGCACTCTGCATTAAATGAGCATAAATATACCATCCTCTTCCCACGTTTCTGTAAACAGAGATGGTTAAAATCCTGTTAAGAATTAATGCAAAATTTCTGTAGAAAACTGTTCCACCAAGAAAATGGCAAATCAGAGAGAACAGAGTTAGAAAGGTAGTTCTTCCATCTCATATCGTGTAAGCAGCTGGAGTCAAAAGACAACAAAAGAATAGAAACAACCACATTTAGAATTCTTTTTCAGTATTTTTAACTCATGTTATCCTGTTCTGCCCCCAGTGTGAGTGTGTAAGTAGCTTTTCACAATCAGCAGGATTTAGAGAAGAAGAAGGGAATGTCAGTTTTAGTTTTTTTTCTCTGGCGTTGTTCTCCTTTACTTTTACAATGTTTTGTTTTCATATTCATCAATGACTTTCTAACCCATTTTGAAGATTGTTGAAGGGAACCAAGACTACCAGTACTGCCTCACTCCAAAATAAAAATGTTCAGTATTTGAAAAATGGCAGATACAGAGACTGTTACATTACTTACCTTAAAACAAAGTAAACCAAACCACACAAATATTTTTTGTATCATATCAGCTACATTCTGCCATCCATCCTTTTAAAAATTTTCTCTCACAGAGACATAAGTGTGTTTAAAGAATAAATATTTTTGTTCTGAGTTGAGCTTTCACTTTGTCCTGGGAGAAATTAACAATCATTAGAAATCATACTTGAAGGAAGTAGTCACAAGTGTAAGTCCATTAATGAATGTGAGGCTATTCATTCTGAAAATAAGACCATTTTTAAAGCTATTACCTACCCTGGAAGCCAGGCATTTCTCTAGAGTTACTTAAATTTCTATAGTTTATTAAATTCTACAAATGTCAAAACTGTTCTGACTGTCCATTTTTACCCTGTTCCTCTAGGCTGTGTTTCTCAGCTCATTCCCATCAGTGTACTCAGAACTTCTGAAGCTCTTTGATGTGAGAGAAGTGGCAAATTTGGTTCACGATGCTTTGGGCAGCTTGCCAACAGTCATGCATGGGGATGAGTCCCTTCAAGCTGTTAAACTGCAGAGTATTGGGAAAACTGTGGAGAGTCACCTGTACACTAACCCAGGTAAGGTTACTCTGGGCTGCCTGCAAATGAGGAGCTCCGATGGTATGCTTTGTACCTGGGCCAGCAGGTGCTGAAGGGAATGGTGTTCAATTTTTCCAAGCAGGCTGAAGCTTTGACCATCTGTTTAGATACAGTAATTGAAATTAATATCATCCTTCTGAAAGTAATCTTTAAAATATACTAGACTGAAGAAAGTATGTCTCTGCAGAGGCTTTACCACTCTATCAAAATTAGGGAGGAAAGATGTGCTATGTATTAAATGTTAATGTTGCGTAGGAAAGTCACAAGGATTGCCCAGAGTCTAAGATTTCCCTCTTTCTAATTATGCCAAGCACATACTTGAAAAGCTCTGTGTCATGATTTTTTCCTTGTCTTTCTGTATAATATTTGTAAAGGGCAAATATTAGCATTTGAAACAGTCAGCTAATTTGACTCCCTGCATAGAAGAAAAATTAGGACAGTGACTGATGGCTCAGAGTTCTGATTATTGTACCGTTCCTTGCACTCATTAATTTTTCTATATCCAGTGGCTGACACTGCAGCTGACAATTAGCAGGAAAAAGAATAACCTCAGACAAATATTCTCCAAACTTTCTCACCTAGTCCTTGGTGAATCCAGAGGTGAATGAGCCAGCTCTTCTCTTCTGTAATGCCACTACATCTCTCCACCTAAACAGATCAAGACAGAGGGGTATTTAGATTCTGGGCTTATAAGGAATATATCTAAAGCTGTGATATATGTAGCAGTTGTTTCAATAACTGGCACTATTGCCTCCCATATATAGTTGCAAGTGATTGTAAGATGCTAGTCCATTTGGTCTGGTAAAACGGAGTTTCTGATCATTTTATGAAGCTTTTGCAAAAATGGGATACTTGAAACAGTTGAATGAGGGTGCTCAGTTTTGCCTGAGACACCTCAGGCCATGTTGAGTGTAAGAGTTGGCTATTTACAAGTCAAGTGTTGCTACATGTAGAGTTTTGGTCTTCAAAATGTAGTTCGTGATGCTGCACTTATGTGTAAGGAGTGCACAGAGTAGACAGCGCCTCAGGTGAGGTGCCAGATGCTGTGTGGGCTCGTCAGGAAGCTATCTAGAGTTAACCAAGGAGAAACACCTTGGCACAGGGCTGCTCCTGGTTTCTTCTGACCTTCTGCACTGAGAGATTTGAGTTGTAGCTGCAAGAGAGGACCTGTGGCCCAAACAATAATGGTCATACACGAAATGTGTGAAAGAGCTACTACTACTGCTCTGTGATAGTTGTGGAGTTGAGCAGTGATTGGATTGAGCTTTCTATCACCTGCTTGCCAGCACAGTACCCCAGCCACAGAGTCACAGGCTGGTTTACACAGTGAACACTTCATCTTGTCTCTTGATGATGGATTGCCAGATAGTCAAAAATTCAATACATGTGAGGCCTAAGAGAATGCAGGGAAAAGGAGCCATCCCCTGTAATCCAGGGGCTAAGTCTTTTTTATACAAAGAGAAAAATCCTGTTTTGTTGCTTCAGCTGAAGGCATTAGCTCTGTTTTTTCATCCAGCAGGAATCAATAAGCAGATTTAACAGTGAGTATCAGAAGGTGGCACTTTTCTAACCACGGGTCTGCACATTGGCAATTTTCCTGCCCAGTTGCCCTTTGAGCTAGAAGTCTTGCAGTGGATGGGTCAGTGGCAGCTGTGCACACTTGACATCTCAGAACACTGGGGACAACACTTGGCTAAGCCAGGTTCTGAGGTAGAGAAAAAGAATATGCTGCCTTGGTTTTGTTGAGAAACTTCCCCCCATTTGTGGTGCTACAGGCAGATAGGAACTCTCAGGGCAGTCCTGATGAAAACCTGCTGAGGCATTTGCAGAAATAAGCAGTCACTGGAGAGAGGCTATTTTTTGACCAGTGTTGGGTTTCTGTACCACTGGTTTTGGACTGATTGGTGGTCATTTGCCTACTGCCTTACAGCCTTTATTTATTATTTTCTTTAGTAGAAAGATACAGAGGTACATCTGAATAAATAATAAGCATGAAACACCCATTTAAAAGAGCAGGCAAGCTTTTATTTCAAAAATAAGAATATACTTAAATAGTGTGTACAAATGGGCTTGTCCATGTGATTTGTCTTTTATTATACAGATGACTAGACAATGAAAACAAAGGGATAGTAAAGCATAACAAGGTTAGTGCTGTGTTTCAGTAAGTGAAAGAAACATTAAACAAATAAAATCTCAGAATAAATATATCTTCTTCTTCTTCCTAATGGAAAAAATTAGAGGAAATAATTGAGGGAGGGGAAAGTGTTTATAGAAAGTATAATCCACAAAAAATACTTGCTTGGCAAAATTGTTTTAAAAGAGTAATTTTCCAGCTAGAGAAATCAATTTTTAGCAAAAATTGCATTAATGAACAAAGGGAGTAGATGAATATGTTTCTATAATGCAACTTATAATCATTAAAGTTTTAATAGAGGAAATTATTCAAGTACATTTCTATGGGAATATAATTTCTTAATTATGGAGAAGATTTTAAAACAACAACAAAATAAAAACAGGTAATATCCTTCCCATTTATCAAGTTGTGAATAGGTGTTTAAAATTATCAAAAATGTAAGTTGCTCCTACAAGGGTTCTTCCCATTTAATATTGTCTTTAATTGTAATAAAAAGAAGCAGAAATAAGTAGCATTTTAATTATCTTCTTGCATAATTTTCAGCAAATTCAGGACTGCAAATAACACCAAAGAGCTGTGTTTAAAAAATGAAAGAGTGGGAAGGCAAATTATTTTATGTAGAAATCAATAGTCTAAGTTGCTCATACTCAGTAGGAGTGAGGAATCTGGAAAAGTAAAAATTCTGAAAGAAATTTTTGCTGCTGGTCTGTAAAGTAGAACTTTTTTGTAGACTAACATAAGTTTCTGCTGAAGTCTGTCATAACCTTGGTGTATAAATGGATCCTGTCAGGTGGCAGGAACACTAGAGCATAATTTTTCATTGTAATGAATACAGGCATTACTGTTCTACTTTTTTTTATTAATTTTGGATGACAGTTTAATAAATACTTAAAATTTCTTTTATATGTAGTATATTCCACACAGTGGTGTTTTCTTCATCTATGATATAACACAGTGACTTTCAGCATATTGTTTACTCTTCAAACATTTGCTTATGATTGTGAAGTAAAAGCTTCTGCTCATCAAAAATTTTTGTTAAAGCTAGCAAAAGCTTCTGCTTATCAGAAATAATTTTGGACCGAAGACATATTTTATAGATGTATTAAAATTAAATTACTCTATGAGAAGCTCCTATTTATGAAATTTTTCATTTTTTCCAGATTCTCGATGCATTCTTCTTCCAGTAGTTTTACATCATCTCCACATGCATTTACAAGAGCAGAAGGACCTTATAATGTGTGCCCGTATCCTTAGCAACGTATTTTGCCTCATCAAGAAGAACAGCTCAGTGAGTAAACACCATGTCACATCCACTTGAATTTCCTTATATGGCTCAGTGACATTTAATGACACAAGCCCAAGAGCATTTTAAAGAGTTCTCTGTGTAATGAATCTGCATAAACATGCCATTTTGATTTTTACATGACTTTTTTCTTTCCATGCATGATTGTATCACATAGTGTTCTGACAAGCTTTTGCACTTTTTGAGTGTTGTGCTGGAAAGAAAGAAATGTCTGTTTTCTTTTAGGGGCATTTTTGTATGGTGGGCTCTATTCTTAGGGGACACAGGGCTGATCTAGATAAAGAGATTGGTATGGGTATTGCGGGGGGGATTGCACTTGGTTGCTAGTTGATAAACTTTGTGGCCAGTTTCTGAGGTTTGTGAATTAATGTGTGAAAGCTGCATATGAGAACTCACTTAGACAGGTATATTGCAAATGGGAAGGCGATGATAGGTTCTGACAGACAACAGGATATAAGGCAATTAAAAACAAGCATTGCCTGTAATTAGTGCAATACATGCATGTCAAGGCCAGTATACATTACCTTATAATGCATTAGTGAGAACTCCTTTATGTCCTTCTTCATTTCATACCACTTTCAGCAATTAAAGTTGCTCCGTCAGTGATTTGATATGGATGTGGCTCACACCTTTGGCATTGTAACAACATATTCCTTCCAGCTGCTCCTGGTTAAGTATAAAATCTCATCACAAGACAAAGTGATAGATACTAAAGCAGATCTGTGGTTTTGGCCTGCGAGAAAGCTTTACATATCTGGTCTGAATTTCAGGAGATCTTCCATTTGGAGTCACCAAGCCAGACATGTGCACAATTACAAGTGGATATCTATATAAAACTCCCAAATGTTCAGGATATGCAGCTACTATTTTTAATATTCTTTGAGTAATTGAGACTATTAACAACTTGGTGACTTTGACATGGTTTTTTGGTACATCAGTACAGAATTTCAGTCCTTTCATTATAATCAAGATGATTTGGAGATTGAGGGAACAAGTGAATTTGCAGTAAGGCAGCTTTGAAAATTAAGGCTGTTGCTCATTCCAAAAGCAGTATGTAGTAGTAAAGAGAAGGGTCCTCATGGTGAATGTAGTTCCTATATATACTATGTACTGTCTGCTTTCATAGGAAGCCAGTTTAACAGTTCTTTGATGCTAGATGAAGTGATAGAGGATATGGCTTGACACTAGATTCAACTTAAGTCCAAAAAGGAATTTTGAGTGTTGTTACAAATCATATGCTTTAGGGTGTCTAGGAAGCAAAATAAAACATAAGAAAAAACCCAAATCACTCCTACACCTCAATGTCAGCAAAGTTGATCTATTTGTTTGTCAGTTGAGTTTTAGCTTGGTTATGTGCATTTAATTATCAAATGTTTCTGTGAAGAAGGGTCATGGTAAACAATGGATAAAATTGCTCAGATTAAGATGGTGGTTTCTGCTGCGGTGGAGACTTAAAACAGTCTTGAAGCAGGGAAAATATGTTTGTATCTGAATTAAAAAGGAGAAGTAACTACAACTTGACTTTATCAAGTGTTTTCCTGCTGGTAACTGAGGTATTCATGGTCTGTTTTGGCAGTGAACGCTTTGATTCCTTTATTTTGATATTGTGTACAAGCAGTTGAGGCTCACATAAATGACTAATTTGTTTGTGCGACTCAGCCGCTGGGAAGCAGCGTAGCTGGGCCTTACTGTTGAAGCATGTCCTGAAGGTTGAGCACCATCTGCTTATTTCTGGTGATAGATTCAAAGTGTAAAACAGGATTTTGCTTTTTAGATTTTAAGCCTTTCTTGGCAATTTCCCCAGAAGATGTATGAGTGTTACCTATAAAAATCTTGCCTGAAAAGTTTTTGTATATTATTTACTGCTTTCCTCTAAACGTGAAAATAGAGGTATGGTAATTTGATGAACATTTACATATTCAAAGTCATCCCTGTAACTGTCCTCTGTGATGTAATTATTGGAAAACTGTTAGGAAAAAAAATGAATAGAATTAAAGAATATCTGAATTAGAGATTAGTCCTTGTTTCTTGAATGTAGCATTCATAGTGAAACTGTAATAGGTTTCTAAAACTACATCAAAGGAATTATACTTGCAGTCATATTTCTATTTTAAAATCTTAAATGTTTTATTTATTATTTAAGGAAAAATCAGTCCTGGAAGAAATTGATGTGATTGTAAACAGTCTGCTAGATATTCTATTAAGGACCATACTAGAGATCACCAGCCGACCACAGCCATCAGGCTCTGCTATGCGCCTCCAGTTTCAAGATGTGACTGTAAGTTTCCTGCACTGAGAGAGCTCACAATTGTCACTGGTTGGACTACTAGATTTGTGAATATATTGTCTTTGTATTGTAATTCACAGTGTTGGACTTTGTGTATAAAAGAGAGAATGAAGAAGACAATGAAACCTTTCTTGCATTCTATTCATTTCTAGTGGAAATAGTAATTTTTTTCATTAAGTTTATTTATAGATTGTGACCAAAAAATCCAAAACAAAGTAAAAAAACAAGCCCAAAAGATAACATTTCTTTTGAGACTTTCAAGTTAGCAATGATTTCAGTATGTTCCTTTTGTTTGCAATATAATAGCTTTCTGAAACTCTCCTTCAGTTTGAATTCCTGAAAATAGAAGAGTATCAATCAATAATAGTTCCTAAAATGCATATGTTTTTTTCATGATGAAACAACTCTAAAGATGCCTGCAGAATCTCTGATAACTTGTACTAATCTAAATTTGTTACTTGAGAGGCATTTTGTTGTTCTCTGGGCTGGGCATTTGAGCTTTGTTTTTGTCACATGAAGCTGAGCATACAGGATAGATTTAGAAGATTAGCAAATGATGTTTTGGTGAACCTGCTGTAGCAACTCATGGAAATTAGAAGGTTGAAATACAGGCATTTACGGAAAAGTCTGTGATGAGCATTGATCAAAAAAAATGAAGTGTTACTTAGTTTTGTTTGCAGCAAGGTTTTCACTTTGCTTTTCAAGGGCAAATTGGTTCTAATATAGCCAGAGATGTGACCCCAAGAAGGTGTGAGGGGTCAGCATTTAGTGCAGAAAACATACTATGCTGAGTGATTTACCATCTCATTATACATTTATTAATTAATTGCTCAGTGTTTACACTGTAACAGTTAATGAATAGAGGGTTGCTTTTCAGACCGGAATTTCCTCTGAGATCAAACATTTCAAAAGCATTTAATAGCTGCAGAAAAAAAAATATGTTGTTGGGGGTTTTTTGCTTCTTTTCTCTTTTTCTTTAGACCCACCAAGAGCGAGCTATATACGGAGTATTTTATGGAGCTGACCAAGCTCTATAATAAGATAACATCATGCTTAGTCATTGTGGTTCAACACCAATATACATCTAAGTGTTTGGGAGGTTTTTTCTTTAAATTACAAAATTGCAAATGTATGCTGTGTGGCATGTCAGGCCACCACAAGAAAATCTAAGCTGAAGAAAGGGTGGTAATGTTAAACTGTTAGTGTAGCAAAGCTCTGATTTTATTGGCTTGTTATGAGATATCCCCTTGCTTGCAGATTAAGTTTTCATTAAACACCATGACAGCCTAATTCTTTTACACTATCAAAAAATTAGACTCTGAAAGTGCTTTCAAGTTGCAAAATTTTCTTTTATGCATCAGAAAAGCCATGTTATTGTCACTGCAGGCTCCCAAAGAATACTTAATGTGGAAGTGACTCACAGCATAGCATAAGGCAATTATATACATTTATGTAGAAATATCATGCAGTATGGGCTTCTGGCAGCACATGGAGCCAGCTTCTTGGAACTATTTGTAGAGCACGTATGATAAAGTACTCAATGTGAGTACAGCAGTAGAGTCTGTTCCAGTGTGTTGCCATTATTTCAAACTGCATGTGTCACAAAAAATTCTTTGTGAAATGTACTATGGGAGCACACTTAATAAAATTCTCCCATAGTTTTGAATGAGACGTAGTCTTCCTTGTGGAAGTAGTCCCAAACCCATCTGAGTGTGATTTCCTAGGCCCATGTGTCACTGTTTTTCTTCACCAAGAAACAGCATCAGATCAGGCAGCACTGGGCTTTGTGCTGCCATAACTCCAGCATTTCTTTCAAGCAGCTTTGATAGCTGGATACCTTTTAATTTTCAGTCAGCAGCCTTGTTTGATGGTAACCTGCAAGGTGGGTGTGATGCTTTAAACTGAGCATGAAGTAGACAGGGCTCCAGGGTGACAGTGTTGCAGATGTTGCATTGGCAAATGTGGAATTTAATGCAATGGTGCAAGTGAAATTTCTACTTTGGTTTGTTGCTGAATTAGACCTTTAAACTTCCTTAAGAAAAAATGCATTTGCATATAAAGGATTGGCAGAAAGCACTCCAATTAAAGTAACTTTAATTGATTTCAGATCTTGAAAGTTCAGTCCCTCAGAACCTAAATGAACGGCAATTTAGTTGAAAGCTCCATGGCTTTTAATAATTGTGCTTGTGAAATAAGACACAAAAAATGACTTAAGGAATCTACCTAAGTGATTTTAATATGCTGCCTGGCTTGACTTTTGACACCGGAATTGGACCCTAAATGTTTTGTAGCAAGATTGCTATGTATGTGGAATTTGCTTTCGTGCATGATTTGAAAATTAATCTGTGGCCAACACTGGCAGCGATCCTGCAACATACATTTTTATGTTGAGCTTAACAAATGAAGCTGAATGTGCATTACTATTTTAAAAACCAGCCTGTAGAGCTACCTACATTCAAATTAAGAGCTCAAATTTAGAAGTCAGTTAACAATTAGTTAAAGTTGATACTTTTATAACACTAATATGTCTGTCAACTATAATAGTACAGCTCTCTATAATAGGTTGTGATTTTTAAAATACTACTATATAAGTTGAAACAAATGTGGGAACATAGAAGAAAGGACTAAAAAGGACTCCTTAAAATGCCTAGGCAGGGAAGGAATTTTGTCACTCAAGCTAGCAATTGGGTATACAGATATTTAGAAGACAGCAGATGTAACCTTTATGTTTATGCCCAGAGCATGATGGGGAAGAGATTTTGTAGCCTTAGGATATTGTTTTGAGATTGTGATTCTATGTTTCTATGAATGCTATGTTTACTGTAAAACAAGGGGAAGTAAGAAATTTAGAATCATTACTTCAGTGTAGAAGTATCACCATGTTGCCGGTGAAAGCCATCACCTCACACATGATCAAGTGTACCAGCTATAATCACAAAGGAATTAGGCCTCCCAATGTAAAATGTAGAACAGCTATTCCTGTGAAAACATACTACTTCTTTTTAATCTTATTTTCTGTTTTTAGTGAAAGATGGAGGGAAATCTTCCCAAAATTTCACTTGGTGAACTAATGAAAGACACCATTTTATAGTAATGTTATCACCTGTCCTCTCAGTCTCATTCTCCATTCCTGATACAGGCAAAAATACATTTCCCATTTTTTAGCAAGCTTGTGAGATTTCAGAATTGTTCTTACTAAGCATTGGGATGCAAACCAGACCTTTGACTCTTTCCTGTCCTCATCAATTCTGCAGTCAGACATGACTGATTCTATTCAGTGTTTTTTCCCAGTCCAGAAGTGAATAAGCAGACAGGAAAGGGTGAATGGGAGAACCTGTTCCTTCCTATGATATCTTGGTTGTTTGACTGCTCACTGGACATACCCAGTGCAGTTCTCTGCTCTTTCAGAGAGCAGAATTTCTGAGAAATTCTTCTGTAAGCCCAAAGAAATTTCTCATCAAAACATTTTAGAAATTTGCTCAGTCCTAAAAATGAGTTTTCTCTTTGACAAATGTTTTTGTTTTTAATAATTCCCAGCTAATTCGATTCATTTCTTCCCTAAAGGAAAACAATAGCATTCTTCCCAGAATTCTTGCAAAATATGTTTGTTTATATTTGTTTCAAAGCTGAGTTGATTAAAGAGGTTGTAATTTTAGCAATCTAAGTAATTTGTTTGAAAACAGATAAAAGGAAAACAAATCACAAATAAAAATTTTACTGGTTTAGCCCTGCTGGAACTATTTAAAATAGATTTTTCTAAGCAAATAAACTCCATTTAGGGAAAAATATTTCCTTAAATGTGAAGGAAGTGCAATCAATGTATTTTCACAAAATGTGGAGTTGAAGCTTAATTGTAGATTAATTTCCCTTGCATTTGTTAATTATTTTCAAGTGCTTATAATATAAGAGTTTAAGCTCAAGTGCAGAAAACATTATTTCTCCTCTTGGCTTATCTGAATAGGGGGAATTTGTCTCCTGTTTATTGTCACTCTTACGACAAATGACCGATAGACATTATCAACAGCTTCTTGATAGCTTCAACACAAAGGAAGATCTGAGGGTGAGTAACAGAATTATTTCCACTTGCTTAGGCCTTTTTATTTCTCTTTTTGATTTATCTCCCTTTAAGATATCCCTGTGCTTTGATGAATCACTTCAGTATTTGAATGCAATATGTTTTACAGATTAACTAACTATTGCACAGCTTTTCATGGGAACTTGAGTCTACTCTCACAGTGGGGCAAGGCTGTTACTGCTTCTGCAATGACAGCAGAGAGAATATGGATGGAGGGAACAATAAATTTGCTTTAAAGCCTTGAACTTAGCACAAACCTCTTTTGAAGATGGTGTCAGTCTAAGGTTACACTGCTCTTGTTTGATTCTTACTGTTAGGCAATTGGGGAATTTTATGTTTGGCTTATTATACTTGGTTTTTTTTTTTCATTCATTAATTTATGTATGGCAGTAGCAAAGATACAGCTTGATAAATGCATAATCAACTAACTCTTAATTTTTCTTAGCTGTGCAGCACATCCATTGGCAGGAGGATGTGTCAGACTTATAATGTCTGTCTACTCATTTCAATCACAGAAAAGAGTAGCTGTGGAGGTCTTTTAAGGCAACTTCTACCAGTTTCATTAATTGAGTTACTGTGTTTGTGGAGATAAAACATTTTTAATTTCATTATGGAGGAGGGGCGGGATTAAAAAAATTTTCTTCAAGTTAAGATTTCCTGCATAAACATAAACACTAAGATTTCCACTCTACTAGACCCTGGAAAGTTATACAGTATCAAATTTGATCCACACAAAAAATCTTGAGTAATCATTTATGCACATTTTTTCAGCCAGTAATCATGTCCTAATGTGATAATATATTTTACGCTTTACTCCTTAATTGCCATTTGATATGCTTAAGTGCTGCCCTGGAAAGGGGAGTCTAGTCATGGTGCAATTTCAGATGTACTTAAATTCCTGATAGTTGCTTAGAGCTGAAGAGAGCATATCATTTGTGAGTGCCTTTTCTTTGAGTGAGGTGGTCATATAGAGCTTGACAGATAGAAAATGCTGTTAAGAAGTTATCATAAATCAAGACCACTACCTAGGAGTTGTATAGGGTGAATGATTTTTATATAAGCATACAGCATCTATTTTCACCTAGCATAGTTGCTATCCTTAGGCAATTTTTAGTAAATACTGTGGGACCTAGGCATTTTTTAGTGGAAATATTTTACCTTTTGTGAGAGTTCTGAACAGATATTCCTAGAGGTTTAAGGCTTTATTTCTGTTTGATATATCTGTGAAATGCAGTGTTGAGTTTATTCAGACTTTTCTTCCTTCTAGAATATGAAAATTCTCTGGAATTAAAGCTTGAATGGTGTTTGATTTGACACATTTAAATTCCCCCCACGCACATACTCTACTATTACGCAGAGACATATGGAAAGCAGCTGTAGCTGGTGCCATCAGCTATCACAACAGAGGTCTTAAGAACTCAAGTCCAGAGTTTATTATTTCCATTCAGATCTCATCGAATCAGCATCAGCTCAACCAGTGATTCAGTGGTACTAGTTTGGTCATCATCAATACAGCATTCCTTCTCTTCTGAGTCTTAAATAATGTATTGTTTTTTCCCCTCACTTGGAATTATCAAATATCACTGAGAGCAAGAGGGAAAGATGAGAGCTAGTGTGCGAGACCGACACTGCTGTTAATCATGAGGTGATTGTGTATCACTAGGCTATCTAAACCATCTTGCTACTTCCCTCTTTACTTTTCTGCTTTGATTGCTAAGTGTGGAATTTTCTTTGCTTTAAGATATCTTAGGAAATTATATCAGTATGGTTAAATGAGAATTCAAAATTGTTAGTATCAGTGATAAGACCTTTTTTTCCCTGAGATGATTTAGAAGCTAAAATAGTAGCCTCAGTTAATCTAGTGGCTAGTTGGGATTTAAACTTCAGTGATAACTACTATCAGCTTGCTCTATTTCTGACTACTCATTTTGTCCCTAGTCAGTAGTATCAAAGTGAGTTGGGTCTTCCTGAAGCCACATTATGAGTTACAGATATGATAGGAGGTTTCCAAGGGAAACCTTATCTTATTTACAAGGGAGTGTAACCTAGGCTTTTGAATTGCTTTGTGCTCTGCTTTTTTGCTTTAGCTACCTCTGGTTATAATAAACATCTATACTAAATGATTAGGCACTGGTACCACATGGCATTTCATCTTTCTTCCAGACTAATTTTCAAGGTGACTATGTCAGTACTTGCATGAATGTATGTTTGCACAGCATTTGTGGTATAGTTAATAAAAATACCCCCACCAAATGACTTCTCCAAACAAAAATTCACTCATGAAGGTACTTGCAAAGAAGGAAAAAAGGTTTTTCAGTTCTCTTTTTTTTAGCAGTCTATACCAAACTTACTAAAGGCTGTTTCCAGCTTGTTAAACAAAGAGAAGCAAAATGGAGACTTTGAAGGAATGACATGTATACATATTTATATGACATGCATCTGAGTGATGCCTTAAATAAGTGGTTGCTTATGGAAATATTCCCTCTATTTTGTAAATATATTTATCATAAGTAATTGACGTGGTGACTGTTTTTTCAGGTTTTTTAAAGAGAGGTTTTTTCCACTCAAAGCAGAAGATAGGGAAAACATTTTATCTTTGAAAACATGCAAATGAAGTCTAAAAGAACTGACAGGGGTTTCATGGCTGAGTGGTAGAACCAGGCACTATACTTCACTCACTTTTTGAAACCCTGAATTTAACAAGATAGTAATTTTAAATGCTTCCTTTTATCTTTCAATATTATTTTAAAGGTATGCTCTTTTTGCTGACCACAAAATGCTTTCTACTCCTAGTAAATATATTTTACAGTAATTTATAGAACAGAGGCAACCTTTTAGGTGGATATTTGCTGCTGTGGAAAATCTTAAATATAGTTTATGACAAAAGGTAACAGTGGAAGTTATGAATAGGAAGAGATCAGTGGGAAAGTGAATGCAAAAACTTACGTTAGCACAATGCAGCTTTGACCACAGCGAGATGGCTTTGATCAATATGTTTGGGGTTTTTAATTAATAGATTAAAAGAAGACAAAACAAGTAAGCACCTACCAGAAGGCCTAGTTTTTATTCATTGGCAGTGTACCCTACATAATGTGACAGAATAGAGATTTGATGAAGGAAAAGATAATATTTCATAGGGATTGGTGTAAATATTACTAGTTCTGTCATCCCTCTCTTCCAGCTCTAGGAGCCTGAGCAGGGTAAGGTGGGTACCAAACAATAACACCAAATGGAGTTTATTCCACTGTTCTCTAAAGGCCCCTGGGACACAGGCTGTGAGAGACACTCTCCTGGGCATGGGGAGTGTCTCTAGTGGAGAAGCTCATTTCTAGCCACCATCCTTCCCCTGCTCAGCAGGCACATCCACTCACGTATGGGATTTCTGAGAGGATGAATTCTGAGGCAGAGGGGTAGTTCTAAAGCCACTTATTTAGGTGGCTTCTGATGTAGATTAAGAAAGCAGTGAAGCAGAGAAGATCTCGAAAGGAACTGGCCAAGGAATGGATGAGTTGCCCAGGAACTAACAGCTCCCTGTGGAGCCATCCTCTTTCTTATTGGCATTTGGCACTCTGGATGCTCTGCAAAATCTTGATACCATGTAGTCTGATAATCCTACAGTGTGACTTGAAGCAGTGGAACATCATGCAATTACCTTCAAAGTGGACTGTTGACCCAAATGAAAATGCTTTATAGGTGTACCCCAAAAGATACAATGAAGCCTCAGAGCTGGCTGCAGCACTCCAGGTGGGGCTCACCAGAGTGGAGAAGGGGCAGAATCCCCTCCCTTGACTGGCTGGCCACGCTGCTCTTGATGCAGCCCAGGATACAATTGGATTTCTGGGCTGGGAGGGCACTTTGCCTGCTCATGTGCAGCTTCTCATGCACCCCAAGTCCTTCTTGGCAGGGCTGCTCTGGATCTGCTCCTCTCCCAGCCTTCTGTTAATACAGGGGTTGCCCTGACCCAGCTGCAGCACCTTGCCCTTGGTCCTGTTAAAACTCATGACATTCCCACCAGCCCACTTCTTGAGCTTGTCCAGGTCCCTCTGGATGGCATCCCATCATTCAGGTGTGAAGTTGTTTAAGGGGTGTGAATTAGTACTAAACATTATAGTTTAGTGCTAATTTAGTACTACTAATAAGATAATATCTCGTACTATATTACGAATAGGACTAGACCTTATGTACACTAAGTAGAAATATTAAGAGATGGTATTTAGAGTATGTAAAAGACAAAATTACTTCCTTTTTGTCTTTTAAGATAGAAGACATATGAGACATTAATTCTATCTGTACTGAACTAACCAAATGTTAGCTCACTTATACTGCCGGCAAAAATGTTTTTTAAATGTTAAAATCTGTTACTAAATCTATGTTTTGCAGCAATATTGCTACATTGATGACACAATTTTCTATTTTTTCAGTGAAAATTAGAAATAATTAACCTGGTATTAATGATTCAAAATTTAATGCCAGTGTCTACATTTGCTTTGTTTTAAAGTTTGCTTGGAATAAAAGATGTATTCTGATTCTAGCCTAGTTACCCAAAGAAATGAAGTACATATGATCTTCCTTTCTGACTGTTATTTTTAATGACTTTTGAACAAGCTATCTCAAAGGTGTTATGTTTCCACCTCACACAGCCCTTGGGTTTTAAATCTTCATACCACTGCATGGTTTTATGGTTTCCCAATAACAGCCATTTGGCCTCTTCAGTTCAGCAGTCCACTGGTGAGATCCCTAATGGCAGAAATAGGTATTGTGTCTGGACAGCAGATAAAAAGGGAATATGGAAGAATCTAGGATGTTATTGAACATGTGAAGTGATAAGCAGCAACGTTCAAAGTATTGCCATGTTGTTGGCATTATGGCACAGAGCTGTGGGATTACTCACAGGGGAGGGAGGTAACCTCTGCAATATAGAAAGGCACCTAAGTACAAGGTGCAAGCGTATAGAAAAATGGCCTGGCATAACTGTGTTGTTTGTAGAGGTAGGTACTTGTTTATCTGTAAAGCTGGTCACCTGCATTCAAACAGTATGTTATCTGCAGTGAGGATCATTTATACTCTTTAATACAGATATTTTTTTGGCATCTTGCTCAGAAAACAGGTTGTCTCTTTTATGTAATCTTCTCTAGTGGGTGGGTGTGGGGATCTCATCTGCCTTACCCATGCCTGTATTTGTCCCCCTTTACAGTGATTCTCTAATGAAAGACATCTGTTGTGCAATGCCTGTCATCTACACTTTGATAAATGCACTTGAGAATATATTTTGGTGTTCAAAATTATTTGTATCTTCATCTCATCTGTGTTTCGGGGTAACTCTACAAATGATGTGGGCAGAATGAATGCCAAACATTTCAAGGTCAGGTACTGCACTGATTCTGTTAGATGTGTTTATGTCACTTGCCTCATGCTCTTCGTGTTGTCAACAGCTCGATTTTCATACTGAAGGAATACTGGCAGTACCATACATAACCAAGATGGTCCCTTGTTGGTAGTTTCATTTGTGAAAATAAAAACTGAAAAAAACCATGTACTGAGAGGAATAGTTTCGTTATTTATTAGTGAGTTACATGACATAGGAGATGATAATGCTAAAAGCTTTCAGGCAGTGATTTCTACATTTCTACAAAGCAACTCACAGGTGTTGACTGGTTTTTTAGATCCAACAAATGAGGCAGAAAGGTTAAGTGACCTGCACACAGCCAGCCAGCTGCACTACCACTTATAGTGCCTGGGCATCTCTACTGGAGTCACTGGTCTTTGTCAAGTCAGTGACAAAATTGTCCTTACACTCTCTCTGCTGATTTTAGAATGAATCTCGAAAGTGATGAAAACCTGGCATGATTAAGGAGATATTCTGAACTCTCTGGTTTTGTAAAGTGCTTTTTTGATTTGCAAATTGTTCTCAACATTGCATTTGTGGAAGTGTATGGGTGGAAACCAAATGCATCTTTGACATTTCTTTTATGCATTGCTGTCAATCAAATGGCACATTATATTATTTTCATCATTTTAAGAAGAAAGGATTAAATCACTATTTGAAAATTCTTGGGAAGTAATAAAAAAAAACATTCAGAGGTTTATCTACGGTGAAAATAAGTGCAATTCTGCTATTTCTATAATGATTTTTTTCTCTCTGATTAAAATATTTTTAAAGCTCACTGCTCTTTTTAAAGCAGCAAAGACATATGACTACTTCTTTTTCTTCCAAAGGATTTCCTGCTGCAGATTTTCACAGTATTTCGGATACTAATACGACCAGAGATGTTTCCAAAAGACTGGACAGTGATGCGTTTGGTTGCAAACAAGTAAGGCATTTTCAATGTTATTAAAAAGTACGGGTAGTATGCACTGATCATGATAAAAATAAAGTTATATGATGTATGTAATAAAAATTCAATGTATTTTAATAATGCTGGCTGCAGTTTTACTTTTTTTAATTTAAGATTTCAAATCTCTGCATTTCTTTTATACCACAAATTTATGATATAATCTGTACTTCTTTCTGTTCTGAAATTTAGTAAGCAGCTATAATTGGAAACTCAGAAGCACTTTTACAGAATAAAGCTGTAAAGCATCAACAGCTTTGTTTTCCTAGTGACAAATGACAAGTCTCTAAGGAACTTCTTTTCAAATCTGTTTCTTGAAATTCTGAGTTGGTAAAGATGAGTTTGCTCTCAAGAAAAAATTATCAACTGTAATATTGTTAAAGATGCCTTTGCATGTTTTTTCATTTAGTGTTTGTCAGAAAAGTCACAAAAATCACAAATCAGGAAATGAGGTACAGCACAAGGCAACAGTCATGTAAGGCACTAAGCACTGCTTAGTGAGGTTTTCAGATGAAACCTGCCAATCAGCCATTCTTTTTCTGCTCAGGCCTTATTTTTAAAGAAACGGGTTCCCAGCGTTTCTAAGAAGCAATTACAACAGGTCTGAAACAATATATTAAGTTTTATCTCACCTCTATCACCACCTATCCTTTTTGCAGTCTTATCTTTAGATCAGATAACCCCCCAGAACAGTCAGCACAGTTATACAAACATCAGTGTCAGCAGAGGAGGGGTGTTGTGTTGGGAGGATCTCGGAATCCAGAATGAAGGATTGACTTAAACTTTCATGACACATATTGCAATGCCTGATTAAAATTCAGTTTTAGTCTGCATTGTGCCTGCTGGCTTCAAGGAGAATTTAAATTTGTGGTGCTGTAAATATTCCTAGTAGCAGTGTTATTGGTACAATTAAATTTAACAACACTTGGGTTTATGATCTGTATTTGTTATATGTGTGTATGGATATGCAAGCATAATAGCGTTGTTCAAATTTTGTAATGACTTGAAACAATTTTTTGTTAATTTTTATTACCTCAGTGCTGCTAATCTTTTCAAGTTTGAACTCCAGAAAAAAAGGTTACTAATTAAAGAATGGATATAATAGTTTGTTTCTGTGTATGATATTAAATAAGGTATGACTGATCCCAGCCTGCATCTGGTAATTATGCTTAAGATATAAACAGTGGAACACAAGAAAGAAGGAAAAAAAATAGGAACTTTCAGACAAAGTAAATAATCTAAGAAATGTTTATATATTCCAGTAACAGCTGGCTTGGCAGATGGCTTTGCAACAGCTGACATGTACAGAACTAAGGTTTAGGAATGACTTTGGCACGTGTTACATGGCTGGTGGTATTCAGATGGTACCAAGTTCTGCAAAAGGAGCACTTTTCTTCTCCAGTATTTCAGTAACCATCACACATCTCCCTTTATTAATCCATATCATGTTGTTTCTGACCATCTAGGAGGTGAGTTTATGCCCAGTTCTGTCAGGCAAAGAAGATAGGCAGAAGCTGACAATAATTGCTGGTGGGGATTGGCCACAAGGAGCTCATCAGACCAGCTAACTGATCCTGATAACACAATTGCATAAGCACTTCTGCCAGCAAGATAAGCACATCTTTACCAGTTCAGCTTTGAATAATTGCTAGGCTAGGAATTTGTTCCTGTGTGGAGGAAGTGCTAGTTTGCTGTGAAACAGGGGGTTGACCAGGTGTACTTAAATGTGTGCTGAAGGCTGAAGCCTCATTATTCCTATGTTCCTATTTTGTTCCTTTTTGAGGCAGCAGAAAGGAAAATCTGCTTCTGTTCTCTCGTCAGCTGCAGAGAAGTAGTTTTTCCAGAGCTGTTTCTGAATGGGAGCATCTTCCTTTACCTGGTGTACCTCACTGCAATGGCAATGACTGCCTTCCTTCGGCTTCCTCAAGGTGTTCAAAAGCACAGAGTAGTAGCTTTGCTAGAATTGTTCCAGCCCAAAATCTTTAAGTGCAAAGGAAAGAGCCTAGAGGCAGGATGTGAAATTAGAGCACTGCCTGCCCCACCGAGAGAAGTGAGCTATTCTTCCTGAGCTTCACTTCATCAGCCAAGGCACTTCCAGGGATCTGAGAACTGAAGATCTTCAGAACTGAAGGCAAAACTTCTTGAACTCTCTGCTCCATTCATGTATAAAAGAAAAAGCTAGAAGGTCTAGCCCATCTCTTTAAGAGCAGAATTAAGTGATCCAATAACAGTCAGGGTCTTTTCAAACTTCTGCTTCCCAGGAATAAACCAGGTGCTGTGTTTCCTGTATGCCATGGCCACCTTCTGATCTGTCTGGTGTTTCACTCGGGAGATTGTAGCTCACCTGAAGGCAGTGTGTGTGTCATCACATCACCCATCACTGCTGTCACATCAACAGCAGCACTGGTTTTCTCCTTGTCCCTAGAGTGATATAAGAATTCAAACTGTCTGATATTTACAGGAAGAGAGAGTTAGGCTGTCTGAGCCTAGGGAAGAAATAAGTCTTAGCTAGGATATAATCAAGGAATAAGCTTTTCCTGGGGGAGAAATTATTTTTTTTCCTCTTACTTATGTATGCAGAACTATAATTACCTGAAATATTTCTAAGTCTTAAAATGCCATAATTCTTACAATATACAATATTTACATATAAAAATATCACTGCCCCCAGGCTCCTAGGGGTTTTTCTTCTTTCTAGTTGCAATGTTTTCAGTAATTACGTAGCATCTGATACTTGGGATGCTGTCTGGGAAATTAAAAAAAACCCACCAAAACCAGAAGATACTATGAGCTCAAGAAATCAAATCTGCAGCTGTCCAGAAACTAAGATGTTTCATGATCTATATGATCTGTATTTCATGTATGATCTATAGTTCTGAATGTTCTGATGCCCAACATGTGAAAGTATTAATGGCTAGCATTATAAACTGCCAATTGACTTCTAAAATTTGAGAAATAAAGTAACATTTAAAAAGGCAAACTTAGCACTTAAGCAGAGAAATGGATTTTTTGAATTGTATTTTGTAATGGAAAGAGAACATGCAAAAACATCCTTAGCTTCTAACAGTTGAGCAAAGAGACAGAAATAACTCTGTTTAAAGCTTCATAACCCTGTAATATTTGAGCTAATCAGCATGAAGGCAGGAAAGCAAAATAATTACTTGTGGTTATTTAATATTTCTAACATGGATGTTACTACTGAGTGACAAATATGGCTTTATGTTTACTATGGAAAATATTATTTTAATTTCTTTCATTCTGGAAGTAGACTTTCTTTCTACATCAACTAGGTAGTATCTAGCTTCTATTTGTAACTGCAGAGGAGCACCACATAATATAGGAAGACGTCTGAATCAGCTGCCTAGTGCCAGAGAGAAGTACTAAATTTTATAGCAAAATATGCCTGAGTAAAACTGAAGCTTCTGGAGAAGACCTTGACAGTTTCAGCTGGAAATCACTGTGGTCACTGGCTTCAGTTACCTTAAGGTTAGGAGAAGAATGACTTGTCTAATACTTTATTTGCCTGGCATCTTTTGAAAGCCGTTAACAGACTCAGGTATGTCATGTTGTTAACAGTTGAGAGGGACTTGGAGAGCAAAGGAGCTTCAACTACTTGCTGAGCAAATCTTTGATATTCGTAATGCCTTTGTATCATTGAACAAAGAACTAATTTTCTGCTGGTCTTGGTATACAGGAAGCTTTCATTTTCAAGATCTCTGTGTGATTAACTATGTATAGCTTTTCAGCATTCTGCTTAATGATAGAGATGCTAGGTCATCCAGTCCTCAATTTGAATATTATAAGCATATAAATAGATGTACAAATAGTATTATTTAAAGTAAAATAATTGATCTGTAAAGTAAAGTTTACATAATATGTTACTTACACTGAAATTTCAAATGTATCTACTGACAGTTGGGCATTAGGACTTCAAGCAGAGAATCCTTTTGGTTATAAAATTCAATAATGGCTGAAATGCATTATTATTGTTATTGCTATTATTATTATAAAAGTAACTCAAATGGAATACACAGCAAGGGAAGGTATCAAATCAGCATTAGTGTCATCATAATGGCTGCTCTAAAGAATCCTGTTAGCTCCCATGTTGTGGGAGTCTGAGACTCCTACAATGAACAAAAATTCTTGCTTTTATGTAATACATAGTGTTGCTAACGAATTTTTGCTTTTATGTAATGCGAAATGTTGCTAGCAACTGAACCTGGCATTTAGTCCTTCACAAAAAAATATATACATAGGCATGCATATATAAATAAACTCATAAACCTATAACAATAGATACATACGCATATGCATGATTCAAGGTTTATTTCATTTCTTTATGAAATATGAAAGAAATTTTTTTTTCTGTTTGAATACCTCTGTGCTTGGGATTATTTCACTCTAGAATAGCAAAGAATGGAATGAGAAGCTAAAGTTATACATTTGTCCTATATCAGCATGGAAAAGGAAAGCTTTCATTTTCTGCCACTGGCTGCCCAGGCAAAAGCCAAGTTGCCAGAGCATAGCCCAGGCGGTAAACAGTTGTTAAATTTCTGGATTTTTCAAACAGCTTGTTGCAGAAAGGTTTGCTCTGAAAATTTGATGGAAAAGCCATTCCATCAACAATGGCCTTACCAGACATTGGGTTAGCATCCTATGTATGAGTCCAGAATAACTTAGTAGCTAAAAGTAGAGGGTTTTCTCCTGTAAAACAGGCGTTCTCAACAAATATGTGGCAGGTGGTAAGAGGAAGAAAAGCAAGTCTTGTCACAAACTCAGTAGTTTATAGTTTGATACTCAGATGGATTTCAAATGAATGTTGTTGTTTGGCAATCACTGGCTGGGAATCAACTTGGAAATGTGAGTACTGTACCGAATCAGGCAGCTGTCTTCTGGCTGCTGTCTCTGCTTTGTGCATTTTTGCTTTTTTTGTATATGAGCATCCCCAGCCTAACTTGTTTTCTGTTCTACCTGATTTTAGATTGTTGTAGATTCAGAATAACAGATGGTGGGTCAAAAACAATGTCTTCAGCCTTGTGTGTTGCATCTGGTGTTTTGAGGTTTTTTTGTCTATGACATACCCTCTCATGTTAGAGACCCACATTTTATCAACTAATCCATATCATATCTTTGGCTTACCAAATAAATGAAACCTGAGCTAAGTTCCGTGTAGGAAGAAATAGTTGCATTGCAATTATTCTGTTAACTCAGGAAAATTCTTCAAAAAATATTCTAAAAGTTGCAGTTGTCTACTTTATTCACTTCATAAGAATTGAAGCAGATCTTTCTCTTCAGGTTCACCTGCCATGGAAGGAATGTAGCAAGAAAGGAATTGTCTCAGACATAAATAGAACTATGTCATGTAAACTTGGCAGTATGGTTATGGATCTTGTGGAATTTTCTCTTGAGTACAGTTTTCAGGGATTTATTACTTTGGACTTAGGTGGAAATTTCATATAGCAAAAATTCTGATAAACTGACTTTTTCTACCAGAATGTCTTCCTGAAATATACAAACTATTTCCATTCTGTGAAGCATATGGACCTTGAATTAAGTCATGCACAACAACAAGAATGACAGGGCTCTGTTCTTATCCATGCCTCGATTATTAACTTTGCTTATACTGCATTTTACTAACGTTTCACTTTGTGTTCCATGCTGCAACAGCAAGTGCTGTACACAGGCTGTAACTCTCCATTGGTGAAAAAGTGGGGTTAACTTACTGATGAGTGCTAAGCATGGAACACTACTTGGACAGAGAAGTTACAGTGTAATCCTTGAGAAAATAATATGTATGAAAATACACTTCAGCAATGGAATAGGAATAAATGAAATTTGAGACTCAAGCACTGTTCTAAAAACAGTCTCAGAACTGGCTGTTACGGGTGTTCAGGCACAACAAACAAGAAGGTAGAGTTTGGCAGGGACAATAATTTTAAAAGTAGAAAGATGGAAGCAAACATTTGAACTACTAATATGTTAAATTATAGATAGCCAGTTTTTATTTAGAAACGTGAAAACTGTCCAAAGTGCTAGAAGAAAAATATCGTTTATATCCTAGGTGGGTTGGCTAACTTTTAATTCTCCAGTGTTGTAAAAATGAAAAATATTGTAACTTTGAAATATATATATTGCTGTTATTATTCTTAACAGTCTTTTTTGCTTGAATGTGATGCAAAAAAATAGTAAAAAATTGAAGTCCAAAATATAGAAAGGGAAACATATTTGAGTGTTGTAACAACATGCTGGTCAAGAACTATGTTCAAAGAAGAACTAAATGTATTAATAGACAGATGGTAATTAAATGAAATGTGTAGATACAAACTTTTTTCTCAGAAGATCTTTAAACAGTTGATTGTTGTAAAATACATAACAGCAAAAAGATCATTCTGTGTTTATCTTTTTTTCTCTCTGTAAGTATTCACTTCTGACTATTTTCAAAAATAATTTAATGCTTTACATGGATTTCTAATTTGACTAAATATGTTGGCAGACAAGAGTGCTGAAGAGGTTAGTTTAAGTTTTGAACCACTGAAATTAGGTGTATTTAAATAATCTCAAAGAATGTTCTATTTCTGTATGTTACCAAAGTTGGTTGCTACAATAAACAAAGCCATCATTGACCTCTGGTGATAACCACTGTGAGAGGATCTTGGTCATATATATTTATTTAAGAAAAATTATTGTAATTCATGCAGATGTAAATGTAGGGTAATGTATGACTTTTTAAAACACACAGCATAGAGATCTTTTGAAGCAGATCCTTCTCTCAGAGCTCACGCATTTTTGCATTTATCTGTTGTCATTAAAAAGATTTTTTGTCTATAGGTGTGTCAATGTTGAATATTGGCATTTACCAGATATTTTACATTTATAATCTATATGCACATATTTTCAATACCAAGGAAGCTGTAAACAAATTGTACAACTGTGTGTATTAATACTATTAAGATAAGGTGTGTAATAAATCTGAAATCATAATTATTTTCAGAACAAAGTTTATGATTGGTCTTGATCAATTATGTTCTATATAGAATGTCTGTTTCCAGTGCATGTTCTTTCAGCACTCTTTATTATCTTGATGGGCATGTGTTCTGTCAATAGATGTTGTTAGGTATTTATATGGTGTGTTGAAAATGTATTATTTAATGCCACCAGACATGCTACGTCTATTTCTTGACTGGAAAAATTGTCCTGCTTTGAGTATTAAATATGAATTTCCACTTAATGAAAACTCCTGTCTTTTTCATTCTTTTCTTCCCAGTGTGATCATTACTACAGTCTTGTACCTTTCGGATGCCCTTCGTAAAAACTTCTTAAATGAAAACTTTGATTACAAGGTAGAGTGAACAATAGATGCAATAGCTGCTACATCATTCTGTGGCTTGGTGGTTATTAAACTTCGCTCCAGCATCTAAATAGCTAGAATATGTACAAAATCAACAATTTCAAGTGCTCAGAGGCGTTTTTTTCTTAAATACAGGGCAATCTTAAAAATGAGTGCTGTGAGCTTTTCTTAATTTCGTCTTATTTTTCATTTTGTTATTTGAGCCTCTTTGTTAGACTACTTGTTTAGGATTTTTGCGTAGCAATTTTTTGGATCATAAAAACTAATGAAATTATTTAGCTGGGTTTTTCAGTTATTGCAGAAAGAAAAAGTATTTCATTTTTTTAATCAATGCAGATTTATATAAAATGCAGATTTATATTTTTGTAATTTCTCTCAGACTGATTAACATGGTGCATAATTTAAATTAGAAAATTATGGCACTTCACGGTGAATGTAGTTAAAGATGTTAATGCATACCTCATATAGTGAGATACTGCATTTATAATAAATTGTGAATTACAGATTATGCTTTTAGGATTCAGAGGAGAAGATCTAGGAATGTGTCTGAAAAGACACATTTCCATGGAAACAAACCTGAATGAATATTCTGACCAACCAAGAGATGTTAGTCCAACTGCTGTATCATAAAAAGTGCAGAGTCCTTCCTAAAGAAGACCCTGGGCTCCTGTTGACTTCCAGCAGGGTTGTGGATGCTTCTCTGAAAATCCAGACTTAGATAAATTGGCAGGAATGCAGATTTATCTACTTAACTGAACATGAGGAAATCTATTCTTTATGAATTTATATAAGTTCAGAGGCTAAAACTGATAAAAGAATTTCCTGTAGACAAGGCCTCTATGTTCCTTAGACTTATTAGCAATGTTATTGCTGTCCTGCTGAACTGCAGGGTCTGGAATAGAGCTCCCTGTACACTTCCAGTCATGGAGCATCTATAATTGGCTTATAGTAATTAGTATTTCACATTAATTTTATCTCTAGGTCTTCTAAGTAGCATATTCAACATCTAATTCATAAAGCATGAGCACAAAACATCTGTATATTTGCAATATCTTAACAAAACCTGGCTTTAGTTTTGTCCAGTGAGGGCTGCAGCAAGTGAGACTTGCAAATGGTATTATAAAGTGTGATGGACAGAGAATGTCAATCCTGTTATGTGACAGCTTTTGAGGTGTCAGAATTTTTTGGGTTTTGGACTTAAAGGCATAACTTTTGTAGTTTTCTGTTTAAATATACCCAAAAGAAGCTTTCCAAAAGTAAGGCTTTTTGATTTGGAGGGATGAAAAAACCTAATCTGTAACTTTGAAACTTTTGCATTTTGAGATGTAGGATATGTAAATAGATGTATTTCTGCTGAACATCTTGGGGTTGGTGAGAAGTATATTTCGAATCAAAGAAATTTAGTCTAAAGCAGGTTGAGTAATTTATCAGTTGAGACTGAAACAAGGGCTGCGATTTGAAATTTTGCATCTTGAGTGATGATAAATTGTACTGAGAAAATGAAATAACCACATGCCATATGCTTATTGTAGATATGGGATTCCTACTTTTTTCTTGCTGTCATTTTTATAAACCAGTTATGTCTGCAACTGGAGATGTTCACACCTTCCAAGAAGAAAAAGGTTTTAGAAAAGTAAGTATTGCTATCAGCTTGTAGGAAACTGTGATAGATTCAAAATTTCTCAAAATGCAAGCCATTAGGGGTTGCAAAAAGACCCACCAAAAGAAAAACGTAACAGTATGTCCACTGACTAGAACAAGAGTTGGTTCTGGCCCTTTGTACAGGTATTCAGTGCCAATAAATTCATATGAGTGTATGTAAATAACTTCATATGAGTGCCTAAACTGGTTCAGACACTGGGAGCAAAAGAGCCATTCATTGCCAGTGAATGCTTAAGTCAACTCAAACTTGTTTGGGTGTTTCTGCCAGGCGCTGCATTATTGTCTGTATGAATTAATTGTATTTCTTTAAGCTACAGCAAAACTATTTTCTCTCAGAGAGACAACTGGAGCATGTTATGGCAGAAAATAGGTTTTGCTTCACAGCTGTCTTTCTGATGTGTACCATTTTGACAATATTTCAAATAAACCTGGGTTTAGGAATCCAGTTTTAGCTGGGTACAATCAAAAGAGCAAAACACTTGGGAGAAACCAGCACTTTCAAAGTTTTTTTTTTTTGTAGACTACAAATGAGACATTTCATTTAATAATGTCACAGAATGGCATATCAACTTGATTTTCTTAAATTATCTTTTGCTTTCTTGCTTTATTTTTTAATACACTGCAGATATGGTGACATGCGGGTAACAATGGGATGTGAAATCTTCAGTATGTGGCAAAATTTAGGTAAGTGATTAAACACATCATCAGCAACACATAAAATGAAAGCCAATTATTAGTTCTTTGCCTATTACATATACTTCCCAGTGATAGATGAGTTGTTGATAATTACGTTCAAGATATGAAGTCTTGATTCAAGTTTAGGAAAAAGTTTGTCATCTATAATTTCCTTCTTTATAGCTAAACTCAGCTTTCTGTGCCTTGATACTGTAGCTGACCCATCCTCTTTTCTTCACTGACAACTGAGAAAATACCATCAGAGAAAGTAAAGAAAGAAAGTACTACTCCTTTTGGGCAGAATTATTATGCCTTGAAATGTACTTACGTTCTTATTTTTAGTCCTGTTGTCAAATTGTTTAAGGACAAGACGTCTTAATTCTGAAGGTCTCCTGAGATCCTGGATTTGCATTAAGTCTTCTCTGAAGTCTTAGTTGCACTAAAATATAAAGGCATAAACTAGTCAGTGACTAATGTATAAGTGAGACTTTGGAAAACATAGAAAAAATACATGCTTGAATATAAACTTAAGAACACATATTTTTAAGCAATAATTGTGCAAACTGTTTGAAATTGTGAGTGTCAGAGAAATGCAGTTGAACGTTGTTTGCGGAAAAAAAAAGTGCGTAGAAGATTTGGACACTATGTTTGTCATCTTTGTATTTCAGTTATTCAATATTCACTTCATCAGAGGGTTTATTAAAGATACAGCAACCATCATCAGTGACTTTTGAGATACTGTAGTTTCAGTTCTATCAATCTTTTCCCCAGCAAGATATGTAGTTACAAAAAACTGGTCTTTCAACTCAACCTGTACTAGAGAGACATGTTCAAAATAAGAAATATTTTCTTATTAATATCTTGTTAACATCTGATAAGTAGCATATTTTACTTATTTACAATATTTAGTATTGCTGACTCGCTAAGACACACCTCTACATTATATGGATACATGATGGTATTTCTGAACTGGTGTATCAAGGAAATACTCCCAGGTCCCATCTCCTTCCTGCACATACACCTTAGTGTGCATCACCTCCCCACTCCCCACTTGTTCTCTGCTCAACAGAACCTTGGGATGCAGGCAGATGATGCCTTTCAGTAGGGGTGAGTTTTAGGGGACACAGTATGGAGCTTATCTGGTAATATGTCCAACTAAATGCTAGGATATTTATTTCAATTGGTGTTATGCTGGTCAGAATTTTACAATTCTTGTTACATTGAGTCATCGTATCCTAAGCCTTGAGCTTTGTACAGTCACATTGCTTTCATAGGGATAAGCATTCCAGGATGTTTCCGGAAAAGGGAGTTCTTGTTTTCCTTTGCACAAACTCAGACACTGAACACAGCAGCAAGCAGGGGTGAATGCCCACTGGAATATCCAGAGGTAGGCTGGACGTAAATAAATTCCTAGCTTGGAAAAATCAATGCATCCTGATTAATAATCCCTTAATTTTGAGGCTATCAGAAGTCTTACTTGTGGAAAACTGAAACTGAATGGTCAGTCTTTATTGTATGCCATTTCTGCCATTTCTAGCTTTTTTGACAAGAACTTAATTTTCTTTTAAGTGGAATGTGGTGAGATAATAGATGTTTTAGAACTGATTTTAAAGCAACTTGTTTTGAGAACAGCTGCGTCATATTTTCGTTTTCCGCAATTGAAACACATATTTCTATTTCTATAGTTACAAAACTAAAGATAGGTAAAAATCAAAGTACTTACCTCTTTTTGATGAGCACAGAATATCAGACAGTTAACCATTTTGTAAACACAAGGATGTAGAGCTTAGAAACCAAATTATTCCCATGAAATATAAATGAAATGCAGAGAGAGTGCTTTTCTGTCTTTGTTATCTTGCTGTAGGATTAACTTCAGATACAGCAAACCCACTATCACTTCTGAACTCAGTAGTGCACAATAAAATCTGATAAATTATGTTGGCTATAGCTTTCACTTTTTGGGCTTAAGAAATAGCCCATACTGTGATAGATGTGTGATTAAAAAAAGAAACCTATAGGCATTTAAAATGCTATTTTTTCATTCTTCAGACAGCATTTGGATTGCTTGATAACTCACAGGACACCCAATTCACATTCAAGTTTATGTTCATTTTCATTTTAGGGGAACACAAGCTTCACTTTATTCCAGCATTGATTGGCCCTTTCCTGGAAGTGACCTTGATCCCTCAGCCAGACCTGAGGAATGTAATGATTCCTATTTTCCATGACATGATGGATTGGGAGCAAAGACGAAGTGGCAACTTTAAACAGGTACTTTGTGTGAAGATGTTTATAAAACAGGACTGAATATAAAGCACTTCATAGAGTCCTAGTGGTCGTGAACCTGGAGTTCCATTTGTGGTTCAGGGTGGAGAAGATACCCACAGCTCTGCCTGCTGGAGAGGGATTACAAGGGCTTTCCCTTTTTTCTCTTTGCAGGGCTAGTAAGATTCTCCAGTTACTAATACTGTCATGTTAGTTATGTGAGATGAGGAATAAAATCCATGGGCTGCTGAAGTGAAGAACAAAGCTTGAGCTGTTTTCCACAAGGTTGTTGTGGATTTTCACCTCTGCTTTACAGTGGTACAGACTATTGGTTAGATAGGATTCAACCAGCTTCCCTTCTGGTTACTATGGGAAAAGATCAGATGTTCTTCAGTAAAAGATCCAAGTATTCTTGTTGCTCAAACACATTCTTAATGGGCTAGGAAGGAACGACCAAGAGTGCCATCTGCTCCCTCAGCTCCCACTCAGTTCTTTCAAACTGCCTCAAACCATTCTCAGTGCCCTCCTTCCTGCTGCTTCAAAATGAAGGAAAGTAGAAGTATTTTAATTACTCCCGGGCAATCGTAATGCTTAGGGTGGGAGCTGCATCTAAAACACAAACCAAAGTATTAAAAACAAGAGTAGTGCAGTTGATGTAAGTAGGTAGCTTTTCACTATCAATATATAAGCTTATTGTTAAAAATTACCACAGAAATGTTAACAAGGAGTGAGAAGGAAGAAAATCCACTTGTTCTGCTACTCTGTCCTTGCAGCTTGGTTTTAAGTGTAAATTGTAATAGATTTATTCTGTAATAAAATAATTACCACAGCTTGGTTTCTCCCCTAGATTTGTGATTATTAATATATTACTGATAAAAAGGGGGTTTGAAATACAAATACACAGTGTAGCATCAGCTCTATATTTTTTTATAATCAATGCACTTAAAAACATGCATTGGAGGAATCATTAGCCACCAGATTTTCCTAACCACCAAGTTTCTTTGATAGCTAATATGTAAGTCCAGGAAATTTGCTTCCTAATGAAGTACATTGGCAGGTCAGAGTGTTGGGAGAGTCTGAGCTCCCAAGTGTTCTGAACAATGCAGACATTTATGTATATTAAATTATAAAGAATGGGTTGCAGGTAGGAAAAGATTATATTTTTACTTCAGTCTAAGAAAATAGCTTGTGCTTACAGCCTTGCAGTGAGAATTCAGGCAATTTATTTGGTCTGTGTGCTTTTCCTCTGACTCCATAAATAGATAGCTGCCTTAGCAGCAGCAAATGCTACTCAGCCTGTAGTTTTAAAGTCACGTTGCTCAATTTAAATTAGCTCCCTCCCTCCAAAAAGAAAAAAAACCACCACCACCAAAAGAAAAAAAAAAGAAAGCCCTACAAACCTCAGGAATTATAACAGCTTCAAAGAGATGAAGTGACTTATCACATGATTGACCAATAATTCTAAAATATGCATTTAGCAAACTCTCTAACATAAAACCAGATCTTCCCCTCGGTTTTCTCTGATCTCATTAAAGGAAAAAGAAGCTGTTTACACCACACTTATATGTTGCAGGTGGAAGCAAAGCTGATTGACAAACTGGACAGCCTAATGTCAGAAGGTAAAGGTGATGAAACATACCGAGAGCTCTTCAACAGTATGTGAGTAATATGTTTATCTTATAATTCCTTGAGTTCAATTGGTTGTATCAGATGCTAATGTCATTGTAGAGAAGTAATGCTTAAACCAGTTGTGATGCACATTTCTTCTTTTTCTCTTTTTGTTTCCTTAAAATCTGAAGAATAAAATGTTTCATGGTGTTGTATAGCATCTGTAAAGTCTGGCAGTACTTCTTGCATACAGCTATAATTGGGAAAGGCTAAATCTGTTATATCACAGAACATTCTCTTTCTCTATCTACTAATTTTAAAATCAGAAAAGCAAGAAATGCTTCATAATTGCATAGGGTGCAGGTAGAGCTCAGATGGAGCATTTTGAAAACAAGGCATGACAATTTAACAAAGCATTTAATAAGTGATTTTCTATTGCTACAAACTTGTACTTCTCTGAGTAATGTCACTTGTTGATTTCTTCTTTGATGTAAACAATCGTGTTTATTCTGATAAGATTTCTTTCAAATTTTTTTTTTAAATTACTGGCTAAGATTTTAGTGCTTTTTAATAAATGACATGTCACTTAAATCTAATAGGAAAAGCTAATGATAATGCTGAAGTCCCTAAAGTTGTGCATAAATTATTCCACTGACTGTAATAAATGATTGTCACAGAGTACAGGTACAAAATAACTGACTGGACTCTGTTGTTCCTCAGAGCTCAATTCCACCAAAGTGAAAGATTTCACTTATTTCTGATGTGTTTATTTTAGTAGGAGATGTATTGTTCCTCTTCAGGATTCCAAGTTGCTGTGTTTTCTTCAGTTCTACTAAATGCATGATTTTTTTTCCTGTTTATATAGTTTCTTAATCATTCTTTCTTTTTAAGTGTTATTTTTAGCTCTCTTGTCTTTAGTTAAAGAACAAGAGTCAGGTATTGGTGTCTGAAAATAGCAAACACTTATTAATCTGTAATTGTACTGAGTTTGAAAAATAAAGTTTTTAAATATTTATCATGGATAGAAGCAAAGGTGAAAATTAGGCAGAATAGTATGGAATTGAATGAACAATAGTGAACAGCAGTACAATATGCTAAAGCAGAACTTTCCTGTAATTATTCATGACATTTTCATAATCTGAGTAAAGATAATAAAAGGTAAGATGTTTTCAATATTTTAGTAATACAGTATTCTAACTGCAAAATTAAGTCACTTATGGAAAAGCTCTAATTATAAAATGAAGCCTATGTAAAATACATCAGTGTGTCTATCACTGAAATAACTTAAAATTCTCTAAGAAAGCATACTGGTATCAAATACAGTTCCTAATTTTTTATGGTTTTGAGTTACATTTCAACTGGGGAATGTAAAACATGATACACTGAAAAATGCTGAGAGCCTTTTATCAATCTAAATGCTGAAAACATAGTCATGGTAATTTAAATTGCAAAATGTCTCACAGCATCAGTATACTTGTGGTTTGTGTCATGGTATAACAGAAGTTAAAACTAAACTCTGGGAAATTTCAGGGTAAATGCTCAAGTTCACTCCCAGCTAATGAAAAAGGTAGTATTTATGATTAATTTTTTTTACTTTGATTATCTGTGTGCATTACCACCTCTCAGGAGGAGAGCCTGTAGAAGATAATAATCTGAAATGGAGGATGACATATTGTTCTAGAATATGTGAAGAAAAATGATGAAAATCAGATGGACAGTTTGGAGAGTTGACTGCAAGAGACAGGCTTGGTTAGCCTGGGATTTTGGGGTTTCTTTATTTCTTCCATGGGTAATTTAAACTAAGCAATATTAGGGTGTCTTTACACAGTGCAAGAAAACAGACTTGTTTAGGCTGAAGTGGCAGAGATGTAGCGGGTACCCAAAAACTGAAATAGTAATACAGTTTTGCAGCAAGCAGTGGTTAGTCTTTAATGAAAGAAAATGCTACAATATGATTTGAACTTTCTGAAGATTAGGCGTGGTTACTTTTGATAGGTATCACTGGGAACCAAGGGGATGCACACACCTACTTTGAATACAGCCTGGGAACTGCAGCGGGTGGGAGACTTTCAGATTTTGTCATGCTGTTTATTTTGTCTGAATTGGAAAATGAATTTAAATCTCTTAACTCCCACTTCAACAATTTGTTGATATTTTTTTCCCAGAGACAATCGCTGCATCTTTCCTTTGAACATCTATTTTCAAGGATAAATTATAAGCATCTCTGGAGATAGCTAAGATATTATGTGCTTAGAATTTCTTGCGTACAATGAAATTATCTATATCAAATAAAAAGACAGAGAAAGTAGGGGGAAGGTGACTGCTGTTTGTTTTGAATCAATGTCTTTCTAGGGACTTGAATGTGACCATTCACTGATTAGATCCTGATATCATTTGAAGGAGCTGCAAAGCATGAAGTAGTGAACATTTTGTTATAATGAGAAACTAGATGTTGCAATTGCTATCCATTGTAATTATGGAGTGAAAGCTGTTCTGATCTACATTTACACTGTAATACTGCAATTGAATTCCTGAATTAATTAGCACAGGGAAAAGAATTATTTTGCTTTATTGAACAGTTGGTGGTTAAAATAAAATCCTCAGAAGCCAAGGTATATACTCAAGTAGGTCTTTCTTCTGTATCAGATGGATGCTGCCAGTTTATTACTTCTGTAGCTGTATTTCAGTTTGGCCTGAGAAAAGGCATTTCAGATTTGGAAGTTAGGTGGCCACATCGAAGCGCAAAACCTGGACTAATGAGTTCTGCTGGGGGCCTGGCAATGAGGCTTCTTTTTGAAGAGATTGTAGCTGACATTCAGCTGAGCAGGCATTTATAACTGAGTTCTGCCAGTTTCTGGATGATTTCTTCAACCATGAATGTATTATATAAAAAGTGATGGCTGCTACCTTTGCTGTCTTCAGTCATCTTAATTTCTTCTCCAAATGCATGACTGAATTCAGCACTGCCCAGTCCATTAGACTCTGTCTGGAGTGAGTCTTTTGAGAGCCTTTATGACTCGTTCAGGGAACCTCTGACTATAGTGAGGTCTTTGAACTCCAAAAGAGGCATCCAGATGTTTTAGAGCACCTCTAGGATTAGCTGCCTGTGAGCTAAAAGTCTGAATAATGCTGTGGTTTAGACATACAAAATCCATTTACTACATGATTGAGCTAGCCTGAACATTGTTCTAAGCCTGCTGTTTGTCCCTGGAGAATTCAGGTCCTCTGGATCACTATTCTCTTACTCCTGGGGTGTCAAAGATTAAAATTAAATAAATACACCCCATTTTCCCCCCACCAATCAAAACAAAGCAAACCATAATTGTTCAGATGAGCTCAGGTGTTAGGCTATATTAGCATGGATAGACAGAAACCTTTTTATAGTTTTCCTTTGTTGTTTAACCCCCTTAGTGCTTTGTACAAATAGTCAAGCATCTTGGCTATGCTTTGGAATCTGTAAGAACAGGGATTCAATTCTACCTAGATTTAGCCAGAATATATTTGAGTAGCTTTTTCATTCTGAGTGTTTGTTCTGTGCATTGTGCTGGAAATATGTGGGGGGGAGAGGGAGGCATGCATCAGAAGGCAAGTCAGAAATTTTTTCCACCGACCACATTGATGTCAGTTTGTATAAGTGCTTTGAATGTATCAACTCAACTCGTTATTAGAAATTGTGTGTTCATAATGAACAATGCAATGCAATTTTAAAGAAAATGTGTAAATCAAATACAGATAAGAACAATCTGTTTTGAAGGAGAAGGAGCTATCAGTAATTATTTTGTTGAATCTAGGTTGAAATGTTCCTTTTTAACATAGGGTTAAAACAAAGTAGAAATGAAAAATCCCTGAAGTAATCAAGTTCAATAATGTGACAGGCTCTACTCTTATTTCTTACTAGACACAAAAACTTATATTAGAAGGAACATAAGGGGTTCAAAAATTAATTAAGGTATTCTGTATGGAAAACAGAGGTGCCAGCTTAGTGCTTCAGCATTTTCTGGTTAAGGATGGCCTTATGATCTGCCTGCTAGCAATGAAAGATAGTCAGGGAATCATTGTGAGGGAAAGACGTATGACTGCCTCCTTAAGAAAAGAAGTGAGTTTAAGATTCATATAAGGGTGCAGGATGAAGATCAGTATTTGCTTCTCAGTTCCAGCAGAGCACAGCTTCATTTAGGTCAAATGTGCTTGGAGAATTGCATTTGTGACATCCCCAAGCCTGCAAGGTGCAGAGCTGGAGTGTATAGCTAGTGCAGTTGGCATGTAGGAGTTCCTGAGCGCTGTTACAGGTTTGAGATTTGGACGTAGGAGGTTTTAGGGACTGAGCATGCTCAGGGTAGATGAAGGTCAGTGGAGCTGACAGACAGAAGGTTCACAGATGCTCTGAAAGCTCAAAGGATATGGATGTGGGAATTTTCAGACCTTTCTAAATAAACCATAACTGAGTACATTTTCAGGGAGACTGCTGAAATATCTCCATGGACATGTCATCCACCTGAGCTCCTGCACCAAAGTATAAAAGTAACACAGCTCTGTAGATAAATATTTCCTTGCTCACTCTTATAGAGAAAATGTGGAAATTCATGCCTAAGTGATAAATATTTGATAAACTTAAGCAATGAAAAACAGAAGCCCATAGCAGAATTATATAAAGAATAATAATAACAATAAAGAAAATTATATTGTACAGTTTTACTGACAGCTCCACTTACATTAACATTTTGAAATCTTTTGACTTCAATGCTTAATATGCATTTACATTGACACAACAGTTTTTAATAAAATAATCTTATGACACTTTAAGCTAATGGAATTGTACATGTGCATGATAGTATGTTCTCAGAAAGAAATATTAAGTGAAGAGGGGGAATCATCTTCTAAAACCCCTCCTCTATTCTTAAATTTCATACTTACTGAAATATTAGAGAAATATTAAAGAAAAATAAAAATCTTTTTTAAAAATTGAGAAGGTATATTAACCTGATGAATATTCTTTTCTAGGAACACCTTTAAATTCCTCATTTTCTGACGTATCAGCATGAAGTGAATATATAAATTTTATGGAAGAGTTGTGTTAAGTCTTTGGGATATTAATATGTTCTGAAAATTAGGTATTTGACATATTTTTAACCTGATGCAGCTAATATAAAAATCATTTGTTTTGTCAATGCTTCCTGGACTAGAATTCCACTTTTTGGTCCTTATCCTAGGTAAGACATTGTTTGGAAATTGCACTTCTTGGGAGGGTGTGTGTAAAAGAAAATCTAACTATCAACGATGTTGCTAAGGTATTAAGGTAGTGGTAAAAGCAGAGAGGTTGTCATAGTAACAGTTAAAAATAAACAGTGACATTTTTCTGGCTTGTTTTTTTTCAGTCTGCTGAAGAAAATTGAGCGGGAAACATGGAGGGAAAGTGGCGTTTCATTAATTGCCACTGTGACTCGCCTCATGGAGAGGCTCCTGGACTACAGGTGAGTGGTTATCACAATTTAGAGGTAGGGTTGTCATCTTTGAAATATTAGGAAACAAATACTGTTATCTTGCTCAAACGGTGACTGTACATGGACATATGGATACAGCAGCTGTAAGTACTCAGGATGTCTGACAGCAGCTGCTTAGTCAACAGGAAAATGCAACTGGCAGGATGAAAGCAACCAAGTAGACTCCCTATGGTGTAAAAAATCCAGTGGTGTGCTTGAGTTTGCTGTCAGGGAATGTAGTAACTTTTGGCAGTAGGTTGGTGACTCAAGTCTGTCTGAAGACACAGAGCTCAGTGCTAATCACCTGACAGTTGTTTTACACAATATGTAAAATTCTTATTATTGTGTCAATCATGCTTAGTTGTAGTGTCAGCTGGCACAGTAAGTGTGTATACAAAGACATGATCTCTGGATGAACACCTCACATCTGACTGTACCATGTGATCAAAGGAGAGAGAAATGAGAGGCATGTACTATCTTTCAGGAGTGCGAGACTAAAAGCAATTTTCCCAGTCAATTGTGAGCCTGTGTAGAGGCTTCACATTTCAGTTTAGTCCTCCTTATTGCCACCAACTGTAGCACTGTCCAAAGCTTAATTGTAAGGTTTTCTCCCTGATTCCATAGGGACACATGGTGAGACCTAGTACTGCACTTGCTGTCGTCACTGATAGTTTGAAAAGAAAGCTATTTCATCAACAAAGAGACTGAACTCTTAATTTCTAGAAGCATGGCACTGCTATTTCTCTTCAAGGATCAGCTGGATTACAACCTCTAGGACTCCCAGTCTTTCAAAACAGTGGTGTGCTGTTAGTTATGATAGTATTTGGGGCAATTGTTTAGCTCATGTATGCAAGAATGTTTTAAAGTCATGTTAAATTTCTTTTAGTCATTATGTGATGATGTCTGCCTGTTATTCTTTTATTTCAGCATGGTTATACTGGCTCCTTTTTTTCCCCTGTGTGATAAAAAAAGGTCACATAGTAATGACAGAGCCAGAAAGAAAACATTGACTTTCTTGACAATTGAGGTATTCAATGTACTACAAAAGGAGGCATGAAATCTCTTAGCTACTTGGGTCAGCTGTTCAGATAAATGCAATCCTTTCAGTCAGCTTTCTGAGTGAAATATGTCTGTTTTCTGAGGTGTGCTTCACTGTAAGAGGATAAACAGCATTCCTTTTGACTTTCATTACTTTCTACTTTAGGGACTGCATGAAAATGGGAGAAGTGGATGGCAAAAAGATTGGCTGCACTGTTAGCCTTTTGGTTTGTATAATACTTTCCCTTTTTGATTTCAGTTGAGCAAATGCACGTTTGAATAGGACATACTTTGTTTCTTGTTGCAATTAGAGTGGAATATGACAGAGTAACACTACACTTAGGATCACTGATTATTTTTTCCAGGCTGAGATTGATACAGTAGGGAGATAGTCTTCCTTGGCATTTCATAGCGTGGTTCTGAAAGGTCTCCAAAACTGCATTATTCAGTTTTAAGTCTCTTCCTACTGGATAAACTTCACCAAAGTACTTTCTAAGTTTAATTATTCTCTGAGTTTGTAGAAACAAACATGCCTTTCCTCCTCTCCCAAACCCAACGAAACCTACGTGATTTCTCGTTTCTTTTCTTCCAATAACTGATGCAAGTTGGTTCTTATAGCATGTAATGTGGGATATCTTGTGAATACTGCAGGCTGACTATTCTCTCCCCAGTAGAAGAGACAGAAATGCTGCTCAAGACCTCCTGTTATCATGCTGTCATTATTACCACAAACCAACAGTGCTAAACCAGAGTATGAAAAAGATGTCATTTTTGTTTACGAGATGCATTTTGATTCTAGGCCAGTTTCCACTGACAAGTTTGTTGACTTCTCATAACCTTGGAAAGTTTCCATTTTCATGGTGAATCTTTTGAAAAGCTGTATTTTTAGCCAGAGGGGAAAAAAAAATAAGCTGACTCGTAATTTTGCATTTTTGACGTCAGTGAAACAATTTGGTATCACTTCTAAGTAGCAGTTATACATAAGAGAACAAAAGATTTCTTGAGTAGGAAAATAGTGCTCTAAATAGGGATGATATTTACTATGAAGCCATAAAGCAGCTGGCTTGCTGTCAGAATATCTGGCATGATCTGAATTCTGTAAAGCACCTGGATTATTTTCATCCCTAAGGAGTTTTTAATCTATTATTAGCAAGGCATCCAAGATTTGTATAAAAAGTAAATTAAAATATTTTAAAATCCCAAAACACCATATTACTTTTTAATGGGATTTTCAATGACTCATATGGGCTAAGGTGGATTTCATATCCTAATAATTTTCAAAGAAATTTTTAATACTCTTGCACAACAGAGAGACAACGAATGCTAAATTTTCTCAAATCAGTTTAAAAAATATTTTCTCTATAAAGTTTTTATTTTTTATGTTTTCATAGTGTTCCTCCCACCTTTTTCCTTGATAATAACTCAGTTTAGGAAACAATGGCACAGAATATGAATACTGTACTTAAGGGGAAAAACTGCTTAGAGTTCAAAATAACGATTTAATAATAGAAAAGAAATCGTTAATTGCTAATGAGAACCAGTGCTTAGACTTTTCTAGCCTATAAATTTTTATTAACCAAGTCAGATTATCCTGAACACGGAATATGTCTAGCAGGAAGACTTAAGCTGCATGTCCATTGTGAACGTGGCAGTACTTGTGAACAGTGCCATAGGCTTGTGCTTCTCTTCCTGTAACTTTTTCATACTTTGCTTTAGTGCTTGCAAATGGATAAACAATGTTTTGAACTAAGAATTATGGTATTGCAGTCCATATTTTATCCATGTAACAAAAAATAGCAGTTATATATTCAGAAATCAAATCTATGCGTGTATTTCTAGAATATTATGTTTGAAGGCTTTTATTTGTAACCGTTATCATAAATTTATTAACTACTGCATTTTATTACAAAATTCAATTTTATTTCAGAATTTTTACAAGACTGAACTGAACAAGGAAGAGATGTATATTCGCTATATTCATAAGCTCTATGACCTACATCTGAAAGCACAAAACTTCACAGGTAACTGAATACAAACTAGAAAAAAATATTTAGGACTGGTCTGTGATTTGCAGTCTTTTGCAACCCTGTAAGCTGTGTCTTCAGTGCAGAACATACCAACCCAGGCAACAGCTGAGTTTCCTTGCCTAACTGATGTCTCAAAATACTACTTTTTTCAGCCCCATGGCACTATCATTTGCTGAGCCATGGTGAACGTAAATGACTTCTGTTGATACCCACTAGCAATAAATGCATGATACGGTCATTTTTCACCCAAAAGGAGTATAGTTTAGAGGAAGCTTTTATTCGTTCATTTAGCGGCATCTGAGCCTGTACTTTTTTTTAATGTTCCTGGCTATCTGTTTGGTGAAGTGTCTCCACACAGCTGTGTTTCAGAACCTCTTTTTGGGTTAAAAAAAGGAATAAAAGAAAGGAAGACCCATACCACTTACTCATGATGAGGTAGAAACCCTAAAACCTGTGACAAGTATTGCAATTTCATGATGTCTTTCTAAATCTTCACATACCACATTTGCAGTACTATTGTCCAAGATTTCTCTAATTTTGTGCCAAGGATGGTTGTTTTCTTTTACATGAAGAAATAAGAAGATACTGTGCGTGGCTGTGGTTTATACAGCTTAACACGCACTTAATTTGGGGATGCCATCAATAAGTGTTGGAGAAGATAAAATCAATATCCTTTTAAATCACAATATCTTTGCCAGAATATTTCACTGACCTTGTAGTACCTCCATCTTTTCCTCAGTGTTTGCAATTGCATATGTTCAAAATTTCTAGGTTTTGATTCTTCTTGAAGCAGGTTAGTTGTCTGGGGTTCACTAGTAAATAGCTTACAGGTACCTGGTGTCACAGCAACTTTCCTCATGCTTTTCTGCTATCCATGAGAAAGATTGTTCACTTGGAATTTCCACACTCCCTTTGCAGCTCATGGATTTAAATGTGGACTAGATAGCAGGATATGTTAAGGGGAGATTTTAGTTTCCTCATGTGACCTGGCAATAGTGAGTCACAAGAGAATTTTGATTATCAAGAAGTCTCTTTGCCACAGCTGACTTTTATATAAACCTATTATTTTGCATAGTAGATCTTAGAGGAGTGTTGAGTTCTCTTTATGCACTGGGTACTATTATGTGTCCAGTTTATCTTCAACTGTGATATGAACCTAATTTTTTTTAATTGTTTTGCCATCCATTCTGATTTTAAACAGTATTTTGCTCAAAATTTATTTCCAGGACTTTGTTGTATTTCCTATGTGTATATTATCAATCTGTGTGATTTTTGTGTTCTTTGCTGTGGTAGATTTCACTGCTTCCTTTTTTCTTATTATTATTTTTAATTTTTTGCTGTAAGAGCCTTAATAAGACTTGTCTCACACCTATAATTAGAGAACAGACTCGTGTAGTCCATTGCCTTGCCTCATCAGAGACAATACAGACTTTTGTAAATCAGCTGGTCTAGAGAATTTGGGATTAGGAAAGTAAGTTTGATACTCAGCAGCATTCCTACATGTTGCAGCATTAGTTTGCTAATTGCATTGTTTCATGCTAAGGATGAAATGGTTTTTCTCTCCTTTCCATAGTATGATTTACTGGACTGTTTCTAAAAATGCTCTGTTAAAAAAAAAAAGTCATTTTTATACAAACATTACTTCAAATCTTTCTTTACACAACACTCAGTTACAGCTATAAATATACCTCTCTTGAGGCTGAATCACATAAATGCACTGATTCCTTGTGTCCCCTCAGTCACCTGAGAACTGTAATGAGACTTTTTACTTATCCACCTTAGAAATATCTAGTGTTTTGAATATTTCCTGTATAAATTGAATTTTCCACATCATGAGTCAACACTATTTATCTCTCCTCAGTGCTTTGATGCAAGTCAGTAGTTACAGACCTCTCCCTGAGGTACCAGTATTTTATTTGTTGTGTTGGCCACTGCCAGATATAGGGTGCTGGGTGGAGGAATCCTTCAGACTTGTAATCCAGTGTGGTCATTCTTATTTTAGAAACCTTCTGTATAAATTTATTATAATTTAAGAAAACTACATTGTTACAGCAGACAAAATTTTGTTAAGGACTTACATGCCAAGTTTAGAAAGGAAAGGTCATAGTGAGCTATCCTGAGCAACTACTTATGTTCTGCTATCTTTTTCTTCCTTATGATTTTGAATAATTTATTATCAGCTTAATGGATTTTTAAAATTGTCATATAGATGTGCTTCATGTCTTGAGTACGAAAATGTAGCTTGAAACTATGACAAAGGTGGTTACCAGTCAAGCAGCCTGAGAGCTGCTGAGTGTGATGCCAGAATTAAGAATTAATTGTCTGTGGAACTTGAGCTGGTTTTCCTTGCATGGGTATATGACAGCACAGCACCAATATCTGCTGCACATATCTCACACAAATATCTGCTGCAGTGATGTTTTTTCATCCACAGGTTCTTAGTTGGACGTGTAGAGGAGCACTACTGCTAGAAAAAATACTGTAAAATTTGGCTTAAGTCACCTGTCTTACAGGAACTCATATGGCAGAGGCAGCAGTAGGATATGGTTGTCTGGGGCAAACTTAGGTTAGCACAAAAAGTACTTTAGTACTTGATTGTTATTTTTTTGCCTTATGTACAACCTATAAAATCTGCAGTAAAATAAGTCCAGTAGGGAACTTCTTTCTCCAATGCAGTACATCTCCAGAACATGGCCCATCTTTGTGTTGACTCGCTCATGCAAAGTGGTCCTGTGAGTGGCAACATAAGCTGTGAATACTAACTTGGAAATCAATAATGCATATACTCAGTTAGCCAAATTGAATGGCTGTAGCCAGTAGTAATTCTGGTGTTTTGTAATTTATCAAAGTCTGACTTTCCAATAAAAATATTAATTTAATATTATTTTAGTGTACTGTTTCTGGGGAATTCCTGAAATCAAAGTAAAAAAAAAATTATATTCCCAGATAATTTCTACTGATTAATGTAAAGATTACTACATAGCTCTCTGAGACCAACAACCAGTTTGATTCCTGCCAAACCAAAAACTAAATAAAATTTTAAAAATTAAAAAGAGAAAAACATTGCATTTCTAAATTGCTTGTTATGGCCAGCTGGTAAAGCTCAGCTATCAGGGATTTATTTCTCTATGGAAGGAGTGGATTCTATTAAGCACACATCTGCCTCCCTGTTTTCCTTCCAGCCCTGATCTCTTTTGGACTGTGTCCACAGTCTTGTTGTCTTTCCTCTGTCACTACTGCTCTTCCTCACCCTCCAGTCCTTGTTCCTTTTTTCAGAGAGCAAAGTCATTGAGAGTTTCTTCTTAGCAGTAAGGAAGACTGGGGCTAAGCAGCAAATGGTTACTTAATTTCTGTCTCCTCTGTATTTTCAGACTCCAGGAGAAGTGTCCCAGTGACTCCACTTTAAATAGCGTGTGAAAATTTTAAGCTATTTTTGTTATAGCTGTAATAGTAACTGTCCAGAACCACCACTACCATCTGCCTAATACTCAAAATAAGTCAATTACCCATTAGAAAGGTGCCTCTCAAGAAAAGCATTCACATCTCTGTGTACTTTGTTTGTCTGTTTTATGTGTTTGGTGTTGATAAGTGCCCTGCTGTAATTTGTCTTGCAGAGGCTGCCTACACGCTCCTGCTGTACGACGAGCTGCTGGAGTGGTCTGACCGGCCGCTCAGGGAATTTCTCAACTACCCCATGCAAACAGAGTGGCAGCGGAAGGAGTGTCTCCATCTGACCATCATTCAAAACTTTGATAGGGGAAAGGTAAAATAGTCTTGTTTTACTGAGTGGATCTGGGAAGGGTAGTTTATTCATTTTAGGGTATCAGCTCCAGGGTCGCACTCTTTTCTTGTATTGAGGGGAAGTGTTTGTCCTTGCTTGATTAAGCAGTTACTTAGCGATGCAGTACGGTTCTTCTAGTACGTTTCTTCTAATCCTGTGGTTGTATCCTAGAAATCCCCCACTTACATATGAGAATAGTTTTCACTTGCATAGCAGTTGGCTTTGTAACTGTCAAAGCACTTTAAAAAAGATGGTATAATTTTTCCCCATTTTAAAGGTGGTGAAAATGAGCCTTATAAAGCTAATGAAATTCACTTAGTGACCAAGGGAGGATTGTAAAGGCTATGTTTACACCTTACAATACCAGGTTGTATCTCTTAAAAGCTAAAAATGAATTTGTTTGGGGGCTCACAGTTCATTGTCATTACTGCAAATGCCTATTCTGAATTAAGCAAGTGTAATTATCCTGTAGTCTAAAATTTTATATACACATAGTGGTCTGATTTGTCTTACTGACAAACAAGCAATACATTACAATTTTATGTAGCTAGTGTAAAATCCTTGTAAGCCTAATAAATGTAATCAACTGGATCTTGATCATCATGTTTTTCAAACAATTCTGTAATTATATTATATAGTTTAACTTAGATGGTGCAATGAAGTACTTATACAACCTAAAAAAATTAAGGAAGATGTAATAAAAGTGCAATTTTAAAATGTAAAAATGATACTGTGTTGAATCCATCTCATGTAGCATCAAAAGAGTTGTCCATCACTCTTGCAATGACTTACATTTTGTACATAGTGCAAAAAGAATAATTAATTAAATAAGTCTCTAAATCTATTTTCAATTATTCCGAGAATTCATTGGTATTACTCAGAAGCTATCAGCATGTTTAGTGGACAGTTTGTTCAAATATTTTCAGTAACAGCAAGACTTAGTATAGATAAAACAGACCACTAATAAATCACAAATTGTCAAACAGTTGCTTTGAATTACTGAATACCTTTTATTTGCTTGCAGTGTTGGGAAAATGGCATTATCTTATGCAGGAAAATTGCAGAACAATATGAGAGCTACTATGACTACAGAAACCTCAGCAAGATGAGGGTAATGTACTTGAATACTTTTCATCAATCAGGAATCCAAAAGCTTTTTAATTTAGGTTATAAAATATTACTGAGGAAATTAAATTTACCAAAGAATGGTCCTTAGATTTGGTTTGCACTCTTATTTTTCACCCTGAGGGGTTTTTTCTACAATAAGGATTATAGAAAAGGAGTATGAGCTTTTTGAAGAAAAATGAGAAAATCCTATCTTCATAAAGCAGTTTGGGTTGGAAGCCTTAAAGATGACCTAGTTCCAGCCCACTTGCTAGACGCCTTCCACTAGACCAGGTTGCTTTATTTTATTACAAAATTAATGTTCTTAGAGTATTTGTACCTGTATAGCATCCTTTTTGTGTGCATGCTTATGCAGAAAAATAATAATACAAAATCGCTTTCATTAGTTTCCTACAGTTTATCCAGGAAATGTGCTGTGTGCAGTCCTTCACTAGGAGCAGCAGCATGTCTTTGCAGTTGTAATTGCAAGCAAAGCCACAGGCAATGCACACCTTTTTTTTGTTAATTTACTGCTTAAAAATATGGTCTGTTTAATATTACATAGTAAAAATGAATCTTTCTTGGTACAGTCTTCTTATTGTTTCTTTCATTTTAGAACTCTAAACATTGTTTCTCATTCATTCAGATAGTGTATTTTAAAAATTATTGAGTCTTCTTTTCTTACCTTCTTCTGATGGATTCAATTTTGTATTACAGCTCCCCTTTTAAATTTCTTGTACATGTAGGATGTTTGCTGCTAGGACTGAGTGAAGTCCCTTTAATTCAGAGCTGCTTAACAACATTATGCAAAATTATGCAATGTGGCAGGACTCTGTTATCTGCTTATTCCATATATATTTGATATGTCAATGGCAGAATTCTATAAGCAAAAGCAAACTGACTATCATCATGTGAATAAAATGATTACTTTACGCATGTTTAATTAATTGTACTGAATGTGTTTTGTGTTTGAAATATTCTTTTGCTGTATCTATGCCACTGATGTTAATCCAAAAACAGAGGTGTGGGGATTTCTCACAGCAGTATAATTAGGCAGCTATTGACATCATATGCATACTAAATAGCTGTCTGTGTTACCTAAAATAGGGCTAGGACTGTGTTTGGCTTTTTCCACAGTATTAAAAACTTTGCTGAAAATATCATCAGAAAAGGGGGACTTTGGTATTAAGATCCCCCTGTGTCAGTGTTATGAGTGAAATAAAAACCAGATGTATTGATCAAAAATTATGCTAATTGATATTGGGACATTTTAAAGGAGCTCATATTTGATGCTTAAATCATTGGAATCTGGTGTGATTTGGACACAACTGCTTTGAATATGGAAATTAGACTTTGCTGATTTAACTGACCACATTACTGCCATGTGTTTGGGTGATTAGCAGATTACTGGGTCATATGTTTCAAACTGTCTTTCTATTTTACCCCTTTAATATCGGTACTTCATATTTTAAAGGATTTATTTTTTAATTCTTGAAAACTTTCAGATCCCTAAGAGGTATAATTACTTATTCTGATGCATTCAGAAACTTCTGGATGTCCTAGTTGTTGCTCAGAGATACATTGCAATTCCATTACTCCAGAGGTGAAAGACACTCCCTTTTGTGATAGTAAAAATACACTTTCAAAAAAGACTAATTGCATTTCTTCTCAATCTCACACAGATGATGGAAGCATCTCTGTATGACAAAATTATGGATCAACAGCGCTTGGAGCCAGAATTTTTCAGAGTTGGTTTCTATGGGAAAAAGTTTCCATTCTTCTTGAGGGTAAGTGAAATGAAAATAAACAGAATGGAGTAATGCTGTCATTCATAATCATTTTCACTGTGTTAAAATTTGTTCATACCATATGCAAGTTCTTATCCTGTGAGAAATTCTTTACCTTCATGTTTCATGGTTAAGAAAAGGTCCTGACTAATGAAAAGACAAATTCTAGGCTTCTGGAGTCCCACATAAACACAATATTCATGTTTATATTGGAAACTGTGCACCTACACTGTTCCACAGACCGATGGTTCACGGCAGTTTGTTCCCTTTCTCCTGTTCTGTTCCTGCTGGTGGGTACTCAGGGAAAGGCTGTCAGAAGTAGTATCCATTGGTGGTGGGATAATCAGCCATTCAGCATTTAAGCAATTACATTCCCAAGTATCTTTTAATGACTTAGAAATTCCACATGCTGAATTTCATTGATTATTAATGTACTAAAACTGACAAATAATAAGGTTATTACTCTTGATCATTAATCTGGAATTCTGAAGTTTCTGAAGTGCCCTTGAAAATGTTAGTGGTGTTTACACTGTTCCCCTCTTCCACAGTCTGCAGTAGTTTAGCTGCATTGACTGTCACCTTGGGAAGAGGACAGAATTCATCTTATTCATGGAGCAGCTGCAATCATAACCCAAGTTCCTCTTCCTGTGGTAATTAAAAGAAGTGATGAAGGAGCCTCCTATGTGGTGGAGGCCTAAAAAGTCTGATTTGTCTTTGCCTTAGTGGTGGGGAAAATTACTATTTCTAACTGGTAAATATAGCATGAAACTCTCCCTTTTAAAAGTAATGCTCAAAAAGAGTCTGATGGGAAGATAGTTCTTGATATTACCTAATATTCATCTGAATAGAACTTCTGTATAAACCAATTTGAAAATATTAATCAGAAAGAGTTTAACTGATGGAGTAAAAGTAATGGAAAGAGTTGCACAACAGTGCAGTGCTTTCAAACCTCAGGTCTTTCACTGCTTATGCATCTTCTTATGAATTTTTCAAGTTAAACTTACACAGCACATATTTATGCTTGCAACACCAACAAGGACAGACTTAATACCTTTGATTTAAATTTTTTATGGCAAAGCAGTTTGTAAGTCTGTCTGTGTTTGCTGTAGAAGAAATAAAGACTAAACTTCGTAATAAAGCTTTCGCATTTTAATTTGTAGTTGAACAAAAATACGGTTACAGGGTTTTTTTGGTAGCAATTCCCATGAAAGTCTCGATTCTCAGAATTCAATGCCAGGAGCATTCTTTTACTTTGTGTTGTAAAAACTGGATCAGTTGAATTTTTTTAATCAGGCTGATAATTGATCAACATTTACAGGGTAAGGCAAATTGAATGCCTTTATAATTTTCTTATGCAATGTTTTTCTTCAGAATTGTATAACATCAGAAAAAAGTTTCTTAGTTCCTCATGGAATCAACTTCAAACCCATTTCATTGTCTTAACTGTTTGTTGGGTTATATTTCTGTTACATATTTTATACAGTCTGATATATCATGTTAATTGCATACTTTCATCTCGTAAGAAAAATTTCTCCCTTCAGATTTTTATTAAACTTTGAAGTGTAATTATTACATTTTTCCAGACTTTTGAATAAAACCTTACTTATATGATAAAATGTCCTTCTTCTAAGTAACCTGTTCTTTCTATATTCCTTATTTTTATTCTTGCCTTTTGTTTCTTATTTTTTAACTTCTTTAAATGATGCAAAAGTTGCCTGGAAAATCTATATTTAAGAGCGTGTGTTTGGATCCCACTTATTTTCATGCAACTTGCTCTTGCTTTTTGTTTTCTTATTCCGCTCAGAATAAGGAATTTGTTTGCCGAGGACATGACTATGAAAGGCTGGAGGCCTTCCAGCAGCGAATGTTGAATGAGTTCCCACATGCCATTGCTATGCAACATGCTAATCAGCCAGATGAGACCATCTTTCAGGCAGAAGCACAATGTATCCACATAATCACAAAGCCATACTCTGCACTTACATTTTCTATGCTTTTAAAAAACGTAGGTACACCTGTAGCTAATTTCGATCACATGGTGCCTCCACTGAAATAAATGGTAGGTGAGAATTTCCCTGCATTTTGTCCCAGTTCACTCTATTATGTTTAGAAGTTCCTTGTGTAATTTTGGTTCTATTTAAGAATTCCTTGACATGTTATTGACATTATTTCTTTAGCTAAAAATACCTATAGAACTATCACCACTGTGATAATGGTGTAGCTGTTCAAGGTACAGTAATTTAACTTCTTACAATACAACATTATGTTAGCATGGCATGACATATTATGTAAGAATATATTTAATTAAATCCCTTTACTTTATGTACTATTCCATGTAAGTAGCTCTATTTCAAAAGTAAAGATGAAATTTTCAACAAAACAGTACAAAGAAATCTCAAACAATCAAAAAATCTCTCTGGGTCCTTTCCCAAACCATTAATAGTATAACAGCATTTCATGATGCACGCTTTTTAAAGCATTTTTCTTCTGTAATGCTTCAGGAGTCAATATGCTTTGCTAATTTGAATAAAGTGGGATAGCCTTAACTCTTTACATGTAGATTTGCAGATTTATGCAGTGACACCAATTCCAGAAAACCAGGAAGTTTTGCAGAGAGATGGCATTCCTGATAATATCAAGAGCTTTTACAAAGTAAATCACATCTGGCGATTCCGATATGACAGACCATTTCACAAAGGTACCAAGGACAAGGAAAATGAATTCAAGGTAATGTATCATGCCCTTTCCTGATCTACTGGACTTATGGAGTTGTTTGTAACATCAGCAAAAGCTGCCTTATTGAAATGTCATCTGCATTTGCATTATTCAGCTGAGTGTGGTACATCAAATTCTCTAGAGGAGATGGTATCTCAGGTTTGACTATTTCACTTCTTATTTTTAATAAAATAGTATCAAAAATATATGGGAGATGCAGAGGTCTTGCTGTATATGTGACTAAAATTGAAAAAATTCTTCTTTTTTGCATCGTGATGTATAGAAGGCAGAACTGGACAGAGCAGTCTCAGAAAAGTTTCTTAGGCAGATAGGAAAACATTTTTAAGGAGGTAGTCTGGGGTATGGATAGGATTGCCTAAAGCTATCTCTCTGTAGAGCAAGGAAGAGACAGCTTTGACTGAACTGCAGCATAATGACACGTTCCTGCGATATCAAGACTAAAAACTACCTCTGAACTTAAAGATTGTCTAAGGGAAAAGCAATAGTTCCTTCCCTAATAGGTAAATCCCTTCTACTAAAAATGTCACAGTGAAAATTCATCTTTTGGTGTAATTTTAATTCTTACCCACTAGAAGCATATCCTGATATTCTGGTATTCAGACAGACAAAAAGAGTCATCCCATAATAATTTTATTATAAATTTAGAAGAAAAAACTGTAAGGATAATAAATTAGCTAAATTGAGTCACTGTTGTCTTCTGATATATGTTTGAGCTTTATTTTAACTGTGCAGCTTACATATATATTTTGTGTAAGCACTATCCTGGGTGTTGATTTGTCATTTTACAAACCTTTTGCACAAAGTGTTTACCAGTAGTATATTTGAGTATCCCATCAGCTATGCATTCTGGAATCTCGAATAGGGCTTCTCAAAGGAGACCTGATCATGCTCTCTGCTCTGTAAGTTGTTCTGCTTCAGAACTCTTGTTCTTCTCAGATGTTAGATCAGAAAAGAAATATTAAAATATCAATGCAGTTGTGAGTGAGTTTTGGAGATTTGGGGACAACATATAATAAAGTTTAAGAGTGAAGCATCAGCAGAAATTACTGCTTAGTAAGGAGTAGGACCTAGAAAGTAAGGAGAAAAGCAAGTGTCATTGACTTATGGTATAGACATTTCAGTAGGAATTCGACTTAGTATTTTTTTTAATGTATACTCTTACTTTAGTGAAGGTGTTCATAAAGGAAACTGGTAATAATTAAGGAAGATACAGAGTCAAATAAGGAAATAAATTGCTTTTATATATTTTAGAGTCTATGGGTAGAGAGAACCACACTGATCTTGGTGCAGAGTTTACCTGGAATATCTCGTTGGTTTGAAGTAGAAAAACGTGAAGTGGTGAGTATGAGACTCATGTCAATACATATTGTGGGTTGGTTTACTTCCTTAATCAGATGTTATTCGATGAACTGCTTTAAGATTTATTACACATATGTAATTTCTTTGACCAAGGTCTCAAGGTGGCTACAACAAAATTATTTACAAAGTATATCGAGCTGTCGATTTCTCTTTTCTTGAAAAGTATTTTTAAGAACTACTCTTAGGATTCATTTAAACAGCTGAGGAAAAAGAAGTTGAGAACAATAATGGACACGGAAAGGCAACGTTTAATGTCGGTAAATTACTTCCTTAAAACTCAGCACCACATAACATTTAATACTTAAAATATCTGTAGCTTAATGTATCCTTCAGTGTCCTTGAAAAGTAAACATTCTTCAAGTTCCTGTACTATAATAAATGCCACGAGCTACTGAACAGAACCTGTAGGAATAGGGTCAAATTTACCAGTCTGTTATTGACACATTGGAAGTTCCTCTCCTTGCTTGTTCTATTACTTCAAAAATCCTTAAATAGATTCCAGATATATTTGGAGGAGTGCTCCTCCTATAAATATCTCTAAATAATTGTTCAGTTGTTCAGCCCTGGAGTGTAGATAACATCTGTAACTGTTTTCCTTCTTGTCAAAGCTAGTCTTAGAATAATCCCATTAAATATAAGGATACCATAGTACAATTTATTGTCTCTGAAACTCTGCTGTGTTTTTCTTTTATAATAGCAGGAAAATGTCACCATCTTGATATTCTCCTGTAGAAAACCAAAGGTGGAGTTTAGTAAAATCAAAATGTGTGTGACATGAGAAATTTTGTTAGTTGACTCCTGCTGAGTCTTTACTGGGTTAGTATGACCACTGATATGAAGACCTTCAGTTTACTAGCATTTTACCATTACAGTCACCATTTCCAAAAGTAAACTGTAATAATTTTTCCTGGGCATGTATGAGTATGAGGTCATGACTCGGATTTGCACTTGTATATTTTGGTAAATTATAGCAGCTGCAAGCCTGTACTCTTCCCAACACTCAGCATTTGGTTTTTCTGGCAGTTCACACTACCTGTGAAAGAACTTGCCCACCCTTGAGAGTTGAGAGGCACATCCTGCTCAAGGCTGCCTTTGACTTGATCATCATTTTAGCTCAAAGCTTGCATTCAAATTCCTGATCCATGAAGTCCTGTTGGTGACTTTACTTTGGATGGGGAAACTAACTCACCAATACTTCAGCCCTGCTCTGTACCCTTAAACTGATGAAGCTCCCTGACCCCAAGCCGCTTTTAGGTAACTACCAAGGATGGTTTAATCCTGAATTCTAAGAGTTCCACCACTGGCTGAAAGTATGTTAATGTTTTGCAGCAAGGGCTGGGTCATCTCTCAAGGTCAGATAGTGAATCTATGAAAGAGTGACAGTTGTTTATTTTGATCATTGATTACATGATAAAATCAAATCTCTCCCCCAGCTGAGAAGTACTTTCTTTGTCAAACTACTCTAGGACATAGAATAATATTGTTTTAGGTTAAGAAATCAAAAATTACCTGCAATACATTTCATCTTTCAGCTGAAGATTAAGTTGTTTGCAATGTTTCTCACTCATGTTTCAGGTGGAAATGAGTCCCCTTGAGAATGCTATTGAAGTTTTAGAAAATAAGAACCAGCAGTTAAGAACACTGATTAGTCAGTGTCAAACTCGACAGATGCAGAACATTAACCCTCTCACAATGTGTCTGAACGGGGTCATTGATGCAGCAGTTAATGGTGGAGTTGCTAGATACCAAGAGGTAAGCAATTTACTTCCTGTTTATTAAAAATCTGATTTCTTTCCCTGTACAGATGCAGCTCCTCTGTATGAATTAAGGACAGAAATTACTGTATGAATAATAGTTATAATTATACCTATATTGCAGTTTTGGGTTAGGTAATGTTAACGATGTGGTTTATTGAAATAACCATCTTGCTAAAGATATTACCATAAACTTACTCCAGTGATGACTCAATTCACAATTACCCTTCATTCTTCAGTGATTTGATTGGAAATTTTCAATTAACTGGTTAATTGTAAGTAAATTATTATAATACATTGCCTATTCTGGTATAGGAGATACTTCTGGCCAACAAGAAAATTTCCTTTTTTGTGCTGACATTCTAGGTTTTATATGCATGTGTGTGTGTGTGTATTTATTTATTATTTTATATATATATACGCATAAATTCTCAACAAGAAGTTCATTATCTTGAAGAATCATAATTTTCTAGATCCTTCTTATATCTTTTCCAAATTTTTAAGAAAAGCTATTTTGGGGGGAGGGGGGAAAGGCATTTAAAAAAAATAAATACAATTAAAAAAATGTCTAACACTGGATTTGTTTCTAACACTTGTTCCTCATTATTATCATTTCTGAATCACCTTAGGATAACCTTACATGTTTGGGATGCTGTATTTATACAAAATTCTGTGGAGTTTTGAAACTTCAGTAAAAAGAAAGGCTTGGGGTTTTTTGCAGCTCAATTTGATTTTTCTCTTTCTCCTAATAGTATTATGAAATACTTGAGTCTGCTGGTTTTTCCTTTGAAAATGTCAAGTTGAATAACATTCTGTCCACTTGTCTCAAAGGCTGAGAGATTCAGTGTTCACTCAACAGTGTTAAATTTTGGTAAAACTGCGTCTTAATTAAACTACAAGAAATTGAGTCTGGTATAGTATTAGAATCTGTCATCAAAACTGCAGTGTTATGAAAATTGTGAGACTGAAGCAAAGCAGTAACATTTTTTATGTTTCCTAACTGCCTTTCGACAACAACAAAACTGTTTAGCATAGTGAAGCACCATGAAGGGAGTCCCTGGAGAAATACAGTCATGTCAGAACTATGTCTGGTTTGAATTAGCAGTGTCAGAGCTAGCTCAGTGTCTCTGCACAGCTTCCATTCTTCACAAGCATATCAAAGGTTCTAGTTTGGTCCTTATTGTTGTCCTTGGCTGTAATTCTTGATCTCTTACACAGTGTTCATGTTTTGATTCTCTTCTGCCCTCTGTCTCTCACTGTATTAAAATAGGACTTCTCAGCAATTCGTTTTGTAAATATCAAAACTGTTAGGAATAATTGTGAGGCTTTTTTTTTCCATTTCTCTCTAATTCTTCTCTTTGCATGTCCATTTTTCAGTCTTTATATGTCTACCTGTTGTTTTGCCAGTTCTTATTTTCTACCTTTCTTGCTGTCCTGTTTTCTGTAAATGCTTTTCCCTGTTTCACCTGCTTTTTCCTTCTGCCCTGTACGAAGCTCAAAGTTCAGTCAGTCTTGGGGCATTTGGTCTTGAGGTAAGAATGACCATGTCTTTACCATTATCTTCCTTCCCTTCAGGCAACTTCCACGTTTTAAGAAGTGTCCTTTGACCATCTGCTGCTTTCTTCATTTTGACTTCCTTCTTCCCTCTTTTTCCTCTTTAAATTTTTTCCTGTATTTTTTTTTTTTTTTTCTGATGGGGAAGAAACTATCTCTAATTATTCAGCACCTTCATATTTCAAATGTTAAACCTATCCATTCACTAGTGGCTACATTTTTTTGCCTGTGGTCTCCACAAATGACTGTATGATTAAGTACTTATTTACCATGTATTATGAATTATTGCAGTTCAAAGGAGCTTAAAAAACATTTGAAAATGTTATCTAGAAACTTGTTTTTAAAAAAAGAGAAATAAAATGGTGCCATTTTACTCACTTTGTTTTACTTTGTAATTTTATTCTGTTTAGGCGTTCTTTGTCAAAGAATACATCTTGAACCATCCAGAAGATGGAGAAAAGATCACACGCTTAAGAGAACTTACACTCGAGCAGGTAAAGTGGGGAAAAGACTGACAAGATGGTCTCTTCAGCTGTTCTAGCTAAAAATGTCCCCAGATAAAATAAAAAATATCAGAGGTTAATAGTTGCCTTGTGGTCTTCAGTGTTTTCTGAGTTAGTTTCCAAGTAGAGAGTAACTTTCTATACAAGCAGGTTTCTGGGCCATGCTAATATATTTTCCCTAGTCCTTTCCATCATCAACTTAATCACTTCAAACTATTTTGTGTAAAATAAAGGTTGAGTGAGAGGCCTGTCTTGTCATGCTCATATACAAATATTTGCACAAAATATTTTATCACTACTACAGAATAAACATTATTTCATTGAAACATTTGATGGCTTTGGCATATATTTGTATTTTACCAATATTACAGAAAATATTTTCACTACAAGGTTTGCTATAAGAACAAAAAAGCATTCAAAATCTTATTGCAATGAAAGATATGTAGTAGTAATTAGCAAAGTACTAATAAACAGTAAAATAAACACAAAGTGATCAAATTAAGCATATGAGTATTCTATGCATTATATGTTTTTTGCATTATTTCTCCATTCATTTATAAGCCAATGACCTACCAGCCTCAAATATGAAGTGTTTCCATTTGAAAATGCTGAATTTTTTTTAATCAAAGATCTTACTAATATTTCAGCTTTTTTAACTGGCATTTATCTATTTTTGTTCTGTGTAGTATGTTGAAGTTTCAAATTTTATTGCTAGCTTGGAATAAAAAGGGTCACAGTATTGGAATTTGGCAAGATGGAAATTCCATTTTTCATCAGCATTGTGGGACCTTTTGGTCAGATCAGCCAAGTGACAAGTCCTCAGACCATACAAATCAGAATAGGTTCGCTGAGCTCACTTTAATTTCACTGAGACAATGTATAGTAATTGACATTATAATTTAACTTTTTCAAGCTATAGTTAATCTCACTAATGTTTACAATGTAAAACTGGAGTTAATAACTTCCTGTAATAAAAATGTGGTTTCCAAGCAATAGCAGTTCAACCCTCTCTGGCACCCACAGCTGATTTAACGGAGAGCATTCAGAAGGGCCAGGGTGGCTGTGTGTGTGGATGGATGTGCTGCAGTCCTGACCCCAGGTCAGGGATGCTCTACAGCTGCATGCCTGATTGCAGGCTGCCTGAAAACATCAGCCAGGAGTTCTCATCCAAAGATATTACAGCACACCCTAGCTATTTTGTTTTTAAGTCTGAGTTTATCTGATTCCTCATGTAACTAATTCAATATTTTGAATGCATGTGACCAAATTTGAGCAAGATTAAAGTTTTAGCACTGTAATTCTGAAGCATGTCATGCCTTGTGTCAAGGATATACATCAGGCCACCATTTATGGAGGTCTCTGGGGAGTTGAAATAGGATAGGGGACCATGGACTTCATTGCCAATATATTACAGAGTCTCTGGATGGTCAAATGGATTTGACCATTGCTGTTGTTTCCTGCTTTTTACAACTGTTCTTGTAGAAAATGGCTTTTATTTAGGGTTTAGAACTGCTCCTTTGTAAAGTTACCATTAGGTCAGATTTTTCACTACGTTATCCGTAGTGTTTTTTAATATTACAGTTGAATTTGCATAGGTGAAACCTTTGGGAAAGTTGAATAGGAAGAGGCGGTAAATCCTCATGCTTTTGGTCCTAGGCCTTTTTTCATTACAGGTCTTTCAGAGATTTAGATAGGTGTTTTTAAGGCAATGTGCATTTTGGTTGGGTTTTTTTTTTTGGTATCTTAATTGATGATGAGAGCTTAAAAAAAATAGATCAAAAATATTTTTTTCCCTTTCTGCAGGCCCAGATTCTAGAATTTGGCTTGGCAGTGCACGAGAAGGTGGTGCCACAGGACATGAGGCCATTGCACAAAAAGCTGGTGGATCAGTTCTTTGTGATGAAGTCAAGCTTGGGAATACAGGTACTCACATGAGCAGGTGCATGGATAGAACAGAAGACTGTATAGCTGCATTGAGGGTTGGTACATTTTCCCAAGCAACAAACAGTGACATCTTTTGGTTGTTTGTCCCCATTACAGATTGTAGCCTTTTTGCAGTACCACAAAGCAAAGAGAAACATAAACTTTCCATACCATGCAGAGAAAAGTACTCATGTTTTACTAATAGTAACATTTTGCTATAATTAGTGAAAAGTTAAAATATTTTTCTTATTAATGATGAAGCTGATCCAAAATGCCATGTAACTACATTTATATGTAATCTACATATCTGTATCTTACAAAATACTTCTTAAGATATTGTGTTAATTTTAATTAATCTTGTTTTAATAACTCTTCAGGAATTTTCTGCCTGTGTACAAGCTAGCCCTGTTCATTTCCCAAATGGAAGTCCTCGTGTATGCCGGAATTCCATACCTGTTTCTATGAGCCCTGATGCTGCCAGAGTAATACCACGACGCAGGCAAGTTAAATATTAGTAATGACATATTTTTGCTACCCATGGAAGATGACCCATAAATACTTCTATTACGTGCGTGCTTTCTTGTATGGTCTGGCTGAAGTGTGCTCAGCCTTGAATAGCTGGTATATGTATTCTCTCTCCTTCTTTCTCTTTCTCTCCCCTCCCCAATTAAAGATTAATAAACATGTGCTGTTCTCACATGAGAAATTATGACTGACAATTAGAGTTAACCATTTTATATTTCATTATTCTTATAATAGCCCCTTGAGTTACCCAGCTGTCAATCGGTATTCTTCCTCATCACTGTCATCCCAAGCTTCTGCTGAAGTCAGCAACATCACTGGGCAGTCAGAAAGCTCAGATGAAGTTTTTAACATGCAGGTATAATTTATTGTCATTCTTCAAACTGTATAGAATCTTTCTTACAAAGGTATTTACTAAATTAATTCTTCTATTATTTCATTCAGAAATCTCATAACTATTGCTGATGTTTCTTTTAAAAACCAAATCTTTAAATGAGATGTTAAACTCATTCACTTAGAAATAACTTTTATTTCTGTTTTCTGTTTTATAACATATATAATATTATTTTTAAAAATTAACTATAATAACTGTTTTCTCTTGTTTAAATTAGAGCATTAATTTTTTACAAATATAGTAAGTAGCAATGGACTATGATGCAAAGTCATCTGACTGCATAGACTTTTTTGTCCAGTTGTCACATTGTGATGTAATTATTTTACTGTGTTAATTACATTTGTATTTATTTAGTATTTGGCTACATCTTTGCATAGTTAGATTAATGTTCCTTATACTGATTTGCTATTTTGAATTACTGATAAACTACTCTAAGTAGTTAAAAGTTCTTTGTTCTAGTGAAAAGTATGCTATAATTTTTTGTTTTCCAAACCAGTAAATGTGATCTGGTAACACCAACATCTCTTCTACACACAGCCTAGTCCATCTACCTCAAGCTTGAGTTCTACTCATTCTGCTTCACCTAACGTGACCAGTTCTGCTCCATCCAGTGCCAGAGGTCAGTGCTCGTCTGCTGTGGTAAACCATATTAAATGACTCTTGATACGTTACACAGCTGAATTTCTGCATGGTGTCACTGTCCAGACATCATATTTAGCCCATTACTCAGGGAATCTAAATTATTAGAGACAGAGGATTTTTTTTGTCATAAGCATAGAATTGAAGGGTCTTGAGTTTCACTGCATTAATTTAATCACTAGACACATTTATATTCTAGCTTCTCCTCTGTTGTCCGACAAACATAAGCATTCCCGAGAAAACTCTTGCCTGTCTCCCAGAGAGAGGCCCTGCAGTGCCATCTACCCTACTCCTTTGGAAAGTTCTCAGGTAAGAAGTTTGTTGGGAATCCTTGGAGCACAAATAGCTAAGAAGACAATAAAGGCGCATGTTGAACTTCGAGCAGATTCAGTGCCTGTTCACTGTTGTAACTTCTCAAGGGGTTTTTTATGGTTTTATAAGCAAATACTCTAAAATATTTTAGGTGTAAGAGATGTGAATAGAATACACAGTGCTTGGTCACATTTCTGCTTGATTTCTTTAGGTGTAGGTCTGTTTCTTTACATTTACTTACTGAAGTGAGAGATGCAGAGACTTACCAGATGACATAACCTGCTTGCTTGGAACAACAAGCATTTGCTTAATCTAAGGAAGAAGACAAAGAATGAAAAACTCTTATCATGTCAGTTGTCCTTGTTTAGCTCCCCTTTGTTTCCTTCTGAGAAAGCTAATCCTAGCCACTGTGAGATAATAACCCATTCCATGTGGCAACTCCTATTTTCCAATGTAGTTTCAGAAAAGAATGATAGACATTTTGTTACTCCAGAGAAAATAATGTATTGTGTTCTTGCCTTAAAATACTGTTACACAGGTCTGTATGAAATGTGTATTTTTTTGAGTGTTCTGAAATTCAGCATGAGCTTGGTAAACTGGCCAACACTGAATCCTTATTTCATCTTTTCTTCTTAATGGACCTATTTTCCCAAAGTGCTTTTCACAGCTGCTGTTTTAATCCCTGCCATCACACAATGTACCTCTTGTTAAAGATGAGAACATACATACAGTGTTAAAGGCTGTCCTTTCAACACTCTCATGTCTATCAGAAGTTTTACTGCTGATAAAAACCAGCTCCAGGATTCTTTATTTTAGAAATTATTTATTGATTTCTCATTAGCTCTTTTCTCGTCCATTGTTTCTTTGGTTATTGAATTGGTTCTTGATTTAATTTTTAATCTCTTTTCTGTTTAAGTCCTCATGCTATTACCTGAGGGCTTAAAAAGTAATACTGAGGCTTAGCCAGACTTAAGGACAGTTCTCAGGAACTACTTAGAGCAGATAGATCTACTGGGCACTTCGTTAGTGGTAGTGGAGCCAAAACAACAGACAGGAAAGAAAGATCAGGAAATGCTCTTTAAATAAAGCGGTTTTACAGTTTGCCGCAAAGAAAAATTATCCCGTTTTTGCTCCCAGACTACAAACTCTTGCTTTGCCAAGTGGAATGCGACTTCTATCCCCCACTCTATCCGAGATTGCATAAGGGAGGCTGAGGAGCTCGTAGGCCCAGTCTCTGCTCTCTCTCAGACTCGCCCAGCAGGAAAGTCTCCCAATCTGTCTCTACCCTCAGTGTCCCATGAGAGGGTAAGTAGAAAATTAACTTGCTCATATAGTGAAGTATATTTCAAAGATGAGATGGTCTGATGGTTTCTTTCTGCCCTTATAACCATAAATGAGGATATATCTTTCTGGGGAAAGGTGAAATTTCTTTCTCTGCTGTTCCCTCAGCAGTAAAAATGGACTGTGATCAGAAACAAAATCCTGATTCTCTACCTTCTGATGAAGAAGGGGAAAAGAATTCCTCAGGACAATTGTAAGGAGATATCTTAGAGATGCCTGCAACTCTCATTTAAATTTAGCTGCTCAAACTGTTCCTTGTCCTTTTTTGTTTCATTCTAACACCGCTTCAACAGTGTCGGTTGGAGCTTCACACTAAGAGGAAAGGACCGCCCCATTTATTAATTACTTTGTTACATACAGCTTGATGAAAGCAATTTTCACATTAGTATTTCAGCTGGGAGAGGTGAGATTCACAGGCAAATTCCTGAACTTCAAGTCTTTCAGGCCATAGCTACCTTATTTAAGGAAGTTTGATGGACTTCGCAGAACAAGACCACAGCAGTACTTCATCCACTTCCTCATTGAAATTGATGCTCAAGGTTATGTACAGCTGTTTTTAGTCAACATCCATTTGTGCTTGCTTTGTGATCTCTGGCTGAATGGTTGTACAGTGTCTCTCCAGCTCTTCCCATACTCTGAAGAGGAATGGCTGCTGTCATTGACTGGTCAACAAGCCTCCTTAGTTTTTTGCGCTATTATTCTTCCTATCGAAGCTTTTTGAATTTCACGTTTTTGGGGGTTTTATTTCTGTGTCATTAAACATCCTGTGATTGCTCTTATTCTTCCATATGGTTTTATATCTCATTCTTTTTAGTATGTCTTTGTTTCTCTGTATTTCATTCAGCTTTTGTCTCTTTATCTCCTCCAATTTCAGTTGCTGTTTCAGCCGTTGCCCTTTACCTTTGCAACAGAAACTGGACTTCAACACTTGTCCATCACATCCTAGTGCACTGCAGACTTACTAGGCAGTGAACACTCAATCCAGACCAGGCAGGAACAAATGGTCACACTCTCTGTCACATCAGAGTACATATGTAGGTTTATCACATCAGTTTAATGGTAACTCCTGGAAAACAGATATTATCTGACCCAGAATGACTCTCATATGACATACGTACCGCACACCTACTGTAGCTCAAAGTGTACCAAAAGCATTCTGTCTCTGAGATGTTTAAAGTGAAGTTGAATTGGCTTAAGTATTTGTTCCTTACTTTGTAACATGAAGCTGCAACATATTAGATCAATTATGATCACTTTGCAGCTGGGTTTGCCATCTTGTGGAATCTCAGCATAGTGCCTCACCAAATTGGCACAGTGCTCTGTGAACACCGGAAAGAGACACAATAATAGGATTTTATTTGGATTTCATAGATCATCTGATCTTGCTTTAAAAAAAAAAAAAAATAAGAAAAAACCTACGTTTATCTGTTCCCATTTCCTCTGGAAAGTACATCTGAATTACTCGTAGGATTAACTGTATACTATTTACATAAGTTTTCAAGACAAACTTGACCCATGGATTATTTGAATGCTGCCAAGTGAAATAAATAGTAGAATTTTTTTTTTCATACATTTACTGTGATTTGTAAACAAAATGGATTTTAAGAAAATTAAAGACAAACATGCTTTATGGGTCAGCTCTTATCCGCAAGAGAACTAAGAAGACTGCTACCAAAAAAGTCAGGGTTGGAAAACAATACAGAATGCTTTTCTTAGGTAACAGCCATAACTTGTTCATATCCTGATTCTGGAATTAAATTATTGCAATTATTTTAATCAATCTATTAAGAGATCTCTTTAGGAATGAGCTTTATTATGTTTTTTAAGGTGCTGGAAACTGTCAGAACTCAGTACATAATAATCCTCCCTTCAATTTCTGTGTGTACAATTTTCAGAAAACTAGTCTACTCCCTATCTGTATACACATATTTTAATTAAACTGTTTATGTTCTTATGTGATGTTTATCACTCCCTAAGCAGACCTGGGTGTGAGGGGGGATAATAACAAAAATATATTTGTTTTCTTAAAGGCTACTGAAATACAACAGCAGCTATATGTAAACCATGCTGTTCTCAATTTACAGAGAATGCTGTTTAATCATATTGGAGATGGTGCTTTGCCACGAAGTGATTCCAATCTGCCCAGCTCTGACAAAGGTAAGCAAACATGCTACAACATGCCAATCTTTGAAGAATGAAAATTTAATTGCTCCATCATGTTCCTGTGGAATGCCAGTTCTTTTGAGTGCATACTGTCATCTCCAAGTGTCAAAACATTCTAACTGACTAAATAAATTATGCTAACAAATCTAAGTGTCAAAACACTTTGCCAAAAAGGGGAGAACTGAATTTTGCACTCAAATAAGACCTGGAAGTTTGCAGGAGGGGATGATGGAGCAGCAGGTTTCATCAGGCTGCCTGTGAGACCTATTCTTTCTGCTTCTCAAGAGAGGCATATGTGGGGAAAAGCCAACTTCTGGAGAATGGGGCAAAGAGAAGGTAAAGAAATTGACAGTCTTGAAGTTTGTTACCTGCAAGTCCTGTTTATCAAATATAACTCAGTGTGCTTCTGCTTACACTTGGATTGAAAACACCAATTTGTGGTTTCTTGCATTTTGGGGATTTTGTTTTAAATTAGCGTAAATGAGAAATATATGTGTTTCCATAGAAAAAATATTGCCTCTTATAATTTTGCACATAGGGAAATCCAATATTGTTGGCATAGTAATTGTTTGCCATGATTTCATTATGTGTCTCACATCAATAATATGCTCCATCATTTCCTTATGGTACCTTTGTGGTATGCTGAATAAAGGATACAGTAAAATAAATGTACAGAAAGTAACTATTTTAATAATATACTGTAATAAGTACTGACCAGGAATCTTTAATAAGAACTAGGTTTTATAGGTATTTTTGTGTTTAGATTTTTATGAAAACACAGGTGGAATTTTTTCACAGGGCTGAAAAACATATGAAATAATTTAACATGGAAATAGCAAAACTTTTCCACTGGCCCACACAGCCAAGTACATCACAGAATTGTTAAAATGAAGTATCCTCTGCTGAAGACTTTAGCAGTCCAAAAAACTGACTGCTTGGATGACTTAAAAGAAAAAAAATTGGCTTGTCAAGAGATTTAGGCATTTGAAGTACCTAGGTCTGGTGCCAGGTGACTTTTGGGATGAGGGCAAAGCCATGCTGTTGAGTGACAGCTTACAATAAAAAGCAAATACTGTATTGCATATTTTGGCAATAACAAAGTAAAATGGTCCTCTAGAAAATAGAATATTCTGTTCATTGATCCCAGGGTCAACTAAAGTGTAATTATACTATATCAATATTGTTTCAGATATGAGACCAGTGGTTTTTTTACTGTACTTATTGTATTGTCTGGTGCGTAGTGGGGTTGCAGTCCTGAGAACTCTCAGAGTTGCTACAATAGTGATAATTGATGCCATCAGTTAGCAACAATACTTTGCTTTTTCTTTTCATCTTTGTAAATAAACACAGGGTGCTTGCATGCAATTCTCTACTCACAACTGAAACAAGTAAACAAGAAGGAAACTGTCATGGCAAAGCAAGAGGTTTGAGGCTTTTAAGGTGGGAGATTTTTTGGTGGTGTATTTGGGAGATGAATGCAGGGTCTGAAGTGGTTATTTTCCACTCCTTTTTTAAGGAAGTGTAATGAGAGTTGTATTTTTCAAATTAGCTTTTATCCTGCCCATGTTAAATGCCCTCTCCTTCTGTCTGTCTGACTTCTTTCCAAGAAGTGACATCTTGATGATATGAGATAATCCAGTTCTATCAAGGAAGATGTTCCAGACGTTATGGGATCATTCAGTTAAAATCATAGAATCTAATCAGGGTAACAGACAAAGAAAACAGCCACTTTTATGCATGTCAAGGTGGTAGTCAGTTTACATAATCAAGCAGAGATCCTTGACCACAGATATAAAGCATGCAGAAATTTTCTCAGTCCATAATAATTTCTTAATTTGATATTTTTTGCTGTCAGACACTTTTAATTTCTTCCAATTTTTACTCCCTACATTTTGTGCCCTTCTTTCCACCTTCTTTCAATTCCAGATTTGTAGTCTATGCAGGCAATCCAGGAATGTTAGCACAGAAAGCTTTATGAAGGAGGTCGATAGGAAGTTGGAGAGTTCCTTTCTCTAGTCCCTTCTGTATATAAAATGAGTTAATGGGAACAGTTTATGAATAGTCTATTCCCTTCTGCTTGGAAACCTCTAAATAGGAGTCTGGTGCAAAGATAAACTGATTATATTAAAAGGCTTCAAGCTTATCTCCCTTTGTGGCTGGATTTGCAGCGCACCAGAGTGCAATCTCAGCTGCTGCTGCTGTTGATGGCTGCCACTGCTGGTCACAAACTGACCTGAGGGCCAGGTGGATCCATCAGGCATCCATGAGATTGATGGCTGCTGTTTAAGAGCTTTGCAAGTACAGATGTAATCAGGAGAGCTTTTCAGGCATGCTTACTGAGTTGTTAGGCATTTGCATTCTGTCTGGTTTTACACTCACAGCTAAAAGCAAGTCAGAGAACTGGGAGTGTTGATGCCCATGACAGTTTTTTCATTCTCTTCCAGTTGTAAACACCACCCCCAGCAGCTGGAGCTTGGACAGTGGCAAGGAAGCCAGAAACACATCAGAAAGTGGAAAGCTTATATCTCCTCCTGTGCCACCAAGACCTGCACAGACTGGTGAGTTAATGGACGTCTCAGGTAAAGCTCCAGTACTTGAGGACATAGATTCTTTCCACACTGTTTGATGTTTAACTTCTTGGGCAGGTTAACTTATTATTTGATTTCTTACATTAAAGGCTGTAGAACTGCCTCTGTGGGTATTTTCATCTCGTTAATGTTCTCTGCAGTTTCCAATACTCTGCCCCTTCACTAATGAATGAGCAGTTTCAGACAGTTCATGTTAGTATGACGAAGGATGATCAAATTTAGTCTTTTGATTTTATGATAATTGGAGGTTAGCAATCAGAAATGATCATTAACCACAAAGAATCTTACTGGCCAGAAAATGCACAGTATTCACGAAAGTACATGAGTTCTTTTACTATAGCCATTTTACCTTTCAAAAGATTTCCATTTAAAGGAAAGGCTGCTCAAGTGATACTATAAATATAATTGTTCTCAAAGGAGTGAGTAAACATTTTGTGTATTATACTTAAGCCCCTGAGTTTGTCCAGGCATGTTTCTAGTATATTTGGAGGTAAATGTTTGATATAAGTATATTATGTATTTTCTATTTTCGTTATTTAACTTACAAATACATAATATATTTCTTAAGAACAAAAAGGGAAAAGTTGTTATACTGACCTTTTTTTTAACTTGTTATCATTTGGAAGATTATAATCAATTTAAAGTGATATAAAATTTGTCAGAAAAGGTAGATTCAGAAATTTTTTATACTTGGTTGTACTGCAAGATAATCCAGAGAACAAAGCAAAATAAACTAAATCTATTTACAGCCATCGGCCAAGAGAACTAGAGATAATGTTTATGTATCAAATGATCTCCTATCCACTTAAAAAGATTTCTTAGTGAAAATTGTAATGCCACAAGTGCACTGAAATCTTTCTACCTTTACAGCATCACCAGCAAGACACATAGCCTCCATTTCCCCTTCTCCTGCTGGAAGATCACCAATGAAGGTACTGTCTTATTGCAGTGAACTGCCTTCATGAGACAGATCTTGTGTGTTGTAGGGTAGATGGTATATATTTAATATACATTATTTGGGATTATATTATGTTTTCTTTTTCTTATCATATACCTGTACAAAAACCAGTATTCTGTCTCCAACGTGGAAGAAGGGGAGGTGCCAGGAAAATCTGCTGTGCAACCCATTCGTCTTATTCTTCCAGCATTCAGAGCTGTTAGATTAGAGGGTCTGTTAGAGAGTATTTCCTGCTTCAATAATATTAATACCCCTTTTCTTCTGCAGGATGAGCCAGGACAGTTGTAAGAAGATGCAAGTAGTTTGACACCTGCCAGTAGGACACATTAATAAGCATAAGCTGTGAATAAGCACTGGTTCTTCTCTGGTAGTTAAACATCCAAAGTAATTTAAGATCCAGGCTAAACTGAGCAGCTTTCATTTCTGTTTCAAGATGTTTGCATGTGTTGGTACCCACATACTGGTACCTGCTTTTTTTCTGGAAAACTTGACTGGGTAATCTGTGTTTTCCACAGCATTGGAGCACACAAACACAAAGCCTGCTTATTCCAGGCAAAGCCCGGTGCTGGCAGAGTGCATGACATTGGTCTTGGGGATAGCCTCTGCCACCCCATTGAAGCAGAGATGATTCTGCAGGTAGAAATATAAGAGTCAACAACATGGAAGGAGAGCAAATAGAAAGGAGCATGACTGGTGTTTCAGGCACTCAGATGCAAGGACAGAGGGAAGCAGCCCTGCCAAAGTAACCCCTCAGCAACCCAATGCCTAACTGATACTGCAGAGATACACATTGCCTGAGGAGGAGAACAGCACCCCAAAGTATTTCCTTTCCCCTTGAGGTCCCTAATTACAAGTCTACACTCGTTGTCCTGTTTGCCTTCCCATAAGCTTGTAACATTACTACTTGTGTCTGCACAGTAGTCCAAATACATAGCAAGCAATTCTGCTGGCCATCAGTGCCCCATAGTCCTGTTACCATTCTGCTGAAGTGAGAACCAATCCCAAGTTTTGCCCTAATTGCTTACTAGGAAGCTCTTTAGAACATTAGGATCTTGTCCAAAGATGAATGACCCTTCCTTTTCATCCTGAATGGACACAGTACTGATGATTCTTAGGGATGTTTGAAGCTTGTCCTAACATTCTTCTTCTATAGGTCTTGTCAGAATTTAAGCATTTTACAAAGTCTGGATTGCTGCTTGGAAGAGGAATGCTGGCCCAAAATACTTCTGAGAACTGCTGGATCTCACTTTGAGCATCCATGAATTTCCAGGCTGTTTTGGTGTCTAGACTGTTACTTGCTACTGGTAAAAGTAGTCTACACTGTTTAACCAGAACCAAGTGGTTACCTGTACAGGCTTCACATATTTACATTGTTCTGAATGGCAAAAGCAAAGGTCCTAAATCTTATATATGGTCACTTACTCCAACTGTCCAGTGTTCTTGGAACTGGAGCCTGTAGTGCCCACATCAGGAGCCAAATACATAATTTATTTGAAAACCTTGACCCAGGTGTTTGTGGGAGTAGGAGTGCAGTTGCAGCCTCCTCACATACAGAGGAATGGAACATGAAATAGACTCCTGAGAAAGTCTGAAATGTCTTCACCAGGTGTTGAGCTTTAAATAAAACTTGCTTTGCTTTTCCACAGCCATATACAGGGCTCAGATTTTAGCCTTTCTTCTAACAGTGTGCTACCAGAGAAAACCGTCCTAGTACAAAACCCACTGATGTAAATGAAGACTTTTTTTCTCCATTGATTGCAGCACTCTGTGGATCCAGTCGTAGATGGATAACTAAAATTATCTCAACAGCATAAAGTCAGTGCAGCCAGCTCTGTACACCCCTGCCTCTCTCCTCCTCCTCCACTCCCATCCTTTGTTGCATGGCTCCCACTCTCACCTCAAGCTGAGCAACTGAGCATCAACCAGTCTGACAAGAATGGGAGTGAGAAATTTGTCTTTATATTGATATCTCCATCCCTTTTTTAGCCTGAGGCTTGAGGCCAATGTGTTGGGACTGTCTCAGATGACCCCATAATTAGATACGTTGCAAAAAAATTTTTAACTTGGAAAGTGTGGGGTAACCTTTCACAGTTTTCAGTTGAAGTTGCTTCACTGGACTAGAACTGCTCAGTGGTTTTAGGTAGGCCTTTATTGTCCATGCCTTTTATTTGTCATCAGCACTGTTGTTGCTGCTTGGGCCCTCAGCTCCTGGTCCCTCACCATCCCTCACTGACCTGTGAGGCTGCTGGTGCAGCCTCTGGCCACCTGTGCCCTCCATATGGCTCTTGTCCCTGAGGCACACGTGGTGTGTTGTGTTTGTATGTCTAAGGAACACCTGCGATATGGGGGAGAGGATGGGTGGTGATGCTTTCATCTCCTGCTGCTGCCCCAAATGGGAGCAAGAACAGCAGAGAAGGGGACTGGCACCCAGCAGCGGCTCTTACCTTAATACCTGCTTTGTGCTACTCCCCCGACACTGGTTTTATGGTACACTCAGAAACTATGCCATGATGTAAGTGCACTTTTCATTGCATGGCAATGCACTAAAAGCTGTGAGGAAAAGCTTTAGAAATTGAATTTGGGATATGAGAGCCTGCAGTAGCAGCAGTGGCTGGGCTTTGGCGTTAGAGGGCAGGATACCCCCAGGTATGTCCTGCGCCCAGTGATGCATTCCACTTCCAGCTGGGAAAACTAAGGGTGTATTCTAAAGACTTCCAGATTTTTCCAGGGTATTATGATAGTAAGATAACATTTAAAAACAGTTTTATTTCCACTTATATGAATTACTGGCATGTCCACTATCTAAGGGGTACCCAGGCACTACTGAAATGAGCTTTTTATCAGTTTCTTACCAGGTCTTGATTAAACAGGGACACAACCATTTCTGTTTATCAAAGCGCAGAGTTTCGTGCACTGTATCTATGTTTGTTTTCAGTCTGAGCACAGGAACACTCTCCGTCCTATATGCCAGGTAAATTCTTCTTCTGCCCTTTCTTTTGAGCAGGGGTCTGTGCAATCATTCACACCGTCTCCAGTGGAGTATCATTCCTCGGGGCTCATATCCAACTCCCCGGCGCTGTCAGGGAGTTACAGCAGCGGCATCTCTTCGCTCAGCCGATGTAGCACATCAGAAACATCAGGCTTTGAAAGCCAAGGCAGCGAACCAGCAGTGACTGTCCCAAACTACAGCATTTCTGAGGAGCCTGTGAGAAAAGAAAGCAAAACCCCGCCACCTTACAGCGTGTATGAGCGGACTTTGAAACGCCCCGTTCCTCTACCTCACAGCCTCTCCATCCCGCCCGCCGCAGACCCCCCGGCACTGCCACCCAAGCCACAGCTGGTTAGGCCAAACAACCTGGAAAACAGCAGCAGGAGGACTGAGCAGGTTCCCCGGCCCAGGCCTCTGCCCCGCAAAGTCTCTCAGCTATGAGAAGCCACTTTTATATTTAATTGCAACACATTCTTTACTGTTTAAGAAATAATATTTTTTAAAAATGGTAAAACTCATTTAGTTAGGCACTTTAATATTTTGTCCACCTTTTCTTTTGAGTAATTTTGAAATGCTTATTAATATTATGTTGCACATTTGAAATGAAATTACTAATTTAGGTTGTCAGATATTACAGGAAGCATGAATGAGAGGATTTTTTTTTTTTTATTTCATAGTGGTGAATACTGATAAATGCTTTTATTTGTACTTTATTTTTATTTGAAAAATCTAAAACCCTACAACTCTCATCTGAGTTAGCTGAATGCTTCTCACAAAATGCAGAATATACTGACTGGATCTTTATACTACTAGAGATAAATGCACGCTTTCTAACAAAGTAGTCTGTAGACTAGGATGTTTCTGCAAGTAGGCTGAAAGTTGTTTCTCTTACCTGATGAACAGGCTGGTCATTTCAAATGTATGTGGCAAAACTGAGATAAAATGCAAGTTATACAGCAGAGGACTGTTATAAGACTGTGGTTTGGAATTTTTGAAACACACACTTGGCTTATGTTATTTTTAAGATGGAAAAATACCTGTATTTCATTCAGCATACAGCACCATTCTGGTGAATCCTGAAAGGGTTTTGTGCCATTCATGTATGTACCTGACACATCCTTTTTCTTTTTGAGGTGCAATTTACTTTAATTCTTCCAGTTAATGTATTTTTTCTGTTGTTGTTGTTTTAGTTTTGGGGGATTTTTTTAAAGCTAGGAGTTTTCTAGTGAATGCTCTGTGCTGTTCTTGAAAGGTCACCCTAAAATACAGTCTGTGTATGAAATAGGTACAACTCAATTGTTCGTTTAACTTGTGTACAAGAGTCAGTGCTGACTATTATCAAGGCAATTCACTAAATGAGCCAATTTTTAAAAATACAACTGGCTGGTTTACAATCCATATATTTCAAAAGCTAATTGCAAAGGTCATTAATAATTTTGTAAAAATCTAGCAAAAATTCTGAACAGATCCTTGGATGTGTATGTGCCATTGGAGCCAAGCTTTTGATTTGCTTTTTAGCTTGAGTTCATCATCATCATCTTTATTGTTGAGCATGGTGTTTGGCCTTAGGTTGTATTTTAGTGACTGGCATCGGAAGAGCTCTGGAAAGCTAATGTCAAGACATAGGAATGTGGAGGGAAAAGAAAAAAAAGCACCTTCTGGATGTATGTTTTTATCCGCTTTCTTTTATTGACTGTTTAAATGTGCTTGGGAACAGATGTGTGAACTGCATTTTAAATCATATTGTTAAAAATATTCTCCCTCTTTTGTTGGGAAGCTCATATTGATCTTAGATGTGTTTGATTTGTTGATAGTTTAACTGGAAGAAAGTGACCACTTTTTTATATTCTCTCAATTAAACCTTCAGCAGTTACAAGCTGTTGATAGTAGTTATAGAAGTTTTCTATAATAAATGTTCAAGTATTTTTGTACATAATTGGTAAATTTTAATAAGGAGTGTACCATTATGTGAAAAAGAAGCAAACAATTGTGTATGCAGTAAGATTGTTATAATTATGCCAAATACTTTATGTATGGAAAAAAGATTATTTGTAAATATGTGCTTTTAACAATAATCCTGCCATATTGACTTTACAATTTTGAATGTCAGAAAAAATAATATATGTTAAAATATTTATGTTTTAGTGAAAGTATTCATAACTTGAAAAGGAACATATGAATTTTAGCTTTGTATCTTGCTGATTTCAAAGTCTGGAATTCCTTGAACTAGCTCTTTCTACTATAACATTTTTATGTCTGTAACCACATCATAAAACCTGTAGAAGGCTACATATTTATGCTGATATAAAGAAGTAATGCCAGAATTTTAAATAAGGTGTCACAAGTAAGATAACAAAGCTGCTCTGATTTTTTTTCGACCCATGTAATTTAATAGATTTTGTTGACTAGTGCTTGAGCACAGTACAGTATGAATCAGTGTTATTTGCTCCTGAAGCCTTTCTTTTTTTTATTTCTGGCAATAAGCAGAGTTGATGACTTTATCATTTGTGTGCATTACTGGTCAGCTTTGCAGCAAAACATTTCACAAAGTCTCTGTTTACCTAGACACTCATATTGGTTGCTGCATAATGTTAGTATGAAATAAAAGAACTTGCTTAATCTTTACAGTGCAACTTGTTTTCTACAGAATGAGAGATTCTAATTCAGTTAGCCACAGAATGAAAGTTCTGAATCCTTGTCTTGCTAATTTCTTTGGGTTTTTTTTTGTTTGGTTTTTTGTTTGGTTGGTTGGTTGGTTGGTCGGGTTTTTTTTTTTAAATCTCCTGATCGAGTTTTCTCCCTATTTGGACCTGCAATTGCTTTGTGAGACAGGGTGGGGAGAGTATTGACATGCTCTTCTGAACAACTGAAGAACGTAAAATTCACTAGAGAGTTCACTGTAAATTAATCTGCATGAGAATTCTGTTTTTATAACCAGGACATCAGAAATACTCTGAACGATAGAAAATGATGTAAAATTGACAGAGTACTCTTAAGCTAACACATTTTCTGCTTAGCCAGTTTTGATAAATTGATTCTGTAGATCAGTTTTTCAACCTGATTACCTATAAAAAATGTAGTATGAAATTTTGTTATGTATGTTGCAACACCCACTGCTTGAAAACCTAATGTAAATAAAGGTCTTGTTTGAATTTTATGTAGTAGTCATAAATATAATTTTACCACTTTCTGGATGATGGTGAGTAATTCAGAAGCTCATACAGGAAGACCAATGGGAACAAGTTGCTCTTACTTCTCAATAGCTTGAACGTTAGCCAATGTGTGTGTAATAGGTGACATAATCTTGTATTCAAACACCATATTTGAGATGCTGGAGTCTCTGGGATGCCAGAGAAACATCCTCAAACTCGGCTGGCAGACTTCGAAATGACGCAGTTCAGACTGGTTCTCACGATGGCATAATAGCTCTGTAGTGTGAGCGAACTCAGTTATGATGCCCCAGGTCAGATGCTGTGTCAGGCCAATTGCTGTGTCCTAAAAGAAGCACAAAAGCTGAAGTTACCCCTCTTAGCAAAGAGTGGCAGTGCAGTTATGGCCCTGCTCACATGGAGCAGGGTATAGCGAAAATCTTTCACCTTGCCCACCTGCCTGACAATTCTTCCTGTTCACTGATTGTCCAACAGCACCTGCAAAAAGAACAATGACAGAGCAAAAACATACCAATAGGCAGGAGTCAGTGCCTGAGGTATAAATGATGAAAAGCATCTTGTTTTGAATGTAACTGTGGTCAGTGAGGCATGTAGCAGCATTGTCTCAGTAAACCCAGGTGCTGACAGATTCAGATCTTTGCTCCAGAACTCTGCTGGTTGCTGGAATTTCTGATGATTCAGGCAGAGCCCTGACATATGCTGGCCAAAGGACAAAGTCCTATCTGGTGGGATATTGTGGAAGGATGGTTGCCACTGGATCCCTTGAGATTCTGACCTTGAACTAGTTTCTGTGGGAGAAAGCCCTTTTCATATTAATTTGTCTTTACCTTCTCTTTGACATTTTAATTCAGCTTTTGACATATACTTCATAGAAGAAACTAGAATTATTAGTTTGGATAACATTAACAAAATAAAAACCATTGGGAATTAAACAGCTAAACTATTCAAACCTCAGGAATAGAAAAGGTTTAGAGCTGCATATCTCATGTGTGCAATAAGCACCAGGTTGGGGACTCGTCCTGGGTGGTAAAATAAGGCTGCTGAAGAAAGAACATTAAATATGTTTTTAAAAAATGATTGCTCAGTAATGAACTTGGTGTGTCTGTTTTAACAGGCTGAGAGCTGTCAGACTTCAGTGGGAATGCAGCCTTCCAGGCACAGCTGGGCAAACTTACCTAGGTTAGAACTTGTATTAATGACACAGTTCAGATCTCCTCTTTAATTGACTGATATCCATCCCAGGAAGACTGTTAGAAGAAGGGAAAAGAAGGTCAACAGTTGGGGGGAAANGCAAAACCCTTGATGGCCTGACAATTAATCCAAATGTGTTTTGACTCAGCCAGGAGACATGGTGGGAGAAACTGAAATGTTACCTGAAACTGAAGCATCAAGTACATTTCTTTAGGCTATTTTGTAGTGTGATGCTATACCAGCTTAACTACTGGCTGAGCTGAAGGGAGTGGAAGGGAAGCTGGAAGTCCTGACAAAACAGAGGATGTTTTTATTTTACAAAGGCCTTGTGGTGGGGGGTTTTCTCTTTTGATGTGGCTAACCAGAGGGTAGAGAAGACTGATTGTCATGAGTTACAAAGAGTTTCTAAATAGCAAAGCCCTACAAAATATTCAAATATTTCCCTGCTAAACAGTTACTTTCTTAACCCATGGTGTGTAACTGATGCAGTGCATTTTACAATTAATATCTCAGTATTTTAGGGAGCAAATTAATGTCAAAATTTCATAGTAATTAGCTTCTCTGATAGCTCATAAGCTGCTGAAATTTTGGTTTAATATTTAAATGTTTTACATCATTGATATGCTATGGGAACTACATCTACTTCTGTATTCCAATTTATTTTACTTCTGGAAAATTCTGCAGAAGAACTCTCTGCATTACATTGTTGCTTATTTGTGAGAGACTACTATCGCTGCTAGTTTTTGTAGACCTCACTGACTTCCCTTGAAGTGTTTCCTCTTGCTTTTCAAAAGAAAGACCATCAGCAAGGAGCTACTTCTGCCTTTCCTGTGGGGAATATTTCAAAAGCACAGCCTGAATGGGATGCAGCACAGCAACTGTTCCCAGGGGGGACTTACAAGCAAGGGCTTTGGGAACAAAAGCTGAGGGGGAAGTTTACCCATAAAGCTATTCCCGTAGGAGTTTGTGTTCACAGATAGAGCAATAGCTCAAGGACAGGGACTAAACTAATTTACTAAAATCAGGAGGTGGGATGTAGGTAATGTCCGACAGGCTTTGCTAAAGGTGGAGTTTCAGTCCCAGCATGTCCTATAAATGGGAATCCTTGGCCTTATTTCCTGATCTTTTCATGGAGAAAGTAACGCCAGGTAGACAGACAGGGTGCGGGGAGGGTGTAAGTTTTATTTTAGGGTTGCTGAGCATGGGTAGGGACAGGGAAGAAATGCTGAATCTACACTTTGAGCCTAAGCTGATTTGAGAGATCATTCCTCTGGGTCTTTGGGCCATGTTACATTCAAGGGGTGTAACTTGTGCAATGATTTGCCCTTATACTCTGAATGTTCCCTGGAGAGCCAGCTGTCCATCTGAACTCCCATGCCAGTCTCTTTTTGCCATGTGCTGTGAGAGGAGGGCTTACTGCAGGTGTGCTAGAGCAGAGTCTGATGCAGCTTGATCTCTGTGCTTCTTTTTTGAGATATTCAGTTCACCTTTCTAAGTACAGTGCTGTGGTAAATCCAAGGATGTGATACAACACCCAGTAGAATTAATCTGAAGATTCATAACAAGGTTTTAGAAATGGCATGTGTCCAAGAGGAGTTGGGTGAAAGCAACTGGTACCTAATGAATTTGGTCCCATCTGAAAAAAATAAAACTTTCTAACATGAGCACAAAACACTTTACAAGGAACAAAACATATCAATAAACTCAACTTTTTTTCAGCTAGTGTATTAGGAGGTGAAGAAACAAAGTATTACTGTGCTGTGCTTTTCTCAGGCCATTAAGTTCAGCAAGGGAAGATTGTGCACACTGGACAGAGGCTTTTTATGTTGCCAAGGAGAGTTTTCCTGCATCTACAGTTCCTGCTCCAAGTTCTGTCTCAGAACTAAAGCACATCTTGTCAATCCCCCTGAAGCTATAATTCAGTGGACTTTTTATAGCTGTAAAACCTGAGCTGCATGATGATAAGCAAGCAAAATCAAAGAAAGTCATAACCTGCTACTTTGAACACGCAGACAGGGGCTACAGGGGAGCAAGCAGGGAGAAAAAAAGAGAGAAAATTGGTTTTCAGGCCATAAAGATCAATTTTGACTTCTGGAATCTTTGCTGCATTTTGAGAAGTACTGTATTTTCACCACATGCTTTACTGGGTTTTTCCCTCTGTGTGAGAGAATGCTGGGAAATAGTTTTTTCTGGTGTTTGTGTAGACTTGAATTACAGTATTTGTCTTGGACCAAAAGAAAATGGTTTTCAGGGTTTTGTTTTTCTTCAGTCCTGTGACAGGGTAGGACAGCAGAAATAAGACAAAAAAGACTGGTCAGTGCACCACCAGAGGTGGTCATGGACAAGGGGCAATGGCTTCCAACTGAGAAAGAGTAGGTTTAGATTACATGTCAGGAAGGAAGTCTTTACTGTGAGGATGGTGAGGCACTGGAACAGGTTGCTCAGAGAATTTGTGGATGTTCCATCCCTGGAAATGTTCAAGACCAGGTTGGATGGGGCTTAGAGCAATGTGATCTAGTGGAAGGTGTCCCTGCCCACAGCATGGGAGGTTGAAACCAGGCAATTACGGTCCCTTCGAACCCAGGCCATTCTATGTTTCCATATTCAGAGAAGAACATCTATATTCTCTAGGTAGTTCTTGAACTCATACCTTCAAAGACTAAAATTCAGTTCACTGTGGGCCCCTCACACCTATGCACAAGGACAAAAAATGGGTGAGTTCTATCTTGCTGTGGGAAGTGCTTCTGTATGTGCCTCAAGCATGGTGAGGTATGGGCATGGATGGGCACCATGGAATGCTGCCCTCTCTTTGGTGTCTGTACTGCTGCAGCAGTGATGTATTTGTGGACCATTGAGTATCATAACTAGCTATCACAGTATTGCACATAATTGTCTTACCTGCAACAGCTGCAGCTGTGTAAAATACACAGAAACAATGAAAATGTTGAACTGAAAGACAAAATTGCTATTTATCATTCTCACCAACTCGACACTTATTTATCTTGATAACTGGGAAACTTGGTGGATTTTGCCAATTTTCTGTGAGCCTTTTCTGGTTCAGTGCTATTTTTACTGAAGGTAACACCAGCCCATCTTGCAAGTGAAGCTTTCAGCAGTTGCACTACATGAAACCAGGCACAGCATGAATGACAAATCCTCGACACTGTGTGGGCTCATTAGAAAGATTTGTATTCCATGCTGAGCTGAAGGAGAGGGAGTGACCTGGGAGACTCTGAGCAGGCACTAAACCATGGAAGCAGCAGCAGAAATGACAGCAGATGGCAGGGTCAGCTCATTAACTGCATTTATCTAATGGGAGACTTCCCATATTTGTCAAGCAACAATAAAAAAAAAATAATCAGTCAGAAATTCCACCTGGTCATAATTGATCATCATTAATAAATCTGTTCCAGAATAGGCTGCCAAAATCTCAGCTGTGGTTGCTGAGACTGAAACTAATCAGCAAATGATAATTGCTGAGGTGAGTTGCTTTGGTTGGGTGACAAAAGGAACCAAAGCTGTGGCTGCTGGCAGAATGGAAAGCTGTTCTGTGAAGGTATCCTGGGCTGACAAAACATCTGGTGAGTTTGCTGTTTTGGTCTAGCTCTGTGTGTTGTGAAACACAGGATTGTAACACTTTGTTCTAGAAACACTGATTATACATAAGTGAATAAATATTGCAGCTATATCAATACGAATTTTCCCTATAAACCACAGGTTTATTCCTGATTCCTACCTTGGTCTCTACAAAAAAAAAAAAAGTCCAGAGACAGGAGTCTACCTGAGCTAGAGAAAAAACTTCATTTAAACCATATTATGAATTTATTGTTGACATAATGCTGACAAGTTTCAAACTATAACTTAACCTTTTATGCAGTTATCCATGCAGCATTCCTGAAGGGAGGCTCACAGTGGGGCCAGGTCCCAACACGAGCGGGTGGGGGCCACTGGAAATCTGATGATCGTTCCAAGGCTGCTGTGCTGGACTTCCAGGGCAATTCCCCAGCTACTCTGTCTTGCCCCTTTGGAAGATCAGCCCCCTCACCCCCCTATGCCATCGGAACTGTTGGCACCTGCTGCTGTGCCAGATGCCAAAATGTACTTTCTGTTCTGCTGCTCCACCAGTCAACCGGCAGCACACAGCACCGCATGAACCTGCTTTAAAACACATCTCGTCCAGTTTGTACCAGTCTTTTCAGGTACCAGCACTACTGCTTCAGCCAGGCCTGGCCGCCGCGGGCAGCCGCGCTGTTGCAACCTGTCCTGGACCTTTTCACTGAGCTCCGAGGCATCGGTGGTGGCAGTACAGGGCTGCCCTGAAGGGTTGCTGCCGCCTGGCAGCTGCCGCCGCTTATTGCTGAAGAGCTCCACCGACTCCCTGCTGCCGCGTGCGCTACGACACGGCCTGCTGGGGGCGGCCAGCAGCAGGAAGCACCCGGCGGCCTGCCGGGCCCGGGGTGTGGATGTGCACGAGGACGAGGGTAAGGACCAGGGCCTCAGGACCAGGGCAAGGGAAACAAAGAAGATGAGGACAGGCACTACGCACAAGGCAGAAGAGGTCGCCCCGCGCAGTGGCGGCGGCCTGGATCCTCCAAGACGGCAGCAGGGAGCGCAGTGCTGCCGCTCCCGGAACGGGTTGGGCAGCTCTGAGCGCCGGCTCCGGGCACCAACAGAACCTGCGGCGCCGCAACGGCCGGTGGCAGGCGAGGGGATTTACCGGGGGCGTCATATACGGCACGGCACGGCAGAGGCACGGCAAAGGCACAGGCACAATGTAGGCAGACAGTTTGTGGTAATTGGGAATGGGGCTGCATCCGAGCCTCATCCCTAATGGACTACGGCTGTGCAGGACAGGTGAACAGCATTGAAGGTAATGGGACATGCCTTCAATGCCGAGGTGCACTGACCAATCACAAAAGGGTATACAGAGGGCACACAGGTGTAAGGCATGTAAGATGAAGGGTATAAAAGGCTGGACTGACGAGTAATAAAGAGTAGGCGCTTGAAGCCTTCTGATGTGGAATGGTGTTGCTCTGTATGGGGATGCTTAAAGCTTTCTGATACTGTATGGCGATACTTTGTGTATCGTGGCCGTCTCAACTGCGATATATGCTGTGACATTTGCTGCGACAGGCACAGGCATAGCACAAGCGCGGGCGCCCGGGAAGGAGGTGGCCCGCGGCTTGTGAGGCAGCCGGCAGCTCGCCTCGGGCTGCCCCGGGGCACGGCTCAGGCTGCTCCGACCGGGCCGGAGGCTGCGGTAGGTGCTCGAGCAGCTCTCACCTCACCCGCTCTGGGTTCTTTCCTCAGTGCATGGCCAGGGTGCCTCTGGGCACCACACTCCCCAGCAGGCTAATTCTGCCTGCCTCCCCATCTTTGTTCTGAGGAGCCCGTTTAGAAGAGGTGCCTTGAGCTGTGTGCGAGTGTTTTCAGTCAGGCAGGATCTTATGGGCAAGAAGCTGTCCTTGTATAATGTGTTTAGCAGCACTAAAAGTAATTTACTTAATAATGACAGAAAATGAAAGTTTTTTAATCTCACTGCTGAATCCTCAGCCTGGCTCCAACTCGGTCAGTAGCATGTCACGAAGGGTATTGCTGCCGTTGTTTTTATTTTTATCTGGAGCAGACAAACTGTTGTGGCTCCTTCTTGGGTTTTCTGTAGGTGTCTTGTACTCTCTGCCTGTAGAGCAACATATTGACAAGGTCATACAGCACTCAGGGGAAGACTGAGCACTCAGCCTCATCTGCTATGCCTGCATTTCACTAAGTGCCTATTAAATGATGCTTCAGGACAGCACAATGCAAGGAAAAGGGCAGGCTCCCACCCTTAAGCATATTTCCAGCTGGAAGTCATGGCATAGTAGAGTCAGAAAAAAGGTGAATAAACAACATATCAGAAATATTGACTCCATAGCGGAGGCTGCTCTTGGGCAAACAGGTTATTGATGAGTCCTCAGCACCCAAATAAAAATATTGCAGGTAATATTCAGGTCAAAAAGATGTTGAGTTCTTCAAAAGGGATATGTTTTTGCACAAATGAGTTGTAAAGAGACTCTTTTCTAATTTTTTCTAAATATGTTCAGAATAAATATGTTCAGCAGACTGGTGGTGGATAATGAAGGTATTAAGATAATGTGTCAAAGAATAGATGATGATGATGATTTTAATGGCCTTATAAAATTATTTAATAAAAAATTTTAAGTTATGCTTCCCAGTACTTATGTTCTCACCTTTTGCTTTGGTTTGTCTCTTCAGACTAAAGACTGTTTTAAATATAGTGGCTTATTAATAAAAGGGGTTTCGGGTGGGCTTATGCATTATGCAATTGGGAATACCCACTAAGTTCTGTGTATAATTGGAATTCTTCATAGAATAGGAACAAAAGTATTTGAACTTCAAGACTAAAATATTTTTGCTTTAGGCTGATTACAGCCAACATAATTTTATTTAAGCTCCTTCCTGCAAGATTACTGTATCTAACAAGTATATGAAAAAAGTGTATATGATCAGGTAAATACTTGGGGTGAAAGTGAAAGCTCTGTAAACTATCTGCAATCAGATAGTTCAGAGGCAATCATCTTCAATAGACTAATCTTGAGATGCTCGGAGGTGGTAGAGAATTGAAGCATAAAATTGCAATTACTACATAGTTGTGTTGTACTTCTGTAATGTGTTTTGAAATCAAGTGATGCTATATATTAGGATTTTAAAAACACTTGCTAATATACAGCATACAATTAGAAAAAAGCAAAGGAATTCACATTCTTTCTAAGCAGTCAGAAATAAATAAGATCAATGTGGCATGTAATAATCTACACCTTTCTCATGTGTTTGGAAAAACCCCATTAAATGTAAAACCTTAAGTAAATCGATAAGTCTAAAAGCACAATTAGTGTACTAAATTAATCAAATTTAATAAATTACAAGGGAATATTACACACAACATTACTGGAAAAACATGTTTTATGCCATTGAATGATTATCAGAGTAGCTTTGTGAAAGCAAAAGTTTGGATTCATCTGGATTCTGTTCCACAAATTTCAGACTACTTATTTCCAGTTTGGAAGAGCCAAATAGCCTTTTACCTCTTCAGTCCCAAACTGAGAAAACTTACATTCCCATGCAATGCAACACCAATCTACAAAGAAAGGTGAAAAATCCCAACCCAAAAAACCACACCCCAAAGGTTTCAAACCTATATATTCTAATCCCTAAAAGACCAACATTTTAGAATTATTACCTTTAATATATATTTTGTCCTCACACAGAATTTTCCCTAGCAGAGCTGGTCACTTTTATTTTGGAGTCTCCCAATTGAAGTTGTAATGGGGCTCAGTGCATATGATTTACAGCATTACCCAGAAAATACAGGAATTTTATTCTGATATTTAATCTTAGTTCATGCTATGATCTCTGTGCATCATATGAAAATGTGTTTCATACCTGATGCAAAACAAGTGGATATATTGTCTCACTTTTCAACCAAGATGTATAAAGATGCTCTATCATCATCATGCTAACTGCACAAAATATTCATGGTACTTTGATAATCTGTAGTGGTATTTATGGAAGATATGTTTTTCTAGGCTTTTGACTTTTTAGTGTTGGCAAATTATTTTAAGCCATAAGACAAGCACTATTCCTTTTTAAGAATAAATATTTTACTGTTCACTTTCACTTTACTGTGAAAGTTCACATTTAATGTTTCAGAGGTTGGTATTTTCCCCTTCTTAAAACCTAGGTCTCAGGCACCTGGAAAATCTGTGAAATTATACATTCCTTATGCAAACTACCTCTTTAGAAGAAATAGTTCATGCTGTGGCTTAGTTACAAAACTGGGGTCAGTCATCTTGATCTGATTTTTAAAAAAAGGTTCGACAAGCAGATTCAGTGCAATTACTTGTATTTACAGCACTGCAATTTGGAACAGAACAGTCTAACCTGGAGAGAGCAATTGAATTCACCTTATTATACATGCTATATTGAATGCAATACATTTGAAGGGATATATATGTATCCTACTGGCACCTGGTATATGTAGTCATTGAAAGTTTTCAAATAAGAGATCCAAAAGTACAAGGCCTGACCTCATTCTCCTTTGTTGTTACTTAAAACCTGTATGAACCTATACCTTTACATTTAGCATTCTCTAGGTTTTCAAACTTCTGTGGCCAAGGTGTGTTGGTGACAGCACTATGCAAGTAGCTTAGCATTTAGCTCACATGCAGGTCTGCAGTGCTCAACCTAATAGTTCCCATGGCATTCCTCCTAGAAGGGAGACACCAACCAAATGTGACCAGGAGAGGCAGTACCTCCTCTTCCACATGGTAGTCCCATAGTTAAAGCACTCAGCTGGTCTGGGGTCCATCCATATGCAGTTTCCAGGTAAATATTTGACCATTGTTGAGACTACCATAATGTCATTAAGGTTGTGGAGACTATATCACAACTTGGGGCAAATCTGCAGTAGTAGGCCCTTCCCAAATTTTATGTTAAATACTATGTACTGTTAATTATGTTGAGGTTAGTAGGAATGTATTAATGTTATATGTAATATACTTTAAATGTGGCAAATATTAGTTGGTGAGACTGGGACACAGATTTCTAGTTAAACCCATATGAATACCAAACCCAACCCAAGAATGAAGATGTGCATTTGTTCTTCCTTGCCACACCTTGTTTTGTCTCAGTTATATGTGTGGTGTGCTAGTTGCTCTCATTGGAAAAAACTCTGCTGCACTCTGTCATCTATAGCTTCCCCAGCACGTGAAAATCCTCTCCTTAACAGGCTCCCAGCACAGGGTAAAGCAGCCCTTGTACAGCTCTCTCCGTTTAGGTGACACAATCAGCAGTTTTCCATATTGTCAAACACAGCATAATTCAATTTGTGTGTTTCTGGGGGGTAGCAGGACACTAGCAGTGATTACATACCTGTCTGCATTCTGCCTAGATAATTTCATTCTTTATTTAAAAGTTGCCTGCTGAAGCAGAGTCAGAGAGCAGCTCTAACAACTTGTTTATCTCCCTGGGTGAACATTTCAGTGAGTAAGACATCGCCTGTATCACTACCAGCAGTAAAGTACCACAGCACACAGCTCATTAAAAGAGCTAATGCAAGTGCCTGTCCTTGGTGGAGGATTTGGCACAGCACTTGGGACTCTTTTACCTGAGTGCACTGAGGCACACAAGCCTTACCAATGGTGCTTCCCCAACCACAGCTGTCCTGCAGCTTTAGTATTGGCTGAGGAAACCAAGCACCTCCGAGTGCCCAGTCTGAGGACCAGCTGCCCCTGGGCTCACCCATCAGGCCAATGCATTCCTGTGGCTAGGAAGGAGACAAGGCAGAAACACAAAGGCTAGGTACTTGTAGTTGGTACTAGAGTTAGCCCTAAGTATATAAACCCAGAGTATATTACATTTGTTTCCCTGCAAGGGATTTATATCCTTTTATTGACAGGTTTGATGAAGAATTCACCTGGCCACAGTGGAACAAATTTTCACAGTTTTCTAAGATGCTACCAGTAGACATTACATGCAGATGATAATCTTTTGATCTTCAAGTTCCAAATTATTTTTGCTAAGCCTTAAAAGTTTCAATGTGTATGAACTTTAATGGACATCGGAGATGAGTTTTGCAAAAGAAAATGAGCCCTGTAAGCTTACTTGTGAATGTACAAATATAAGCAAATTAAAAACATGACTGTTTTTAAGGGGATTCTATCACTGAGATTCATTTTAATGAGAGACCCAAACACCTGTGCTGCAATGCCTTCAGGCAAGAGGATATATGCATACAAGTAACTGAAGTCTGGGAAAAGCTTTAGAATAATTTCCATTGCTTTCCCTAATTACTACCATTAAATTTCATATTTTTAGCTCCTGATGAGGCTGGTTTTTGTGCGTTTCAGCTTTAGTGGTTCATGCAGGAATGTCAAGATTAAGGCCTGAAAAACTGAATCTACAAAATGTTTTAAAATTATCAAGTATGCAATGAAAAAGAGACCTTCTCTCATTGAAAGAAAAATCTTACATCAGGTCTCAAGTAAGTGGCTCCAAGGTCAACTGATGGGAACTGAAATGCACTGTAGTAAAAAATGGCTACATTAGATTTGACTAATTTATGTGCCTCTGAAAACGACAGTGTGTTTTACTGGTGTGACCAGCAGACAGAGTGACAAGTGAGCCAAAGCCATAACTCCATCATGTCTTCTTTGCCTGTTGCTGTCCCGTAGCTTAGGTGGAGCTGGCACAAAGGAGTTTGTCTGCCCAGGGTACAGAACCTCAACAGAATGGACAGACCAAGATGTGTTGTGTGACAGAAGTGGTCAGACAGATGAATAGCTGGGTAAATTACACACAGAAATTTTACTGGTAAATATGTGTGTGTGTGTGTGTAATAGATGGCAAGAAGCGACCCAATTCCACTCAGTCATATAATCATTGTTATCTCAGGTATCCTCATATAAAGTCATTAACCTTCAGACCGAGTGTTTTACAAAAGAGGTCCCTAATGACTCAAAATTTCTATCCAAACAACATGAATATGACTTAGAGGTATGAAATTAAGCTATACAGTTGAGAATTGTCTCCTACAATGTACCACAGCTAAACTTTATGCCAACCTGATCAGGTTTTGGAAATGACTTGTTTTGTCTTCAACCCTTGAGGTCCAGCAGGAAATTTTAGAATAGGCATTGAGCACTCTGAAAGAAGAAGGAGCTGTTTAAATTACAGTATTAAGTTACCATTTTCTTTTACATCTTAGCAGTCAATATCTCTCTTGTACATGGAGTCAATCTGGGATGTATGGATTAACCCTAGAAACTCCTGAGCTTCAGAAAGAAACCAAAGATTTGAGCAAGGAAACTGGGATCAAAATCCCTTTCCCTAAAGACTTCACTAACTATATTGGTGCTTGTACCTAATGCTGTACTAAATGCTGCTATTTTAAAGCAAATTAGATGTTTTGACGATACTGATTCTTTGGGATAAGTGTAAGTCATGCTCTGGTAATTCATATCAGATTTAAAAGCCTTGTCCATTCAGTGCTCTGATTTAGTTATGTGCAAGTGTAGCTTGCAGGAAAAGAGGATTTCACAAAGAATTAGTAGGTCAAATGAGGAATTATCCACAAGGTTATACAACAGCTGAGCAGCAGTGTTTGGACCATAACTCTGGATTTAAGTGTCTCAGTTCTGCATCTGATAACTTAGTCGTTTATTGGCTCTAATTTCATGTGTTTGGAAGGAATTTTTCCCATGGGAGTTTTCAAAAAGACTGCAGCTAGTTGTTCTTTGGAGATTCTGGATTCAGATGGTACTGATGTAATTTAGAAAACATTTTAACTCAGCCTAGGCTATACTATTAGAAGTAAAAATTGCTTTAGCAAACAAGATGTGCTCAGAACATGGTGACCTAACAACCTGTAATAAGGTCCTCAAAATACATACTAAATAGAGGGAAATGGAGATACCAGTTGTCCCTAGAAGTGACACCCACTACTCTCCTGTAACATTGTATCACATACTTGTTTTAAATATATTAGTAAAGAATGTATTATACTTTCTAAAGTAACAGCAAATGGGGAAAAAATTGAACAAAGTTTTGTGTAGCATTACTAAAGAAAATCTTTCAAGAATGATTTGATGGTGCTACTAGGAACTAATGGTGCTGCTAGGAACTAATTACAGCTGCCCCTCCGGCCTTGGGTTTGCTCACAGGGAGGTTCTGCTTACCCGTCTCTCGTGCAGAAAACAAAGATACCACACAAGCTGCTGCTGACGGGGGTGGGGGAGGGAGATGAATTGTAAACAAGAGACATACTCTTGTTGCCATACTCTTCAAAGTGCTGCGCTTGGGGTTTGTGTCCATTCAGTAATTGCACAGGAGTTTGGTCACAGCAGGATTTTGTGATTGCACAGCTTAATTGTTCCTGCCTATTATAAAGGGCTCTTTGTTTTTGTCATTTGTCTTTCATATTCATCCACACTTTCTATTATGTTTCTGCTTGCTTGTCCCCCACTTGTCCCCTACCAATTACTCCAGACTATTATTTGCCATTTCAATACACTCCCCCATGCACGCCTGGTTTAATTTTCTCATGCCTCTGCTCTTTCAGTTGTTTCTGTCTTGGTAGCTCTCAGCCTGCTCCCCCACTTCTAATTCAGCTCCCACTCACTGAAAACCTCTCATGCTGATTTTACTTAATACACTATAATTAAGGGTAGGGTTTTTCAGAGAGGTTTTCAGAGGTACATGCATAAGGGGATGGATTTTCATGGTGCAAGCTATTTATTATGCTTGTCAGAAACAATGTTAAAATAAGGGTGGCTACAAACACTCCAGGGTAGACACCTTTGACAATGAGTAGACAATGGGGGCCTTTGTGAGACCCCAGCAACGAAACTGTCTTAAAATGTCTCTCTCCTTACTGCTTGGTTGAAAGGTGGGTTGCCCCACACAATTCTTATTCTCTCTGGTTAAAAGTGAATAGGTAGGGGACGACTGAGTAATAAACAAGATACCATTCCTGAATTGTCTAGGTCTTCAAAAACAGCATATTATTAAACAACAACCTGAGAGTGGTCAGATGCACTGCTATAGTTAGGAAAAAAGTACTTCCTTAAGCTGGTTATTTGTGTCAGGGACAGCTATGCTGTGTTCATGTGGCACTTACTATGTTTTTGATTTAGGCTTCCCTGGACACTAATGTTTAATGGAATTTGAGGAATTCCAAATGGCTTCACAAACCACTACTTACTCTGATGAAACAAAGAAAGAATAATGCAAAGGGTAAAAATGCCTTCACATCCTGCTCTCATCAGAGTATTATGGGAAACATGTAAATAAAGAAAACAAATCAGCACCTCAATCACCCTTCATCAACTGCCTAACAACTTGCAGCCAGTTAATTACACACCTTTAAAGTGCATGCACAGGAGAAATGATTCAGAATAAAGCTTCTGTAATGAGAAAGGACAGCACAGAAATACTGACTCAATACAAACCCAATACAGGTAAATTTAAGCCTTTAAATCTGACAATACTAAAAGAATTTACTGCATGTAATAGTAAGCTAAATGTTGTCTGCTTTATGCTAAGCATAAATAATAATCACTAACCTACAATGATTGCTCTACATTTGGATTTTGCTACTAACCTTCGCAACCTCTGCACTTAAAAGTGAGATAAGGATTTACACATTACATAGAAGAATTGAGTGCTAAATTGATTAAATATGTTGAAGAGTATTAACCAATAAGTAATACTAGGCTGAGTTACTTTCACATTTCTAAATACTTAGGGACTCATGTAGACCAGTAGCTCAGGCTCAGTAAATACATTATTGCTATGGCTAGCAGCAGAACATGGTTTTATACTGATTTTGCAAATCTTCTGGACTTGTCAGGCTTTGTTGAGCTTGCTTTAGCATTCCTGCAACTGTTTTACTTTGCTTACCTGTAACAACAATCTTATAATGATCAGGAGGGACTTCTCTAATGTACTGATTTCCACACTGGTGACCAGTGCTAGGCAGAAGGACATGAGGAAATGGAATGAAGCTGGATAAGGAGAAGTTCAGATTGGACATAAGGAAAAGGTTTTTCACTGAAAGGGTGGTCAGTCACTGGAACAGGCTCCCCGAGGAACTGGTCACAGCCACAAACCTGCCAGTGCTCAAGGGGCATCTAAACAACTTAGCCACATGCTTTAGATTAGGTAGTCCTGTGGGGACTGGGGAGCTGGACTCAAAGATTTTTATGGGTCTCTTTCGAATTGAGATATTCTATGTTTCTGTGTTTTACTTTTTGGTAATTTTATATAATTGTGGGATACAATCACAACACATAGTAATAAGTGGTAATAAGCAGTTGGTAGAATGAGATGTTTATGCCCTTATCAAAATAATGCAATGCAGGGGACTACAGTGTTAGAATGACAGGAGTGCAGGGAGGCGCAAGATGACACTGGAAACTTCAGGGTTGTAAACAAGTCAGTGTTGTCAGCTAAAAATACACTGACCTGGGAAGCTGGGAAAAGCCAGTTGCAGGGGTAACAAAGCAAACAAACAACTCCCATCACACTGAATCAAACCATCTAAAGACCTGTGGAAAACACCGAAGGGTGAGCAAAACACCAGGGAGGTGAATGTTAGGAAGTTGTTATAAGAATTTTAGCTATTATAAACATGTGGGTTTTTTTCTTGTAATGCCGTTGTTTTCTTTTTTTTTTGCAATTATTAAATCTGACCTGAAAAATCTTTCACGAGCCTGTCAAGAATTTACCTATGTTGACAACAGACTCTTGACTTTGCAAATCATGTTTGTTTTCTTCTTTCCTGTGCAAAAATATGAGTGTAATAACTGTTCCTTGAGGAATAGAAGATGATTAACTTGATTATTGTAAGTTATTGATATATCATTGATGCATTTTCTGGCCTTCAAAGATTATGCTATTTTCACTGACCCGTGATAGGATTTCAGAAATAAATGTCTTGTTTTAATTCTTCTCTTTTTCCTCTGATGGAAAGGTCACTAGAGACCTCTCTAGTGCTTTGTGGCTTGCCTGACCAACTGTAAGCAAAATCTACTTTATTCTGACCAGACTGTGTTTCAATGTGTATGAGGCATAACATGAATAATATGCGATGGTCAAAGGTAGCAGGAGTTAGGTTCCCAGTCATGTAATGAAATGGAGACGTGTAATAATACAATACTGAAGATGCTGCAATCATATTTTTTTCCAGTACAAATGCAAGTTTAAGATTTATTGCCCTCTTTTGTGCCACACCATTGATTGCTGCCCTTGGGCCACAAGTTCTTCAAGCTGCAGCTGGACTCTATAAAGTGTTCATCTGCAATATCCATTAAGCAATCAGACTTTTTGATCCTGTGCCCTTTTCTCACTGTACCTTTCCTATGCTCTGAGGCAGTTTGATCTGGCCCAGTATTTTCCTCCAAAACTCTCCCTCAGAGCAGTACATTCAACACCACTCAAACATTCATTCCTTTACTATATGGAAGAAGATAAAAATGCCTTAAATACCCTACAGATAGTTGTATTTGCAAATGTAAGGACTTTAACTCAAAGCAGGTCTTGAATATCTCCCATAGATTTTCTGTACTCTTAAAATGCAAAATGAAATTAACCTGGAGGAAACTGAAGTAAATGTGTTTTTAGCTTAAAGCTTACTGTTTGAGAGTCTGTTGAGAGTCTTTTAAATGGATATTGTAATGCAAAAGTTTTGTGTATTGCCAAGAATGTTTTAGTGGTACTCTCAACTGAAAAGTAATTGAAGAGGTGGGTAAAAAGGGCTCGTTTTTTCTTTATTTCAGTCACAGATGCATTAAAGCACAGAAGCAGCAAAACATTTTCAGTACCTCCTTGTTAAGAGTTGAAAGCAAAAAACTGTGTCATTTACTTTTGGGTAGCGATGCAGTTGAGGTAGGAATACTTATTAAAAAAAAGAAAAATAAAATGGTGCAAACATTGGTAATGCATCATTTGCAGTTCATAGCTTTAGAATCAGCTTTGATAAATTTCATTTTATCCACAACTAAATAAAGAGTAAGAATGGGCATTTCCTGCTAGTTGCTTAGCACGCACCTGATTTCAAAATGAAGAGAACTGATAAGCCATGATTTGATCTTGAGAGATTTATAGCAAAAATCTTTAATCTGAACAGAGTTTCAGCTCAAGAGTTTTAGAGGGAATTATTTCATACTGTTAGGTTCAAGTGCATGGAAACATTGAGGCATATTCCCATAAGGTGTTTCTCTTATCTTACAATTAAAAAGACAATATTGTGTTTTGCAGCAATATTTGTAAACAATTAGTGAAGGTTTCACAGTAAAATATTTACATGAAAATGGAGATGGTGGATAGCAGTGGCCAAATACTCCATTAATTTCTACACAGTGCACTGATAACCTACCTGTAGAATCTTAAAGACAGCAGACAATTTAAATGTGTTAAAGAATGCATTAAATAAAGATTAACCAACAACAAAGTTAATAAGACTTATTTGATTATAAAGGTAATGCTTATTTAAAAATGTGTCAAGGGAAAACAAAAAGTGAGATACAGTAACAATCATTAGTTTTCCCTGGGTAGCGTATATGTTGGCATCAAGTGATATATATCAAATCATGTATTTCAGAAAACAAAATCACACCAAAGCTAATTATGTTTCTTTCATAAAAATGTTTTAAGCATGTTGTGGTTTAAAAGACAGGTGTCTGCAAAGGAAGGCGGGAACCTCTCCGGAATGGAAAATATGACCCACTCCCAGTCCCCCGTGGCACCCCACACATTGGCTCTGGACCGTCAAACGGCCGGGGAACAGGGAGAAGGAGAGCAGGCCTGTGGTGTAGAGACAGTGGTGAATAGGAGTCTCGGAGCCTAACACACAGGAGCAGCCACAAGGTGCAGGGGTCCGGCGGGAGGCACCCCCAGTCCTGGTTTTTGGCACCACACACGCTGGCTCTGAGCTCCCGAGTGGCAGGGAAGCAGGCAAGCAAACCAGCAGGCCCCAGTCGCAGTGCTGAAGGTAAAAAAAACCAACCAAAAAACCCTACAGGGCAATAGGCTCTCAGGTCAAATCCGATGCAGCAATCCCCCACTTCCAATCCCCCACTGGAGGAAAGGACCAGTCCCAGCTCCAACCCCTGCAGGATCTCAGGCCCCCCTTCACCCATCACGATATCCCTCCCAGGCGGGGGAGAGGGTGAGGGGGAGGGCAGTGACAATTCGGGCACAAAATGACTATAGGATAACCCCATCACCCCCCCAGCCTCACAAAACAAAGCACTAAAAGCAGTAAGCATTGCTGAAAGGTTCGGATTTTACAAGAGGCTGGGCGTGTCGTGTTTGGAATAGTGTGTAACAAGAAATTTTATAGATTATGTGTACATAATTCAGGTACCTTGTACTAAAAATGGTCTTAAAGTGTGCCTTCCAATTCAATTTATTAATAAGTACTCTACCACAGTGTCTTCTAAGATAGTTGACTCCTATCTCAACAACTGTGGAAGTATTTTATCTCTGTAGAAAGACATGGTCAGATTACAGACAACTATGTGTTCATACTTTCGTAGCTCAGCCTCGAAGCCAAGATCAATTCAATTATGGACAATTTTATATTTGAGCTTAAAAATAACATTTTAGTAATAATAAATTGCAAAAATCTGACTGCACAGACACAGGCAGAGGTGTCATCTTACATTGTTTTCCAACAATGGCCTAACTAGTAGAAGTATCTCCCAGCGTCTAGTTAGGAACACCCTGAGCCAGAGGTAGTTTCTATGTGTGTGATAATCTGTAAGGCACTTTCCCTCCATGAACTTGCCCATTGACTCTTGAAGGTACATGAGCTATGTGAAAAAACCTCCTTCTTCAGACTATACTGGCACCCACACTTGTTACAGCAACTGATAAAAACAACTAAACACTGAATGAAAACACAAGCCCCAGCGTATCCATCTGCACCAGCCAGAAAAACGCGGCCACCACCCATGAAGCCAGTAGAATGCAGCCAGCTCTATATGCAGCAGATGTGGCTGACATCAGTCTCGATCACATCTGGTGTGCTCTAGGGGAAGTCATCGGCTGAACAAAAATCCTGCCCTTTTGTGTGGGTTACACTATATGCAAGGTACAGAACAGCTTTGTACTGAAATATTTAGAACTCCCAATATTACATATGAATATCCAAAGAGATTTATTGTTGTCCGATTGCCAAAAATTGGCCACAAGAGTATACTCCTGGTGTATTTGAATATCCATCCTCACTGAAGGAAAACAGCCACTGCAATGCAGCATCCTCAATTTTTGGGGGACTCAAACTGTAACTACAGGGGCTGAAAAAGGATCAGGCCAAGTACGTTATTCCGTGCAGGGCCTGTCTGGCTCTGTGTGTGGCACAAGGCGAACCCGTCAGGCCGCCCGGCCGAGCCGGACGGTGACGCGCGGTGCAGCGCCGGCAGCCGCGGCCCCTCACGGCGGCCCGGAGCGGCCGTTCCGGGAGCACCACGGCCTCCGCTCCCGCGCGTCACGTGATGCGGCCGGCTGCGGCCCGCCCCCCGCGGAACCGAGCAAAGGGTAAGCGGTGGGAGCGGGCGGGAGCGGGCGGCAGCCAGGCGGAGCCATGGGAGCCGGGC
>VXBC01002945.1:424227-499302 GCA_013399945.1 Ploceus nigricollis
CGGAAGCGCCGCTCACGTATGGCACCCGCTGCTGCCTCTCCACCGCTAGTCGGGTGTGCGGTTCGTCCCTTCTTCGCCCCTCAGGTTACCGAGATAGCTATTTCCCGTGGGAAGGGACTGGATTAAAAAGAAGCGGCACAGTCAATAGGGAGAAGCACCGCTGCTCTTGCGTCCTCCGCCTGTCAGAGGCGGTGCGGCAGGCGGTCGTGCCCTGCTGCCCATGGAAGGCGGGGTGCTTGGGCGGGGGAATGGACTTGGAAGCGACTCCAGGGTTCTGCTGCCGTTCATCGGCATCATGTCTTCAACTGGGACTTGTACTGTGCACTGCGCTTAGTCCTGGACTAAATGCAGTTCTTACTTAAAGTATTTTTCTGCTTTATTAAACTTCTGTCACATCTTGTATTTGTCCTATGAGGACTAGTGTTAATGGCTGTTCTCCGGTATCCTGATGGAGTGGCTTTCCTGCTACCCTACAGCCTGGACATCTGAGAGAGAATTTTTTGTTGTTTTTTTGTTTATTTGTTTGCTTAGAATGATAAAACTTGTCCTAAAGTGGCTGCTTTTCCACGTCTGGTCCTTGTCCCGCAATCTGTTCTTAGTTAAATGCTTCTGTGTATAAAAGCTGCAACGCTTGAAGCTGAAGAGATTCAGCCAGTTCCTAGACACGTCTCTCTGGTGTTCCTACTTTTTTTAAGGCAAATTTTCTCGGACGTTGGCAAAAACCTTAGATAGAAAAAGTGCAGCTGAACAGCAAGTACACTCTAATCTTGTAAAATCCTTTAATTAGCCAGTATTCCATTACAGAAGTTTTACTTTTTGTTGTTGTTGTTGTTGTTCTGTGGAACTGGAATTCATTGAGCACACCAACATACCAGAATAGGCAAAGCTGCTTTACATATCTCTCTAAATAACTTTCTTGTACCACTACATTTTTATTTTCTTTTTCTCCCCTAAGAGCATATACCACACATATTTGTTCACTGTTCATCTAGGAAGAAAATTGAAATTGTCAACAAGATATACTAGGAAGACAGAACTTCTTGAGGATTTTCAGGTTAAATGAAATAATTTCTCTAGAAAACTTCAGAATTAGACTTGATTTTTCCAATATGCAGCTTTGAAACTGAATACATATGCATTTTGTAAAAAAAGTTAGCATAACTACTGTACTTGGAAGATTTTCCAGGAGTCATTCATTTAATTTACTTTTAAAATTACAGGTTCTTTTATTTAACTTGTATGTTGTTACCAAAATAAATTTTCTCCTGGAACTGGTGGTTAATAAACTATACACATGGTATAGTAGTGGGTGATATCCAGATTCCTGAAAATAATATTTTAAGCGTGCCAGAAATGATTTTAAAATTCAAATGGTTTCACAGTTGCAGTTGTAATTTTGTGGTGAGATCTTTATAAGTTGACTAGGCTGCCACAGATTTCAGCTGTTTCTGGAAATCCATATCCTTATGCTTCTTAAGTTGTTTTGCTTATTCTTGAGACCTGAGGAATTTACATGGCAGTTGAAGTTATCACAAATCCCAGACTCAAAATCAAAGTGGTGGGGAATGATGGAGTACACTAGGTCTGCTCTTAACAACTCCCACAGTGACCTCTGGAGTTCAAGGATAAAACATGAGTTGTTAAAATGAAGGCAATTATTTTTTGAAGGCATAATTTTCTGTATTAGTTTATACATTGAGTTTATTACTATCCCCCAGACAGTAGACGGTAAGTAGTTGGTTTGTTAGGTTTTACTGCTGGGATTCATGGGAATATTCTGTGGAGGAATCAGTCCCCGTTTCCTTATTTCTATTCTTTCTCTTGGCATTATTTTTTAATACCATAATAAATATTATTTTCAGTCATTATTCTGTCCTCGTATACTCAGTGCATACTGGCATGCTTTAAAGATTCATAGCTGAGAATCTTGTTTCTTCTATTAATTTGTTTTTGTATTCATTTGACTTTCCATTAGGCTAGAAGAAACTTCCCTGTTCCATATGAAACTTAATTCTTCTTAATCCAAAAGCAAAACCTTTTAGAAGAATTTGTTTCTGATGATATTAATGTTTGAAGCTGAGTGCTGTTATTCTTATTTTTAGGCTGTTCATTGAATGTTATCTGAATACTTAAAGTTATGTATTTTGGTGAAAACTGAATATTCCCTTTTTTTGTTGTCTTTGTTTTTGCCTAAGTTTGGTTTTGGATAACCACAACTAACATCACAGTTCTATGGTGCTTGAAATAATCCAGAGAGTTGACTAGATGAATGTACAAATTCATTGAAATTCAAAGGTTATGCTGTTGTTTACTGTAAATATTATTTACAAATTCAGTAAGTTTCAAAGCAACTCCTCATTTATGCAGTCTACTTGAGAGCAAAACATAGCAGCAGCTGGTAGTTATTTGCAAAGGACACTTTAATTTAAACAATTAACTTTGGTTGCAGGCATTGAATCCTTAGGCTGAAAGAAACACAGAACTTTCAGTTCTAAGAAGCTGAACATGTGTTATGTTGCTCTCTTAAGTGAGTTCCAAAAATTGATGTAATTTAGTACTTTCCTTTATCTACAGTATATATGAATGATCTTTAATTTCTTTGAAGGTGCAGGCACATGAATAAGCCCAAATATTGTAACTTGTATGTTAGAAGAACTGGTACTCTGCCAGTCACCTGTGTGATAGTACTTGGAAGATATTTCATTACATGTGAAGTTTTAAGTGCTGGGAAAAAATCTGATTTGTAACAATTACTAATGCTTTTAATTGTAATTCCTTTTCTTGATGCTTGTGTGTATAAAATGGAATCCTAAATAACCTGTCAAAGCTGAGGAATGGCTGATTACTTGCCATCCTAAACTAATTGTTAATTTGATTGCTGAGAGTAACTTTGGTCTACAGCTGTGTCTTCTTCTAGTTTTGCTTATATTTGAAGAGTGAAATGTTTTGTTTGGAAATACAAGATTGTCCATTAGGATAAAGTTTGTGTACTTGAAACACAAAATTAATTTCTAAGAATAAGCAATATGAATTTCTTTCCAGTTACAACCAACACATCAACTAAGCCTTTGTCCATGACATAGATCCCAGTAATGGGATATAGTAATATTATATTGAAAGAAGAATCAGTTCCACATTAAACTGATTTTTTTCCCCCAGCAATAATTCTGTGACTGATTATGTTGATGATTGTTGTGGTTTAAGCTTTTCTATTTGGTTTGTGGGCTGAAAGCTCATTATGGTTGATGTGGTTTTGTCTGCTTCTGGGAACTTCTCTGTGTGGTCCAGCACTGAGAAGATTAGAAAAATTGATTTTTATTATTGTTTTTCTTTACTGTGATATACTGGAAAAAAATTCTACATATTTCATGGGGCTGAGAGCTATTACATGGAAATTGTAATTGCTTGAATTCAAGCAAAGACATAAGAAAATGGTACAAAATGGAGTTGAAACTAACAAAATCTGCTGCTTTGTATTTGGAACAAGCAAAACATCTGGGTTTCAGAAAAAAAAGACTAATTTAGAGAAAACAAAAAAGAACAGCAGAGCATATGTGCGCAGTTGCTGAAACTGCAGATTAGGTTATGATTTTCTTCTTCAGTAACACACCAGTTGTTTCCATGACCTGAGATATTTCCAAACTCAAAATAGAGGGGTGTTCTTTCATGTCTGTATGCTAGGGGATAGAGGGAGAGTAATATGATGGAGGAATAGGATGAGTAAAACCTGTGCAGAGTATAAATACATTAATTGAATAGACATGTTACCACTATAGTGGAATAATACCAGGATAGAGTTGGCTTTATTGAAGGATAAGTGAGAGCTCTTTTTGGAACCAGATAGGATTTTTAAATGAAAACTTAAATGCACTGATCTATATTGATTATTTTAATGGAAAACTTATGGACTAGTCTATTTTGATTCTTCTGTGGCATTCATCGCCATCATGTCCAAGCCTGTACTTGGGTAAATATATGTGAATTAAATCAGCCTACTAAAAACTCTGCATACTTGTACCCTTACAGTAATCACTGTAATATAAAAGTTATGGAAATGTAAAACTAAAATGGGAAATTAGGCTCAGGCTGCATGGCAGTATTTAGCTCTGGCCTTGTATCATGAAAGATTGTAGAAGAAGAATGTGTTAAAAAGATCACACAAATTCTTTTACTGAATGGTATCCTGTTAATCACGGTTGTTAAACCAGGTATAATCTCATCTTCAGGTTAGATCAGTCTTAAAACAAAAGCTTTTGTCCTCAGTTTTATGCTTTATAGGACACAATAAATTGGGCTTATTCATGTGTTGTGGAGTTTTTTATTATGAAAGTCTTCTTTATTTTCAAACCAGATATCCTGAATTCTAGTGTGGTGCCATCAATTTATAGAAAAATGCATATTTTGATTGACAGAGAAGTTGGTTGTTTCAGTGGATTCCTAAACTATATATCATATAGTTACTAACTCCTGAACAAGATCAAATAGGTAATTTCACACTAATGTAGCAGTCTTGGTGGGGTAGTTGTTTTGCATATCAGTTGTAATTCCCTCCTTCCTGTTCCCTCACGTCTTCTTATAGAAGCACATCAGGGGCCATTCTGTTTCCTTTGCTGATGACTGCTAATGCCTTGTTTTTACAACTATTTTTCCTATCATACTTCTGTGGGTAATTTTTAAGTACCTAGGTTTGCAAATATATTGTAACCTGGGGCTCTCTGAATTACTTGATGATTTTCTGCAGGCTGTGTGATAAACAGTGTCTTCTAATGTGCAGACAAGTGTAAGAAAAAATAAACATTTTATACATAGAGAGCTATCTAAATAGCATCTCTGCTCCATATGTTGTAGTACCCACGAGAGGCTCATTATAATCCCTGGACCTTTTGTGCACCAAATACTTCAGTCCAGATAATGCTGTGCTCCATCTGCCTTAATCTCTGAGCTGCACAATGTGAAATTCTTAATGCTTTGACCTGCTGTATGTTAGCATTTTTGATGTTGCGTTTTTCTTGTCCGCGTTTCTGTTTCAAACAAGTTTTCAAGGTTGTTGGTTTGAAGTTTGTCATTTCTACTGAATTATTCTGTGGGGCTGTTTTTCCCTAAACCAAGAGTAATTTACAGGTGCTGAAAAGCATATGCATCTCTAAAGTATTTTATTCTGGTTTTTTCTTTTTGTATTTGGTTTTGTTTCTCTTTTTTTTTCCCCCACATCTTTTAAGTGTTGTGATTTGTTGATCTTATTCAAGGTGCCAAATTTGGCAGAGATCAAGAAATATGTGTTAGGGAAATTATTTTTTTCAGCAAACAATACTTTTCTTGCCTCACTGACATGCATTTAAACCTGTCATGATAAACCAGACATTGCACTGTATTTCAGAATTTCACTTCAGAAACATGATGCTTTTAAAATCTATAGATATTTTAGAAATCTCTAAGAGCAGAATATTATCCTCAGGAGTGATAGCTGTTTTGTTTTCTTTATAAAAAAACTCTAACCAGAATTTTTTCTTTTAAGGGTTGTTTTTGTGTCTACCTTTACCACCCTAAATTCTCTCTTGTGACTGCAGTAAATGCTTATAATTACTTTTTCCCCTTCTTTTCTCCTGTGACCATCAAAGTTTAAGAAGAGATAACACTGCACATTTTAATATAGCAGTATTTATCTGTTCAGGATTATCCATTCACATGTCCAGTTACTGGTAGAAGGTAATGCTGCAAACTGCCTTTGTGCTGCCTATGTTCCAGCCCTTCCCCTGTGGCAGTGCAAGACAGCTTGAAAGAGTGAGGGGAAACTTCCCATTTACTGGCAATTGGGTGGTGTACTATTTTGTCAACAGTTGCATGGGAACTCTGCATGTGCATTTACTTGTCTGTGCTTTTTAGAGGGGAAAGTTTATGAAACAGACCTGGCAAAAATGTGTGCACTGTTAAGTCAGATACTGACATGTAGTAACTTACCTATATATTGAAAATGTTTCCCTCTATGAAAGGACTTAAGGTTATAGATGGATTGTTTTTAAATAGCTCTTCTCAAATTGTTTGAAATGTGTGTGCAAGTGTTTGCTGTCTTTTGGGAAGAAAGGCTTCTGCTGAATGGCTCAGTTTGTGTTATGGGGAAAAGTTGTCCTTTGCTGTGGGAGGTGGGGAACCAGGAAAAGTTCGGAATGTAGCTCATCATTATAAATGAAGGACTCATCACTTTGGTGTACAGGGAAGATGAAAGCAGTGGTTTGATCCGTTACCAAGAGGAGAGGGGAGGAGAGGAGAAAATTCAGGACAAGTAGAGAAGTCCTTCAGCACATGAGCTGTTGTTGGTTTTGGTGGCTTTGCAAATTGATTGCTTGTAGGGGTGCTGCTGGTGCTTTTCCCCCTATGTTTTTTTATATTGTGCTATGTAATGCTGCATGTGTTCAAACCCACAAAAGTAAGACTTTAATTCCCAGTGTTGTCCACAGCTGCTTAATACTGCTGGTGTTGCCTTGTCCAAGTGGTGTGCTGAGAATGAAGCATTTTGTCTTAGCAGTTTTAACCTGACTGCTAGATTCTCCGTCACTATTAATTAGCTTGTAGTTGTAGGAAGCATATGGTTGGTCTCCTGTGGATTGTCTGACCAATTACTTCTCTTCACATACTAGATTTTTCTGTAGATACTAGCATGGGGCTTATGCAAGAAGTTTATAGCAAGATCTGTCCATGGATTTAGTAGAAAGGATCACTCTGATATTCATGTTTCATTATTAATGAAAAAGATGTTTGACTCTGAGGAATTTTAAGAGAAGTAAAGTTGTTTGATTTCTGAATTTTTAAAAACTATTCTTAAATCAGCCATATTGTGATGCATGTGTCAGACAATGTTTTCCTGCTCAAGTTACTCTAGAGAACATGGTGAATATATTTGTGGGTAAGGTCTCGAAATGGGGTTTTGTGGCTGATATTGCTATTAAGTGGAGGAGGTCTGAGATGCCAGACCTCATAGCAGAGAAGTGGAGTTCCAGCCACAAAACTCAAGACACAAAGTTCAAAGTAAATAGGCTGAGAGAAGGATATTAAGGTGTTGGCAATAATGTAGTCAGAAGGTGGACAAACCCCTGATTTTTAGAGATTTTGTTTTTATGTGGCATATTTTCCAAAGGTAAAACTCTGCTGCTTGAGGCAATAGTCCCTTTTGGTGGCTTGAGTCTAATAACCAGTTCTTAAATGATAAGCTGAGAGTACATTCTTATAGCTTTTCTCTTGAAATGGTGAGGTTTTTGTTCTGTTTCACAACCTATTTCAAATTATTTGTAAAAGTGGTTGATGCAAATTGAAAATGTTTTCATGAAATGTTCAGAAAGAAAATGACTGAATTAAAAGCAGTGTGAAAATTTGAACTTATGAGCAAGTTACAGATGATGAAATGTTTCCACTTAAAAAAAAAAATTAAAACCTTTTGAAGGTTAATATCAGAAGTAGTAGTCTCAGAAGACAGATCTTGTCATTGCAAAGCTGTTAATATCTATAAAGAATTCTAGTGATAAATATGCAGATGGCTTACTTTGTAGAACCAAGTTTTCTAAGTTTTATGGTTTTTTGGTTTTTTGGAATTAAGGAGTTCTGTCTGTGCCAGAAATACTACCTTCAGTACTATTTCATCAGAGTGATATCAGTTTATATTATGCTTACAAATAGTTAATCACTTCCATGTTTCTGAAAATGCAACAAAGAAAAAAGGATTATATTGTGAAATTTTAAGTAGTTTGTAAGAGGATTGAATGAAACAGCATATATTTACGCTTTTCATTATTTTAAGTGAAAAATAACTCTCTATTCTTGGATATAAACACCAGCTGATCTACCAGGGATTCATTAGGTGGAAGCAGCAGTTTTAAAGGGAGTTGTTGCCAATAGGTGAAAGACAGCATTTCTTATACTAGAACTGCAGTTATGTAAATTAGTCTTGGGTCTATGCAGCAGTACCTGGATATTCAGTTTGCTTTTCAGAGGTGTGACTAATACAAGCAAACAGCTGATGTTTCAGTGCACTTTGTAGGTATTTTCCAAGCATGTTCAGTGGTTCAGGGCTAAATAAAGAGATGAGAGATAGTCCACTCCATGGAGTTGGAGTGGACTCATCCCATGTGTCATTACATAGCTGCCTAGTCTGCCAACGTGCTTTTAACTTTGTGATGGAGTGGTGAACAAGGAGTCATCATGTTATGGTGTGTCCCTATGATATATGTGACAATTTGAATTTATTTATGTTTGCAGTTACCGCCAGTGTGGAAATGATGCATTTGTGAATTTTCGTTTGTGAAAATATTTAATAAAGAAAGGGTGATGTGTTGCAAATAGCTTTCCTTTGCTTAACACAATCCACCTTTAGGGGTGAAAAATGAATAAATATCAGTGTATGCAGAGAAAATGATTTGCAATGCTTCTTTTTTCCAAAATGCGTTATTAAATTTTGTCTGGTTACATCGCTTTGGTTCTTGCTTACCTGCCTCCTTGAATCATTTTTATCAAGTACTTCTGCTAGCACAGGATCACAAGAAATGTTCAAATTAGCTGAAGGGTAAATATGAAGTATCAAGATCTGTTCTGTAGAATAGACATTTAAAATCTGATGAAGAGTTCTTGTTTGTGGGTTTGGGGGTTTTTTCCATTCTTGTGTGTATACTATTTTTTTTTTTTTCACTCTGGATATTGTGAACCTCTAACAGATAATACATTTATTCTTAATTATTCTGTGTTGAATTGCTACATGTTGATGTTACTTAAATTTTTTTCTGTAACAACTTTTTTCTTTCCTTCATGTTTTTCAGATTATGGCGCAGGCTCAGGGTCTGGGGAGGAGATATATTAAAGCCTTTTTCAAAGGTTTCTTTGTTGCCGTTCCTGTAACTGTGACTTTTCTGGATAGAGTTGCCTGTGTCGCTAGGGTGGAAGGAGCATCAATGCAGGTATTGTTGGAAATATCTTTTGTGTGTCAAGAAATTAAAAGGTGGCTCTCCACTGATAATAGCAAGGTGAAAAAAATCTTTTTCTCAATTGTTATTAAATGATGTTCTAGTATGGAATAGTTTAGTTTCAACTTTGTTAAATATTTTGTGATGTGAAGGAAAAGATTTTGAGAACAAAACTTCCCAAAATTCTGTGTCAGTAAAAAGAAAATATATGGAGAAATAGTGATAGATTGTTTTGATATATTCCTAGACATTTAGAAATATGTGGAGCAATATATTTTTTCTTTTGGGATTGAATTGTGGACTCACAAAGAGTCTTTGTTAATTTTTAGTAGCTACATTATAGTAACTGTATGGTAAAACTGTTTCTTGCTATACTTGTTCTTACTATTGAACACATATGGCAAAATTGCAGGGAAGAATACTGAAAGTGGCATGAACCTACTATTATTGCTTATGTTTATCAGGAAATAGGTATCAGTTCACTGTTTTTACTTTGGTTATACTGAATGCTTATACAGCATAAGCAAGTAAATATAAATAGAATGTGTAACATTTAGATGATAAATAAATACTCATGAACACTATTTTTTTTCCACCTTTTATTCGGTCTTGAAAAAGCTATATTTTAATGCAGATAGAAAATTTCCATGTTGTTACTTTGCATTTTAAATCATATGCACTGCACATTGGTATGCATCACCACTGATAACTATGATGTATTTTGTTCCAATGTTGCAACATTCTAATTAGTAGAGAGTAAGGGTTTGATTCTTGGATTTCAAGCTTTCTTTTCTGATTGTCTTAATAAGCTCAGAACCTTGAAGAGAGGTTTCACAGCAATCAAGACCAGCTGCTGGAGTTTGAATTATGCAGAGTTTACGCATGGGCTAGGAAACTTAGGCTTGATCCTGCACTTGGCTGATTTATGCTTAATGTTCTAAAAAGCATATGGTGGGTAGGAGGGAATGGCAAGGTGGCATTGTGTCTTTTGTGGCAGTCTGTAATCTGATGTTTAAACTCTGTCAAGAAACCTCAGCAGGCAGCTCTCACATCAAGAACGGGGATGAAAGTAAAATCATTTTACTCCAGTAATTTTACAATCCAAAGCCAGAAGCTAGGGGTAACATAAGTTATTATTGCCCTTTTCACAGATGTTTTTCTGAATATTGATGACCAGTGAAAGAGACGACAGTCTCAGGGCTTGCAGTGAAAAAAACCTGTTTTATTATCTTTTTACTATCTTCAGGCAGGAGAAATTCAAATATATAGCACAGCATCTAGAGAAGTACAAAATGAGCCAGATGAGCACAACTCTGTTTTCCATCTTCCCATTTTTTGCCTCTATCGCAAGTCTAGAGCCACATGGAATGTTTTAAGACGCAGATTCATGTTGGATTTTCTGTTTTTGGCTTTCTGCCTTTGTTTATTTCTGGTTTTTGTGTTTTTTTCCTACTAGTGAGTGTGACCTGAGCATTTAAATTTTGAGGTGTTGGTTTTTTTAGCATACCACATTGCCATTTATTGTTTGATCTTTTTCTGCCTCTGATGTAGTGTTCTAATAGTTTTGCTTCAGTAGCTGGAAAGCAATTTCTTAGATTTCCCTCTCCACAAGTCTGTTGTGCCCCTCTGGTTAGTACCTCAGTTTTATGTTTTCTTTGACGTCAGTCCCAAGTGTTTGAGAGTGCTCTGGTATTGTTTTGGAGTGTTGCTTTGCTACTTACTTGAGGAGCACAGTTGACTGTGGTTTATCCATGGAAGATTTGAAAAACACTACAGTCATTTGCTTAGATTTATTCAACCTGTCAAAGGGAAAGCAATATATATTCCCTGGATTATTAAAATGGAAGCTTTTCCTTTGCTGTATCTCTTAACTAAACATTCCCTCTGTTGATTGAAAAAGAGATAGTTTGAAAGCTGACATCTGTAATTTTACTGACACCTCAGTGTCTGTAAAACTCTCTGGTTTCATTCTGAAACAGAATTGAAATAGAGGTTTGTTTAAAACTTCTATGCATATGGTCATTTTTCAGATTGAAAACAAAGTCCTATTGCTTTTAATAAGATACTAATTTCCTTGCCAAGATTTATTAGACATCTAAGCAAGTCTGACAGGGACACAATTATAAGGAATATATACCTCTCTTTAAGAGTAGCTTGAGGGAGTACTGGTCGTGTTGCAATTCTGTCTGTTAGCTGTGTTCTTTGAAGAGTGATCTATGTAAAATATATCTAAAAGCCATAGGTATGAGGAAGGCTGAAGTTCAGTCAGTTTGAAGTCACATTGTATCCTTCAGTCACATGCTTCCAGTGATACCTTATTGTCTCAATTTGGTATCATGGTAAGATTCCCAGGAATCTGTTAGTAATAGACCTCTAATATGTCTATCTGGCTTTGTGTACTCATAATTCTGGCTCCTGCTGAGCCTGAAATTAAAAGTTTTGACAAGAAGCAAAAATAAATTTCTCTGTGTCATGCTTGCTCTCCTACTCTTGTTCTCTGCTGTGCACTTTCTCTCCCCCTACACTTTCTCCTTTTGTTCTGGACCAGCCTTACTGCTGCTTCATAGTTACTGATGGTGGGAACACTTTTGACACCCTGGCAAGTGTATGAATAAAGCTTCTAATGAAAATAAAAATTTTCTGACCCAACAAATTAAGACAGACTTCATGCATTGTATTGTCTCCAGCTGATTTTGTATTTTTCAGTGGTTTCAGTAACCTGTCATAATTTCACTTGTGCTGACTTCATTGATATGTGTATTAACTCTAACCTATAGGGAATAACTGTGAACTATTGCAGTTTATAATTTTAACAGTTTTAACAACTTCATTACCTTCTCTTTTATTTCCAAATTTACTGGGTTTTTTAATCATCACTTGAGGTAGTTTTGTTGCTTAGGATTTTAGATTGATGTGCTCATCTAGCATTCTACTAATAGTGTGTTTCTAGTGAGTTGTAATCTGTTTACAACATTAAATGTAAGTGACAAAAATAACTAGTAGTAAGATTTCTTAGTTGAGTGTTGCGGATTTTTTTTGTGTGACTTCTTGTAGTGTGGGCTGTATACTTTAAAATGTTTGTTGTCATATGGACATCTTTATATTGATTTATGTTATTTTTTTATTGAGTTTCCTTGCTTGTCTGGTATTACAGACTCTTCATACATAATGTGGAAAAAGAACCCCTCATGGATCTATAAATTTGTAAATTCATTAAATCAAATGGACTGTTTTTAAATGGGATAGAAAATGACAGGGTATGTGCAGCTTTATGTGCAAGTTCTATTGCAAACAGTCCAAGGATTATAGGAAGTGGCCTGAGCAGCGAACTCTCATGAAGCACTAGTGTTTCTGCAGCAAACACTATTGAATGTTCTATTCCATTATGCATAATAGCAGTTGTAATTATTCAGTGGCAGTTTCTCCTAACTTTATTATTAGGATTACTGTATCTAAGCCTGTAAGCTCATGTGAATATTCTTTGTGTTCCCCAAGCTACAAGCAAATAAGTTGTGACCTTCACTAGCAGCATGACAACTATCAAGTTAATCATTATTTATAGCAGAAGGGCATGTTTTTAGCTTCCTACTTATGGAACCTCATGTCCTATGAGGCTTCTTCATACGGCTGGGGATCTCAATTTGCATGCTTTTAGCATTAGATTAGTTAGTAATTGGAAAGAGTAATGTTTTGTGGCTTCTGCAGCACAGTTTAAATTAAGACCTGTGTGCCTTATTTGTAGCAGGCTTTTATGCCAAAAACTTGAGCAAAGAAGTTATAATGCTTCAGACTAGAAGGAAGAAACCTCTGTGTCATTTTGTTTCTTATGAAAAGCCCTTGTGACCCTATTTGTTGACTCCTTTTGCAGAAGCTGTATTTTGATTTTGCTAGACCTGAAACCTTACTACTAGTTAAAATATCATGAGGAATAAGTTGTATTGTTTCTATACTTGTTTGTTGTGGAATCTCAATTAGTGTTATTTACAATAGAGAAAGGCTTGCTGAAGGATTTAGCCTTTTATTTTTTTAATAGACAGTAGTGATTGTTGATGTAAGTGAATAGTTGTCTCCTAGTTTTCCCTCAGTTTCCTCTAACAAAATAGTATTATTGCCTGCACGTTTGTCAGTTTTTTTGTGAGAGAAAAGAAAAAAGCCTACACCATCGTATTTTTCTCCAACACAATTCTAATGTATAATGAGTTGAATATCCACTCTGTATGTCAAAATGAGGTCAGGTATTGTTAAAAATGCATTTAGAGTGCTTTAAGTTAAAAAAACTTATGCAATATATAAATGTATTTAAATTCTAAGGTATTTCCTTTGTTTAAATGCAGAAAAAATAGGAATCAACTGGGATAGTGCAACTAGGGCAATACTGTAGCTACCTGGTGTATTTCTCTGTAAGATGTAGTTGATGTAAGTTTATTTGATACAAGAAGTGTGTGAACACTTATTTAAATATTTTCTAAGTATCAGCTGTGAGATACATTATCTTTTTGAACAATGGTTTTAAGGTTTCTATTTGTTTCATCCTCCTCTTTTGGCCTTTTAAGGCAGATACCTTTGAGTACTGAGGAGTTTACTTTGTGAGAATGTGTCATATGTATGATTCCTGCTTTGTAAGATTGGCCTCTGCCTTATAGTTAGTAGTGTTGGAAGCTTCTGGCCCCTATGTACCTGCATTTGCCAAAGTGAGTATGACTGAATTGTTTGTGAGTTTGTATGTAAGTCACTTGTATGTAAATATTTGATCCTTTGGTGGAAAATGCTGTAAAGGTGATAAATAATTCTGGAGATCTTGATTAAAAACTACTAATAAAATAACTGCTAATTAGCTCCTGGCTTTCATTTATCTGGTTCTTGCAGTGCATAGAGTCTAGTAAATAAAACAGCAATGAATATTAATATATTTATAGCTTAGAGTTTGACCATACCTCTATGGATGTTAAAGTGATCTGCTTTGATCCCCTGATTTACCGTACTGGAAATTTGCCTGTAGCCCAAAATGTAACTAGCCTCGTTTGCTCTTTAACTAAACATATAATGTCATATCCCTCCCTCTCTCCCTACCATGTTTATTCTTTTGACCTAGCATACTTCTTACTGTTCATGTGAATTGCACCTACCACATGAGGACCCTACCACATGACTTGCTCTTGCGCCTTCAAAAACTAATTTTTCACAAGTCCCACTTGAAGTATGTCTTTGTCAACCAATCTATTTAGCAATGATGAATGAAGAAACTGTAATAAAAAGAAATCAGCACTTCTAAATTGCTTCTGAAGTTAAAAATAAATACTAAATAACCATTTTGTTTGAGAGCAAAGTTTACTGAATAACAATAGAATGAAATTTGGCACTGTGTAATTACTAGGGTTGAGAAGAGTTAATTTCAGTCCCCCTGTTGGTTTACTCATCGAAGGTACCATCAGTTTGGAGGGGAAAATCAGCAGTGAAAGTCCAGTGGTTTATGTGGTGGTTCAAGTTATAGTGTAAGTGCCTTTTCTACAACAACAGCAGCAACAACAAAATTTTTAGCTAATATTGCAGTTACCATACAAAGGGGGTACTACTGGGGGTAGCCTAGTTTCAACACTCTGTGTTTTATTGCATATATCACCTAACTCTAGAATATACATTAGCGATTCTCTTGGCCAACTTGGGAGATACTGTAATTTTATTTGAAGACAGCTTTCTGAGAAAGAAACTATTAGAAAACTTCAGTCTGGAATACTCTTAAATAATAAGAATAAATAATTTCTGTCTAGTAAAAGGAGTCTCTGTTTTAAAGTAAGCCTCACAAACATAAATAAAGACAGTACTGTGATGGGCTTCTTCCTTCCTCTGCCCTTTCCCAAGAGTTAACTCAGAGGCAGCATTGATCAGGTACCCTGGTTTTGTATCATATCACACAAAATAATTTTGGGGGATTTGATGTGCCTCCTAATTATGCATTAATTACTTGGTTATTTTGATTCATGCCCTTTTGTGTCCTGTTGTGGAAGGCCCACATTTTTGCCAGTGTCAGTGTGTGCTGTAGGTATAGGGCTTGTTTTTCCCCTTTGCAAAGGATGCTGAGATTAGTATTGCTACAAGTACATATTTCATTTTTAGTGTATTATGCTTTTATAAATAGTAAGATGCCTGCAAGAAGCTTGTTTGTTTTTTTCCCTGGGAATTAGTGTACTTGCTTCTCCTTTGATTTTAATATTAAATAATAAGCAGTAACAGCAATCCCTTCTTTTCATCAGGCTTGCCATAAGTACGTATCCTATGTAATTTGATTTGCATGCAGTAGTGCATTGAAAGATGTGAACTAGAGTTGGTTATAAAATAATGATATTTTACATGTCATTTAATAAAGAGATGCATTTCAAATGTATTTCCTATAATACAACAGATTCTTGGCCTCTTACTGTAAGTGGGTATGTTTTTTACCAATTTTAATGGGTTTCACCTGTTGATGGAAAGATAATTAGGTGGAAGATTGATAAAGGAGATGTAGATCTAAATGTAGATCTATTTTTATTCCCTTCCCTCAGCCTTCTTTGAATCCTGGGGGAAGACAAGCATCTGATGTAGTACTGTTGAACCACTGGAGCATTAGAAATTACGATGTACAACGTGGGGACATTGTGTCACTGGTGTAAGTAATTTTGCATACATTTCAGCACATGCTTATGTAGATGTTGAACTATCGGTGTTTCATCTACAATAATGTAGGTATATACATGAGCAAGGAACCTAACATTTTAAATAATGCATTATTGTTATTTCTATTGTCTGCTTTCAAAACTCAGATGTTCAAAGAATGCATTACTAAGTTTTTACTTGAAAGGAATGAAACACAAGGTATCATGTGATACAGAGTGTATGTGTACTAAAACTGCCAAGAACAAAGAGTTGTGAGATAGAAAATAGATAAAACATTATGTGGCTTAAAGGAGTATAGTTTTAAGTTGCTTGGCTATGTACTTATGAGAAAAATTTTCCTTATCGACTAGTACTGTGTGTTTTTCTTCCTGCTGAAGTATGTCTACTGAGTAAAATTTTAGATAAGATCTCAAGGATTCAACCACCTTCATAAAGGACAAATGGAGCAAAATATAGAATTCTACATTTAAAATTGGGAGGTCTATGTGTCAAGCCAAGAGGTGGCAGTGTTTCGCTGTAGAAAATACTCAAGACTAACAGAGGACAGAAACTCCATTTCAGCCTTAATATAATATAGAAATAGAATGTCAAAGTGCTCATAATTGACGCAGGGGTATAATACATACTCATATTATATGCTTGGAGAGTTTAAGCTTCTGGTTTTAGTTTTGCAAGTGAAATGCACAATATGTAAATTGTAACAAAAATGTCTTTGGAAGCCATATTATCTGCCTGCCTTTTTGTCATATATCTTTTCTAATTGTCCCATTTTTTGCCTACCTCTTCACTGTAGTGGTAGTTTGTAAGACAATTTTCTTCTTTTGCTAGACACTTAAAATTTGCACTGTGATCTGTCTCATTTTCTGTCATGTAAAATTTTCTGTAAATAGTCTAGCTACAAATATGAATTTATTCATATTTGCTACAGATAATACTGCAAAAGGACTTCAATTTCAGGTCACTTAATGATTGCTGTAAGATGTGATTCTGCCTGTGTGTGCATCCCTCTGTCCAAGTCATGCTCTGGTGATTGTTTAAAAGAGTCAGTATAACTGATTAGTAATTAATAGATTGAACAGAAAATGACCACGTTGTCTGATCAGAAAACAAAATTAATAGTTTCATTCTTATTATACTCCTTGAACGTTTGTGATTCTGTCTGAGCCATCTGCATTGGTTATTTTCACTTTGCTGTATGTTTGAGCATGATAACTTGTTATCTAGTTAACATTTTAAGTGCTGTGGACGTTTTTGTATGTTTGGAAACTTTTCCCTAATCTTGGTGGAGTTTATGTAGAGCCACATAGAAAAAGTTGTATTTATGCAATGTACAGAAGCTTTTCTTAGTCTTTGGGAAGTCCACTGGATAATCGGATCAGAGTATTCCGAAAGTACTTTAAGATCAATACAAAGGAAGTTGAACAATGTAAAAATAATTTATTGGATAGTTTTAGTATAAAATATCATTCAATGTTTACATTTTCAGTAACAACTTTTAAGTACCTCATGATACAGGTTTGTTAGAAGCAGTTTTGGCCTGCTTCCTTATTGTATTGTTAAGTTTTTAATTGTGTGATAAAGTTTTGAAGAATATAGTATCTGGATGATCTGGATATGATTTTGTACTTGTCAGTTTTTGAGACTTAATTTTGCTATACAATGCTTCTATTGTGTAAATGGGTTAATAATTTTATCTTTCTCATTTTGATTGTTTACTTGTTCTTTCATGCACATATATGCATGAATTTTACTTGCTGGTCCTCAGAGCCTGATGTAGGTAAGGCATGAACAGAGAAGGCCAGTGTCCCATCAGGTGCTCCTTTACTGATCCTCTCAGATATTCAGCTGAGAAAGTATTGGTGTGACTGAGATAGGCAAATGGATATGTAAACCTTTGTTTTGTAACCTTGTTGGCTGCTTTACATTTGTCCACTGTCTCCTCTTTGCCAAGTCGTAGCAGAAGATAGTTTAGAGATTGTAGAAGGGTGGTCTTTTGCAGAACAAGAGCTGAAGTAAAATATTCCTTCATGGCAGCATGACCAGTGCCATTCAAACTCATCTCTTTGCTCCAAGTTTTGGCTGTTGACCTTCTACTTACAATAGACTTTGCTAGTTGGGATCTCAACAATCCCTTTAGGAATTGTGGTAGAAACAGCAGCCATCTAGAATCTCTGATGGTATGAAGAAAGCAAAGAGGTGAGTTAGTCTTGGTGGTCCTGGATGCCCCAGAAGAGAATCAGTGAGCCTGTGGTCATGATTCTGATACTTCTTGCAGATCCAAAAGTTTTTCCTCTATTGTCCAATCTAGTTCTTGATAAACATATATATATATTTATTTATTTATTTATTTATTTATTTTATGACTTTGATTACAAATGAACACCCAAGTACTCAAGTACTTGATGGTGTTTATACCTAATAAAGGTACTGAATGAAGACTGCATGTCTCTCTGTCATCTCGGTCTCTGTATCTGATGTAGGTGAACCACTCATCTCAATTATAGCTGTCAAATTAGCCTCTGTATGCACAAAAGTGCATTTACCTTGTTTTAGACAAAATATTTTAAAATGGCATTAGTCTTTAAAAATATTAAATTAGAGTCAGGTAAAAACAATGGAGTTAATAAGTTGGTAGCAAAAAATTATTTCTTTAATTGCAGTTTAGTGTTTTACAGATAATTATATCTTACCTCAGCCTTTAGAATATTTTTTCCCTTTAGCTTGAACTCATTTTTATTGATACCAGAATTAGGAGGGCTCAATGTTACATGCTGTAACTTTTGAACGCACAATTTTAAGTTGATTCAGAACTAAACAAAATGTTCTTGTTAACTTGATCACGTGCTCGATGCCTAATTTAGGTACTGCTGTGTTACTGGGCCTTAATACATTAAAAATCAAAACATTAATAATTTTTAAATAAATGAAGTCATTTCACTTATTCTGTGTTCCAGAATACTACCTTTCTATCTCTCAAATGGATTAAAAAAATAAAAAAATGTGTTATATTTTTAGTTTGGAAAATACATTTATTTGTCTTCAAAGAGGAAAAATAATCATGTAGCACATGATGTCATCTTTCAAAGAGGAATGCATGTTTTTGCCAGGCAGACCTGGATTTTTCAGTAACTTTTGTGTTGAAACAGGCATCTATTTTGTAAGAGCATAGCTGAGGTGAATCTCAACAGTTGTGTAGAACTTTATCAGATATTGCGGAATGAGTTATAAGATACGTAGTGTTCTCTCAGCTGGTTTCACTCTGTAAAGTTTGAGTGCCAGCAGCATCGTAGCTGGAGCTGTATGTGTCACAGTGGGGGTTGTACAGCTCATGCAGTTCCCTGGGAATACATTCTGCAGCTGTACTTCCCAGCACTTACAGAGATAGTGCTCTTCTACTGCAGATTAAGGGATATTTTTGCCAACGTAACCTGTATGTAATTTGTTTTTTACTGTGTACAAATGTAGGCATTGTTATAAAAAGATGTTGCCAAAGAGTGATTTCTAGGTCTAGAATTCATTTTGGTTGCCTTTATGGAAACCCTCTTGTCCTGACTGTACAATCATACCATGTTTTTATTCCAAAATTCCTGTCTTAATGTAGAAAAATACTGGGGCTAAGATTTTCAAATGATGAAAAGTTAAGGTTGTAAATCTTCACAGACACGAATTTTAACCTTGAGGTCAAAAATTAGAGGTTAATTTAAAGGTTGTGCTATGTCTGTAATAGAGCGAACACCTTCTCCAATGTTTGACTGAGAGCAGGAGCTTACTTGCTGGATAGGTTGCCAGGTGTCCCTCCATCGCTAATTTAGAATGTGTTCTTATGTGTCGAATAAAAATAGCTATGCTAAATTAATCTGAGGAAAAAAAAAGGGAGCCATGCTGTTTGTTCTGTACATCCTGAATGGTAACATGCTTTTAAAAGTATGAACTATAATAGCTAAATGGGCAGTATGTTTAAAAACATGTTTTAAAGGTCAGCTATAAAAATAAGGAAATAAGTGTTGTATATTTTGTCAGCTTCTTTTGAGTTCTCATATAGGAGCATAATTGCTTTAAATACAAACCCAACTTTCTACATAGAAAATTCCTTCACATTAAAAAAAAACCCCAAATCGTACTTCTTGTCTCCTATCCTTCTTATCCTTAGGATATTAAGGATATTAAGTGGCTTCTGTCACTTCTTCCTCTGACTCTGAGATTATACTCAGACCTTTCAGTAAACTCCCTTATTTTGGGTAAACTGCATTTATGTGAGCTTGATCTTTGAAAAATCTAGTGCAGATCATCATTCTGGAGGGAGAATCAAAGTACTGCATTTGAGGTTGTTTATGCTGCTATGTCCCTCACTGGCATCTGTTCAGAAATGAGAACTGGAAAAGATAATTGCGGTGATGATTTTATGTGATGGTTCAACAAGTTTCAGCCTATACACACAAATCTGAATAATGCAATTTTTGAAGGAATGTAGTCTTGTTTAGTTGATGAAAACAAAAAGAGTTCTCAAATTGTGCAAACTGAATATATGCTATTCATAGAAGATCACTAATTGGAATTTCATTATTAGAGAGTAGCTTAGTAAAATAAATATCAGTAAGAAGGTACTTACTGAAGGAACTGCCTTGAATTTGAATTAGTTTTAATTATGAAAAGATTTTCTACTAAATTGATAGCTATAACATGAATGGGTATCTAATGGTTCTTGCAATTACGTTTAAGAAAGCTTCTTTCTGACTAAAATATTGGACAACCTTTAACGAATACCTCTGCTTGGCCTTCTTAAGTTTTCCAATTTCTGTTCTATTTTTGTTTGTACTTTGGTCTCCGTACCAAGTCATCTGTCTTCTGGCAGGTAGGACACTGCAAAGGAGGTTGTGCTGACACAGAAGCTAAATAATCACTTTAGTTTCTGTGCCTCAGTGACCTCAGAAAATCTTTTCCTATTCTGTTCTTTTAGCTGGGAAAAAACCCCAAACAAAACCTCTCATTTCTTTTCTTGATAAAAATCAAATATGTAATTCTACTTTTATTATCTGTGTTAAGATCTATTCTTAGTGTGGGTATCATACTATATATGTGTGTTAATACTGTTGGTGGAAGAAAGCCTTGCATCTTCTATTTATAAAGTAAAATCGTATTTCTAAGGAAACTTTTCAGATACTGTACATGGTCCTTGGTTGTATTATGAAGTGCTCAGGAGGGGTTTAATAGGCAGTGATTGCATTACTGTGGAAAGTGAGCAGTTGTGGAGGAAAGAAGCTGTTGCACTTAAAGTCTATGGATTGACTAGGAAGTTGATAAGACTTGATTGCAAGAATCACTGCTGGAAAGTCGGGCTAGACTCTAGGCCAAAAAGTCACATAAATGAATGTTATAGCTTACAGATTGTTTAGTGATTAAATTGAAAGTTGGAGATTTAAAAATAACAATATTTATTTTTAAAAAGGTAATGATGGGGAGGTCAGATGGCCTTTGCTGTTTGCGAAAGAGGTGTTGATTGATTGATTGAATAATTGGGAAGACTACTGTAGTATTGTAAGTGGTGCTGTGCAAACTTTATATTCTGGTTGATTTTGATTTTATTGGCCTTTCTATTGAATTAAGTACCTTGCTGTTGAATTAAGAAACAAATTGTTGCTTGCTGAACGTTTATTAGAGTATCTATTAGAATACTACATAGGAAGTTTACTAAATCCACTTCATTGACTTCTCAGTTGTTTTAGGTTTTGGGCTTTGTTTGTTTGTTTGTTTTAGGTTGTCCTCCATATAATATAGTCTTTTTGTTTAATTTAAAATGCAGCATTGAGAGGCTTGACAAAAATAATTAAAGTCAGATGCACAGTCTGTGGTATTTGGTTGAATTTACTTCTGAGGTAAGTAGCACAAAATTTCTTTAAGACCCATTGTAGTGAAAGTGGAGGGAGATTACAGTCTTGCCCACCTCATAAGCAAAATATTTAAAAATACAGATCTGTAGATTATCCTCTGTAGAACAGCTTTAATTTTGATGCTACTGAATTGGTACTGTATATACTGTTAAGTGTATTGACTTATCTGTGTTTACACTGGAATAACTGTGAGTTGTAGTAATGTTGCAATTCAGCTAGATTAGGATATAAATAATAAAAACAAGTTAATTTGTAGTTACACAAAAATATATGTCTGATTCTTTGGAAAGTGAGAAAGATGCGAGAAAAAATGGTTATGTTGTAATCTTCAAATTGTAGGATGATCGGGTGTTAGCAGCTAATTGTTACACAAGGAGGCCCTATGTTCTGCTGTCGGAGGAGTGTTAACAGTAATTTTCAATCTCAAAATTAGCTGATTTATTAATTCAGTTTAATTATTTTTACTTCACCTTTTAGTGATCAGGCAAATGAAGAAGAGGAAAAAACCTGTTTTACCAAATAACATAATTTTTACCTTTTCAATAGAATTTTAAAAAAATGAAACAGTATAGAATAGTTTTTTATATTCTTTTAGATGATGAGCAGTCACAGTATGTTGGAAGTCCTGGGTCTAAGTGGACAGCTGCTTGGAATGTTGCAGAAATTGCAGCGATGATTTGGTTGGCTGGAAAGCTGTCTCTGATCCTGTAACTCTGCCTTACAGTAGGATGGCTGACTGTCCTGTGAAGGTCATGTTGAGCAAAAGGAGCTTGAAACCTGCCTTTATTGTAAAGCAGGTGACCCCATGGAGATGAGAAGTGAAGGATGTCTGAGGATATCAGAGGCTTTTGAGGTGCTGAATATACTTTATTAAATCTATACTAAAATACATTAATAATATTTCAGGAGAGGCTATACTACATACTTACTTCTGACTTACCTATCTTAGTCTTGTGACTCGTCTCGTGACCTTCAATCCGAGTCCAGACACAGCTGGACTAGGATTGGTCACTGAAGATAAACAATCTCCATTTCACATTCCACAGGGAAGAACAGAGAACAGAGATAAGGATTTTTTTCCTTTGTCTGCAGCTCTTTCATGTCTTTCCCAGCAAATCTTTAGGAAAAGTTTGTGCCCTGTTCTCCTCTTAGAGAGGAGGGAGGCAACATGCCTTGGTTTAAAAAAACGTTGCTTTTACCTTTTGAAATAGCTATAAATTAGATGCTAGTAATATGCTTTGCAGTAGCAGAATCTGCTGCCATGTACATATCAGAAAGGTATCAGTATATGTTTCCTGAATGTTTTTTCCTTGAACCTTAAGAAACTTTGACAACTCTTATAGGAAAATATTTGATACCTTTTTTTTTCTCTATACATTTCCAACTGCTGCGAAGTAGTTGCTGGTTATTTATGACTGGCATTGCTTGTAGGTACTTGGAACTAGGAAAGGTTTTACAAGGCAGTGAAATAAGCTACACAATCTCATTGCTGGAAGTGACAGGCAATATGATTTTTCAGCAACTAATGTGAAATTCCAGTGCTCATTCTCTGTGGGTTATTCAGATGAGACACCTCCTTCTTATGTAAATTCAGACTGAAAATCTGTGATGATATAGAATAAAAAAATTAAGGGGTATTCATATGGTTTTTCTTGCACTTTAGATCAAGTGTATTTTTGATTATGATAATATAGATGGACCATAATTTTAAAATATATGCTCTGAATACATAGTCTGTTTAATCTGCTGATCAGATAACTTGACACTTTAGAGGATTGTTAAACTGATACTTTGTTGAAAGTAATTTCCTTTCCTTGAAAGTGAAGCCAATGTTCTGACTGAGTCCTAGAGAAGATAACAAATCAAACTACTTAATGTTAGGTTCCGCTGCACTTATGAAATGCTGAGTGCTGAATTCATGAGATGCTAGATTCAGTTTAAGGTAAACTCACTATTTTAAGTGTTTACCTTTCATATTGCTTTACTTGAATTGTGAACAGTACACATTTTGGACCTAAAGATGCTATATCACCTATTATGAAGAAGTTGTTCTATACTTATGAGGAGATGGAGTAATGAAACAGAGTTTTTTTTTTTTTTTCCTAGAATAACTCTGGAAATCAGCTTACTCTCTCTTTTCCATATGAAACTATTATCTTTCAAAGAGATCCAGTTCCTTGGCATCAAGGCTTTCATATTCCAATGCTAAGTTCTGCTATCTGCAATAGTATGAAAGCTCTAACAGAGAAATATATGTAGGATGTTACAGTATGATTCAGCAGTTCTTGAATCCTAGAATACAGTAATTTTTCTTATGAGATGAAGCCTGATTATTTCTATTATAAGTTCTGGATGTAAGCAATTAACCAAATGAAATTGGTTCTTTGTATGCAAAAAGATACCTAAATACATTTTATCCTTTTTTTTTTATTTTTTTGGTCATTAACCTGTTTTCATTTTGTGTACAATTTGGGAAATACTGAGGTGATAATTTTTTTTACAGGATATTTCAAACATTGTGTTCTTGGACAAATTATGGATTAAATATTGCCACAACTGACTTGGTATCTTTCAGTAATAACTTCTCTTAAGCCAGTTTAGTCAGTTGTATTATGAGCAACCATAAATAATAACTATAGAATGTTTCTTCTAGGAATCTTTCAATTAACTACACATATGCTGACAAAGTGAATTTTGCTTACACATGAAAAATATTTATTTCCAATCTAATTAGTGAAGTTGGAAGAAAAACCATGGGTCTTGACCTCTGCTGAGTATATTGTGGACATGAATATTTTGCATGTAATAAGCAGTCTTGGCCTTGTTTTCTGTTTTTTCAATCTGTTAGCAAAGGTAAAGGCAAGGGAATGGCAAATGATCAGGTTTTAAATGGTGATTAACCTTATAATCACTGTATTTTCTAGGGAAATTATATTGATGAAAGAAACATTAGTTTTTTATGTGCAATCAGCTGTTCCTGAAAAGTGCAATTGAACCACATTTAGCTTTAAAAACATGCATATGTATTTGTATTTGGGACTTATTGCCAACTGTCTAGCTGATGATTAACTACAGAGGAAAGTCCTTCTCAGAGATGCACAATAGAAGAATGAGACAGGGGCCACAAATGCAGCAAGGGGCATTCTGACTATACGCATAGGAAAAAAAAACCAACAGGATTAGAATCACCTCATAGCCAGAGAGGCTATGAAACCTCCAGCCTTAATTGGAACTGAACTAGTAAAACCCAAGCATCCTCATCTGCCTTTCCAGTTGCATCCGTTTTGGCCATAAGCTGAAGTAGGTAACTTCCAGAGGTCCTTTCCAACCTGAATTACTCTGTTTGTTTACATCAAATGGAATTTCAGCAATGGAACTTTTAAGATGTGAGGCATAATAGCTATACACTGTCAAGGTTAACATTACTAATTAATGTTTACAATAAGCATTATGATGGTTTTAATTTGTTTTGTAGCATGGAAGTAGAGTTTCTAATGTATATGTGGTTGTGATATTTGTCTTAGAACTGCTTCTACAAGACCCAGCCATGCATTGAAAACCTGTTTTGTTAATAGCTGAACCATACAGAGAATGGTAAGATTTCATTTAGGTTTTATAACTAGATTGTAAATTCTCTGAAGGAGAAATGATGAGTGGGTTCAGGCAGATGTGTGTGGTGCAACAATCAGTGGGGTGGGTGGAAGGCTGCAAGCAGAGGTCCGAAGACTGGGACATGTTTGACATACTGTAGTAAAGGGAAATAGTTTGACAATATATGAGGGCAGTGGTTCCCAAGTGAGAAGTGGATCCTGCTGGAGTACACAAGCAGTTGTTTGCTCACTTGTTAAATTTTCAATGAAGTCTTACTGGTTCATTCATAAAGGACTGAAAATCAGAGAAAAATGTGTTAGGAATAAAGTATAAAAGACACCTAAAATGAAGACGAAAAAAATCATTTGATAGAGCACTGGAAGCAAAGACAGGGGTTACCTACAAATTTTCATGTCGTGTCTGTAATTTAATGACTTTATGTAGGAAGAATTGACAAAAATCTTTTTCATTTATTTCATAAATAGAACTTAAATTGATTTGAACTTGACCTGTGTCTTCTGCCAATATGGAGCAGAACACTCTAGCCAGCCTATTCTCAGCTCTGATTTTCCCTGCTATTGTAGGTATCTTTTTTTTATTGCTACCTTTGTGACATGTAAAAAATTAGTATATAAGCAAAATTTTGGACTAGGGAAGGGAAAAGGTAGGAGTAAAAACTTTAAATAATTGTTCTCATAAACCCATCATCCATAACATAATGCCATTTAGAGTTTCAGTAATTAATAATGTATATCTTAAGGCAAAAAAGAGATGGCTAGTGAGCATATTTCTTGTGTTATGTGTTGTTTTATATGTTGGCTTTAAGGGATAAATTAGTGGCATTCTCAGAACAATAACTTTGATGTTTCCAGAACTAGGGCAACTGTAATGACAGAAGTGTGGTCTTGCAATATAAAGGGAAGTATGTTGTCAGCAAGCAAAGGATAATAGCATCCTGTACACCCAGAAGGCCTGCTGTGATGTTTGCGTCTGCATAAGATCCCCTTCGCCCTCAGAACAGGCTATTTTTAAACTGGTGCTGAGTTTGACCTTACTAAAGAAATACTGTTGTAAGATTTTTAAATGCGTGATCATGCACAGTGTGTTCCTCAGTCCTATAGGACGCTGACAATGGTATTTTTTCCACAAAAAACTTGTTTTAGTTTGCACTTTACTTGAGTTCAAAGGCTTACCTGGTTAACATTACCAGGGAAAACCTGATTACAAATTATTTTCTGTATCCTTAATTGATATAGCTTACTTGAATCCATGAGACAGAATTAGAGATTTAAATTAATTGTTACATGCAGCTTATGATGAGATAGTGTCACATTTCTGATTAAAATAGAAATAGCTTCCATAGATTTTGTTGTTAACTACATTTTCCTCACTGTGAGTGGTGATGTCATCGTAAAACTTGTGAAGAATATTAATTATTCCAGGTCAATACTAGTACTACTACTCATAGGAACAGTGTGCATACCTTTGATAACTGAAGGAGAATGTTGGTATAGTTGACATACACTTATTGTAACACCTTTTAAATACCTTGCAATGCCAGGAAATTTTCAGAACAATCTTTCATGGGCCTCTTGTAACCTTCTAAGACCCTTATGTTATCGCATGATATCTAGAGACAGGTTTTAAAACTGACAGTGATGGGAAAGTGCAATATTGGAGTGATTCCTTACTAGGAGAAAATTTATCATTTGAGTATATGTTAACTAACGTTAAGTTAAACCTGACTTAGCAAAACAAAGGCCTTAAAGTGTCTGAACCCAAATTTAGCAGAAAAAAGTGCATCTTAATATCTGACACTTTTTCTAGATACTTCTTAGTTTTTATAATTGAAACAGGTGAGCATGTTCATATAGAATATTTTCTTCTCTTTATCTCCCTCTTTGCCTATCCTTTTTGAGAAATTATCTCAGTGATTATCTGTGAGAGAGTTTTGAGCAGCTGCCCTTCCAATTTTCCTTTTTTTTTCAGTTCTCTTTTGTAATACTGTGGCCATTTGTGGTGTTGAAAAGACTACAGAGTTTGTGAATACATAAAGTGGGTTGGGGTTTATATAAGTATTTTCAGTAAGTCTGCAAGTCTGCAGCTTTGGAGCTGTTGTCTCCCACTCTTCTAAAGTTTGCCGCTGTTCTTTCAGCTAATTCTAAATTACACTTTTCTCCTTTAAAATACTTAAAATTGTGCATGTTTGTTATGTATGTTTTAATCAGCTATTACCTGTGGTTTGTGAACAGGTTTAGCATACTATAATTCCAATAGATGTGTGATTGAATTGATACATTTGAAAATACTTAAAGATTGCAAAGACTCTTAACAGTTGTATTTGACATTTCAATGGTGTAACTATATGCGAGACAGCTCAGCAAGGTTTTCCAGTTCACAAGATTTGCTAATGCAGCAGCAGTTAACCACCAAGGGAAATTTAGATTTGAAGGGACTCTTCATGTCCTGATTTGTAAAAGCCCTCCTGGGCTATTCTAGAAATTTCTGCTAGCAACTACATTTAGCTCTTCTGTGTGGCTTGTTTCAATTCCTGTGTGCAGCTGTATATACTATTTGCTGAAGCTCATGAGGTGTGACATGGCAGCAACAAGTACATTCTCTAGGTGGTTGCAGCAGGGCTGGCAAACGTGTCAGCTCCTGGTATACAGAGAACATGAACGGAGCATTTGCTCTTATTAGCACAGAGCATTACTTCAGGCTAGAAGTAATCAATCTTGGTATATCTAATCTACCAGTTATACTCCTGCTTTATAATATATTAATAGTAATATGACTGATACTGGAATGGGCTGAGTAAAGGTTTTATTATTTTGCTGTTTTGTTCTTTGTCTCATACTTGCAGTTGATAAAGTAAACAAATAAAACACATCAATACTGCTTTTATCATGAGCTTCATCTGCAGAAAGCTAAAAGTTGTACAATATTTAATGTTATCTCATGAAGAACCCTGTTGAACACAATAGGATTATGATGACTCTATTCATATATTGCTGATTGGTCTCCCATGTGTTTTCTAAGAATAAACTGATTTGGAGATTGCTATGGAAATTTGATCCAAGTACAAAAGGTGAGCTAACATAGACTCATATAACTAGCTGATATTCCAAATGATCTTTGACTTAGGAAGAAAATAAACCACACTCAGAATTTGAGAACTGTTATAACAAAAATTTCAACAAATATGAATTGGTGAGATTTTATTTTTCTTAAAGTATCTGTGATAGACAAATTGGCAAATAAGGGTCTTGCATAATGATTTAATAATTATTATTATGTTTATGTAATACTTGTAGAACAATTTCAGATTGCATGATTGATTTGGGAAATATCCTTTTTGGACACACAGAGGTCAGATTTTGAACCAGTTGGAAGGCAGTAGCAGAATGACTGCAGCATATTACTCACACACCCTTAGGTTCTTAAATGCAAAGGTTAAAGAACCTTAGCAAAGGTTCTTAAATGTGTATGTACTTTATGAAAATCAGTAATTTTTCCTTTCCCCCAGCCACTTGGAGCAAAATCAATGGTTGATACTGCTGCAAGCCCAGAATCTGAAAGGATTTGGAATCCTTGTTGTAATTCCTTACAATGATGAATGATGAACGATGTTCATATTGCCTGTGAGAAGAGAGACTATAATCCCCATTTTGCTCTTGCAAGTCCAGAATATATTGTCAACTTTATCTCCTTAGGATCCAAATCTGATATATATTTTAAAACAGTTCAGAAAATCAGAAGACTTAAAAAAGAGCAAAAGTAAAAATTTTAAATTGATGTGTTTTACACCCTATTAAAAAATTAAATATATAATATTGTATTCATATTCTTCTAATATATTAATTTATGGATGTGTTTATGGTCCATATAAATGTTTTAGATCCTAGAGTAACACACTTTTTTATTTGAAAACAAAATCCATATTCATCAGTTTGTGTGGCGTATGTATGCAGCAGCTGAAGGTCCTCTCCCTAGGTTGGTAATCCTCTAGTTGGATATGGGGATAATTCACCATATTGGTCATGTATAAGATATATACATGTAGGGATTTGTTCTATTTAGGACCCATTAAAAAAAGAAAAAAAATTCTGACCTGTGTATTCCTGCCCAGAATGGATGGTCATGTTGGACTACGTGACCTTTCAAGGTCTCCTTCAACCCAACCCATTGCATGGCAATAAGATCCCTTCCTGAAGTTGTTTTCTTGCTGGTTTTGGGTTGTTATATTCAGGTTCATACTAATAAGCTGAAAGGAATTTTTACCACTTCAACCAATGTAACTGGGATTTATATGGAAGTAATATGCTAAAGAAACACGTTTAGGTTTGTCTCCAGGGGTTTTGATGCTTAGATTGTTATCTGTATCCGAGGTCCTGCCCAAGGCATAGATAATGTGCTACTGAAGAATGAACTGTTTTGCATCCTCCACTCCATTTGAGTGTGCACATCTTGGGATGTCAATCATGGCTCTTTCAACCAGTTGTAATAAATAGATTCAGAGACATCAGAGGGAAAAAAAGGAAGCTGAAAACAAGCCTGTGATGAAGGAAAAATTATATGATTGACACTGTTCTTTTCTTTTGTTGATCCTAGCTGCACTTTGGTGGAATGTCTATTCAGTAGCAATTTTCAAGAAAAGATTGTGACAACTTTATATTTCGTCTTGTTTGTTTTGCTTTATCATTGCAGACTTCCTTAAACAGATTACAACAGACTAGTTCATCTGTTAAAGTTTGACCAGTGAACAAGCCTGTTTCTTTTCTTCAGAGTATCTTATGTCTTGTTTGTGTTTCAGAAGTCTCTAATGAAGGCTTAAGGATGAAGCCTGTAACTTATTATTTTATTCTTATTTATATTCTGTTATGCCTAGGGATGCTGATTTTGAACAAAAGCATCATTATTCAAGAAACTCTACGTAGATTTCTTTGTCGCCTCAAGGGGGGTTTCTGCATTAAACTTACCCCAATTATCTCTATTGTTGTAATAGTTAGATATCATAAATCAAGCCTACTCACCAGAATTTCTCTCTAGTCAGTGGAGAAAAATGAGCACTTACAGAAATGAGTTTTTTATCAATTATCCTTAGACATTTTATGTTAAATGATGGGCCAAATAAATGACATGTAATTTAATTAGAATAAAAACATATTTCTGTATAAATTTCCCACTTCTGTCCCTAAACTAGGTGATCAAATAGTAATGAAATTATTTTAGTATGTTTCACCATATAGTTTTAAGGATTCTTTATGTACCATTTACTACTGCCCAGAAAAAAGTGTTTTCCATGTTATATCTTAAATTTCAGGGTGACATTTCCTACTTTTCACTGTACCTATTTGGACGCTCCTTTTGGGAGACTGTGATAGCTGACCAACAAGGGTCTTCAGTTTTACAGTCAAAACTGAACAGTCAACAGTTTCTCATCCTGTTGAGATTAAGCATCTGTTAAATGAGCTGTACATGTAGATAACTAAATAATATTGGGGAGCTTCCATACTGTTCTTGTGTTTACAATATTATTTTCTTTTTTCCCTTCCTTCCTCTCTGTCTCTTAAACTACACAGAAGAAATAAGGTCATAATTTAATGAATGACCCCTTGGATCACCGATGCTGACAAAATGAAGCCTGAACATTTTAAATTGGCTGGCTTCTGTTATCCTAACAGAGCCCATTAAAGTCACACAAGAGAGCATAACTTATTATGTAGTGAAACTATGACTTTTTCATGGTTTCTTTGTAAATGTGACAAAATTTATGGATGGCATTAGTGATACTAAGTTGACAGAATTAAAACCACTGTTTATGGACACAGTTCAGTAACTTGATTTAATTAAATTCTCACCGCATTGATCTAAGAGGATTTTCAGGCAGTATTTTATGATGAGAGCTTGAAAGAGAATGCTGAAGCTCTCACAAAGGTGAAGAATACAAAACAGTATTTTCATTTAAATATATGCATGTTTAGCTAATTACTTAATTAGACTCTTGCACTTTGAAACAGTGGACAGTGTTTTGTGTAGAGGCTTCAGCCTTCAGCCACTGTCCAGCCTCAAAATTCATCTTAAGCTAAGGATTTACTGCACTAATACAGGGTGTGTATAACAGAGTAATTCAGCTTTAATTCAGATAAACACATTAGAAATGGGGCAACAAAATCTAAGCTCCATTGATAGTATTGGCTATACTGGGAACTCCTGACCCTTAGTTCCCTTATTGATACCTAAATTTAGCATGGGTTATGGAACAGTATCAGAAGTAAGTGGAGCCTATAAGGATAATCAGTTATCTTTTCTGTCAGAGCAGATAATGCCTTTTAATTTCTTATTTTTCCCTGGTTTCTTCCTGTGTTTTTTTCAGGTTACCTGTCCCCCTTAGTAATCAACCTGGTTGTAAAGCTACTAAGCATTGTATTATTACTATTGCCTACTTTTTAAACTTTACTGAAAATAACAGGCAATAATAATCCCTGAGATTTTTAAGATTAATCTTTTGGGCATTTAAATATGGTAAGCTTTTGGAAAATGCAGTATAGACCTGTGAAGTGAGTGTAAGGACTTATAAATTGAATGCAAGTCAATGCAAGAAAGTTGAAAAAATTTCATTAAATTGCTGATATAAATTTATGGAAATGTCAGTGTTACAGGAGGGCTTGTGGTCTGTTAAATACAGTAAATGGTTTCAAGGACATTATGTTGTATGCATCTTAAAAATTCCTGACAGAGATTTTACTTGAAAAAGCAACATTTCCAAGAACTAAAATCCATCACGTAGCAAAAAGGTTGTGTTTTTTTTTATTCCACACTAGAATGAGATTATAAAATTAAAGTAAAAATTAATAACATTTCTAAAACAAAATAGTTTAGATTCTTCTTCAGCATGGAAGGTTTAAAAGGAGCAGTACTTTGAACTAGGAACAAATACAAGAAAGTTAGCCTAGCCCCAAGTTTTTGCAAGCTTGATATCATCTTGATATGAAGTCCCTTTTTGAGGGCTCTGGTGGAAGGGTAGCTGGGACATCTATTAAACCACAAATTTATAAATTAAGGTTTTGGCACAGCAATTGCCAGAGTTATAAAGACAGTTAAAAACTGGGATGTGGCAGAAGTGCAAGACCACTGAGACTGGCTCAGTTGGATAGAGTATGATGCTGATAACACCAAGGTTGTGGGTTTAATCCCTGCATGGGCCACTCACTTAAGAGTCAGACTTGATGATCCTTGTGGGTCCCTTCCAACTCAGAATATTCTGTGGTTCTGTAAATATAGTGCTACTTACTGTAACTCTCTGACAAAGAAAACATTTACTTCACAATCTCTTCAAAACTAGCAAAGCAAGGTGTGAATTGTCAGTTGGATTCCCTACCTGTGTGTCCTTTCCAGTGTAGTTTATCAGCATTGAGAGACATTGGATATGTTTCTTTCCATTAAATAGTACCTGAAACTGTACAGCATCTTTTTAAACAAATTCAAGGACAGTTATCTATAAATTGCTAAATATTACTTCCTCTATAACTTCTTGTGGCAACAAACAGCAAAAATTATCAGGTATTTTTTGTTCTTCATCCAGAGAATGTCACAAATCCATACATCTGATTACTAATTTCAAATTTTAATTTCAGATTTTGCTGAAAATTATGCCAGTATTTTAACTCTCAGTAGCTCTTTCTGTAAAATTCAGGATGGGTTGAATGGGAGTCTGAACACAGTCTTCAGAGCATTGTTTAGAAATGAAGAATCTCTTCAGATTGGCTTTTCTCAAAAATAAGAAATAGTAATTTATGTGAAAACTGTGTATTTCTTGCTCACATTTCACCTTCCTTTTTTACAATAATCAATATTGTAAAAAAATGAGAAATACTCAAAGATTATCTCAATTTCAGTACTTTATGTACTGTAGGAAGGTATCTATAGACCAGATGTTGAGTCCTGACATTAACATCATGTCTTCCATTATTAATATTATTACCTCCAAGCTAGTATTAAATTTGTATCTTAGTGATGTCAAGATGCATATGAAGAAGTATTTCTGGAACAGGAAAATGAATGTCATCACAATTTTTCTTTATATCCATCATTATTTAGTGATGGCACTCTTAAAATGGCATGTTTATTTAACTTTTAGTTACTTTACTTCTGCCATGTTTTTCATATTGCTAACTTGTATCTGTGAAATTCACTTGGATTGTGAAATTTGAGGCAATATAAGAAAGCAGGGGAAAGATTCACATAACTTCAAAATTAAACTTCACTGCTATATTATAGTGAGAAATATGCCTGTAGACAAATGCATTGGCTTGATGTGGGGTTTTTTCATGATAATTTCAAATTCTGCTATGAAACATCAAAGTTTACTATGAAATCTTCACAAAATGTTTTTTCCAAATGACAGAACAAAAACCACAAAAAACTACACCTGTGCTCTTTTATTTGGTCTTTTTTATTATTTCTCAAACTAATGATTCATAATCTAATATTTTTATTTGTTGTTTAAAAAAATGCTGCTTTGATACCTTTCTAGTGTCTATTAAATTTAGCAGAACCAGTAATGGTTCTGGGAGAAGACCAAAGTCTATTGAAGAAAAGGGTAATTTTTAAAGTTAAGTAAATCTGGTTTTGTATTTCATATTTTACAGATGCTGGTTTAACTTTAGAAATTCTCAGCCTCTCAAATATTTTCCTTTTAATGAAAAAAGAGTGTCATGACAATATTTAAGGCTGCTGAACAAGAGGAACAAAGATTTTGTTTTGCTAAATATACCCAACTGGCCAACACTGACGTACTCACTTCATTGCTTTCTAGTTCAGTTGTAAAAATAACCCAGCTTCCTTCTTTGAAAGGATTATTCTAGGGAACATTTGCTTTACAAAGAATAAAATATATTTGGTGTTACTACATTTGACAGAAGACACGCACAATTCTTATCCTCTGTTTTCTATGAAGTGATGTTCTTTCTTTATTACTAGAATTCAGAGATTATTTTCTTAGAATGATATAAAAACCTATCCTTAAGGAATGTCATGGTACATTTTATAAATAGTTTCTTTTTATAGTGTTCTTCATACTAGAATAAATAATGGAATCTCTGAGGCATAATGGAAGGTGTATGGGAAGAACTGCTACTGCAGTGAAAACCAGTGAAGTTTGAGGGGATTATACGGAAAAACAAGGCTAATCTAAGAAAACACAGCTATAATATTGCTGAATGTTTTTACTTTCGTGAATTTTACTGAATGTTGATGTAGACAATAAAAGGCCACGTTCATCAAAATACTTAATTTAATTTAAACACCCCCCCATCCCCTCCCCCCCACTCCCCAGCTCATTTAAAGCATACTCAGATTAAGTACTCAGATTTCACATGATGGTGAAGAAAAGAACCCTTAGGACATGTAAAATTTATGAGGAGTCTTGAGATTTCATTCATTATATTGACAATATGCACAGCTTCTTTTCAAAATGGATTGGACCAAAAAAAGGTGGACAGACGTGGTTGAAAGACTTCTTCCCATAGTGTGTGCTGAATTATATGAGTTACTTCTGCTTATATGTTACCCCAGAGGACTGCTTAATGTGCTTGGTTATATAGAGCAGCAAATTTTTAGCTGTGGGCTGGTATCCATACTGAGCCATAAATTTATAGTTGATCTATTGCTTTCTGGGCAGACCAGTCATACTCAGATGGAATTAACGGCAGTAATTGATTTCCTGCTAAATAAGACTCATGTCAGGTTAAAATATAAAAAAATGAGTACTAGAGTCTCTATATGAAGCAAATATACATTCTAAATATTGTTTGTAGATATGAAAACCTTTTTATAATTATAAATTTGCATATAGATCTGTAAAGATACATTCTGAATGGAAAGCAGTATCTATAATTTTTTTACTATTTGAATTTTGATTGACAAAAACATTTCTGCCAAGAAATCTTTTGCTACTGTGGCTATGTCTTTATTCTAACAATATACCATACCAACAGAATGTATTTTAGCTTGTTTTTAGCTTGTGTTAAGTACCAAGGTGAATATTGCATGAGTTAAGGGTTTCATCTGCTCATACATATCATAACAAAAACTGCTTTGTAGAAAAAAAAATTAAGCAGTGATTGCTTATCAGCTGTGTATCAGCACATGTCTTTGTGAATTTTAGAACGAGGCTGATTCACTGAGATGCAGAGCCAAATCTTTTATTAACTGAAGTTCTCTTTTTCTGATCAGCAATTAAGCTGCTAAGTAAGTCTGCTTAATTTCACTTCCATCCCGTGAAAATCAGCTGCTGTTTTCATGATACTGATATAACAAGTAAAGGAGGAAAGAAATTACCTTCATTGACATAATAAGGAAAACTTTGTTGTGTTATTTCAACTTAATTTATATTTGGAATTGCATCCTGCTTCAGAATTTAAAAAACATCAGTCTCCCTTTCCCCCCTCTCTTTCCATGTACTCTTTTTCTCTCTTTTTTTATCTCTACTTTCTCTGCCTTGTTTTTGCAGCAAAGAATGTGCTCTGTAAAGTTGAATCAATTTGAGTTATGTCTCATCAGAGAGAAATTTATCCTGGAGGATTTCAGCCCACATTTTCCCTTTACTATAAACTTTTCCAGCTGACATAAAGTAATCTGTATCCTTCGTGAGGATAAAGGAAAAGTTTTTCTTTAAATATTATTTCCCAATTGCAGTATGATTTTGTGTTGAAGCTGTTTTGCTATCTAAAAGAAAACATCATTGATCTAGTTTTTATTTTCCAGGTGAGTTCTTTATTTAATTATTTTATTGTTGTATACACATATGGCTGAAATTACATATTAAATTTGAAGCAAAAGAAGCAGTGGTCATATTACAGTGTTTTGGCTACTTGGTTAAAGATAAATGCCCATTGTTTTTCTAGCAAATGCTAGAAAATATGTTCCATAATTTGGGCTTTTTGAGGAAGAATTTCCTTCATTATTGCTTGTAAAATTGTTCCAATTCTCCCCTTTTTCCTAGCCAGTGTTTTGTTTCTATAGACAGATAAATAGTTTTGTCTTTGGCACTTCAAGTTTAGGAGGAAGAACCTTCCTCTTGCCTCTGCTGGTTTCTTTTCTAAAGCCTTAGTCTTTGTACCCTGACTGCTCTTTGTGCTAACCTGAGCCTGATCTGCAAGAAGGAGGGGCTGTGTCTGTGCAGTTCTTGTGACTCATTGCTCAGGCCTTTCTCAGCTCTCATATTTCCCAGAGCAAGAGTGTGCATCGGGGATGATGCCTTGAGAAGGCTGACCTAGAAGAGAGGCTAGGCAGAGTTTAATAAATACCTACTTTATTCTTTAAAGGTCTTAATAGATCCACCTTGGGCAGCACAAGAGCCCAGCCAGGGCTACACCCCAGATGAACCCAAAATGGTCACAAAATGGATGACCTGTCACCGGGTTTTAAACTTTTATAAGTTCTGGTCCATTTGCATATTGGAGTTAATTGTCCAGTTATAGCTTCAGGTTATGAAGTTCCATCCTCCTTGTTTTTCTCTCTTCAGTTCACCATTGTTTATGATCTTGGGCCTGAAATCTGGATCAGTTGTCCTTGGTCCCCAGCTAGAGAAGGAATTGTTTTGTCTCCCTACTCTGTGAAGAGAGCTTACCAATATTTAATACGAAGCTCAGATACACACTAAAGCACCACAGAATCTGAAAAATATAAAATCTAAAATTTAAGGCATCAGGGTTAACCCAGCCTGGATTAAATGGGATGGACAATGGAAGAAGAGGTTGTAGTTTCTACTCATACTTGCATTCTATAAATTGATTAAAATACTTAAAACATTACTCTTCTGGAAAAAGAACACAGAATTTTTCTGAAGCTCTTCTCACAACATTCAACTCATCTTAATACAATTCATTCCAATTTACCCTTCCTTTCTTGAGCTGGAGGTAGTAGAGGGTATAATACTCTTTTTGAGAAAGCATATTTTAAAATAAAGGGTCACTATACTCTTGATATTTCAATACAGTTTTCTACTTCTATATTTTCCTGTATTTTATTAAACAAGATTTAAAACGCTCAGATTTCTAAAAGATTGTGTTACTAATGTTGATCATGACAGTTAAAAAAGAAAAAGCTTGTCTAGTTCTGGTTTTGCCACCTTAGTTTGGAGTCATCTAAGACTTAAAATTACTTGTTTACTCTAATCTCTTAATTTTAGTTGTCTTCTATATCAAACTTTGAGTCTAGTAATTTTTTTAGAATTTTCCAGAAGTGACATTTGTCTAAGATTGTCTAAATTCAACTCTGAATTGACAAAGCTTTCTCGTTTTGAAGAGGTACCACTTTCCAGATTTGATCTTATGAGTGTGACCTCTAAGCAGGCTTGTAGTGCTATGTCTGCTGGTTTTTAAACACACTGTACATCCATCTGCTTGCTAGATGTGACTTTTTTCATTTTTCTCTGAGTTGGCAGGTCTTGGCTGCATTGCCTGCAGTTGTATGTTGTTTAGCAAATACTATGTGTGGCCCTACAGCCCATATGCTCGTCTTATACTATTTCTAGCAGTATTTCTTTTGTGAGGGTTTTCATAAACTTTTACTTTCTATTCTTTAATTTTTTATTTTATTCTGTCCCCAAAGTATATTTGGTTTTTTGTTAGTTTGTTTTTCCCCCCCTTCCTTTTCTTTTGGGCATTTTATTTTTGTCCTGAGGGATATCTGTGGCTTTCCATATCATATACAACTCTTTTCCAAGTGTGAAATTATATCTTTTGTTAGTAACTTGTGTCTTGCCCTCCACCCTGCAGCTTTGGGTAACTGAACTGAGCTAGTATCTGTCTACTATAATGAAATCTGCCAACTGCCTTAATTATAGGTCTGACTGATTAGTTTAAAATTAATAAAAGGTTCTTCAAGGAATTCTTTCACTTTTTTTTTTTGAGTTTCATTTGCGATCTTTCAAAAATGTCTCTTTTTTTCAGCATTATTGCAATTTCAGTTCAGAGCTTGCACTTTCAGTCTTGCTCTCTAAACTGGTTTTCATCAGTAGGTGCAAGTTCAGCAAAAATAAAAATGTAGCTATTAGTGAAATTAGTGAAATTTATGTTTCACTTAATGTGGATTCCAGCTTTGCTCCTACAAATGTCAGATACTTACTTGACTTTCTTCTTACCATCCATCAGTGTAAGACTACTTTCAGCTTATTAGTGTCCTTCAGTTCCTGTACTGCTGTTATTCCCTCTCTCTCATTCTTAGGTGTCTGTCTTCCTAATTTCTCTGATAATCATAAAGTAATTTAGTTCCTAACTGTGAATATATAGACTTACAACTTTGGAGTCCAAACACATGGCTAATGTTAGATCAGGTTGTGAAGGCGCTTGAACAGGCATTCTGAGTATCTCCAGTGCCAAAGTCTTGTGTGAGTTCCAGTTTTGTATTACGTAGCACTGAGGAGGACAAAAAGGTATTAAAAGAGCAAGTGTTATTGAAGTTCAAGCACTATATTTGAGAGTCTGCGATGTAGGGAGATCTTAATTTTCTTGCCCATTTGCAGAAGAAATCTTAGTACTTATTTCTGAAGATGCTTACACTGATGTCACTGCAGAGAACTAGTTACAGTAATTCTGCTAGAACTGTGACTGTGGCTGATAGAGTGCAACTCTCCATGAATGAAACAAACTTTACAATCAGAACCTGACTATTAAGTAACAAACATATTTAAAAAACGCAAAAAATGAAAACCAAAAACAAACCAAATCAAAACAAACCACCAAACTCCCCACAAACTAATCCTTTGCAGGAACTTAATCTGTTTGTATTATTTTTAATCTTACTGTGTTATTAGATTTCTCTTTAAATTCTTTGTTCTGTGATAGAGGCCATTGTGCTGTATTTGATTATATATTAAAATATTTTCATGTTACTGAGAATGTTAATTTTCAGATTATCAGTCAGATATTATGTATTTGCCTAATGAATATTGGTGTTCTGCAGATATATGTTGTGCAGTGGCAAAGACTTCTAGTTTTAAAAATTTATTAGAGTCCGGAAAAACATGGAGAATAGTACTTGAGTGGGGAAGTTTTGTTACCTGCTTGAGGAAGAAAATGTAATATTTATCCAGTGATAAGTATGGAGATTTTATTAAATGCTCTGTAGAAAATGAAAATAATTCTGGTTCACTATTTCAAATATTTTTAGTACTATTTGGAAATGGAAACTACCCTTGAAGGACAGATGGCAATTAATTCCATGCGAAGCATTTTCTGAACTGTTTGCTCTCTCAGATTCCATGAAAAAATAGGAAATTTGACAATATATACTGTATTATCCTTTCATGAATCACAATCACTTCTTGTAGTTTTCTTCTATAGGTACTTCATTTTAAATAGATAGTTCAGATGTGAACTATTATGCTTTCATAACAAAACACACTGGTTCTTGTCTGCGTCATTTAAATGTTTAAGAGCAGCTTCATAAGCAGGATTTTGAAGTTAAAAGTTGAAACTTTTTCCTTAAGTTTTGAGTAGTGACTACTCTGCTTCTATCTTCATGTAACTATAATATTTTGTTTTCTTTGTAAATGTTTAATATATTGAATATTCTAATATTTGAGTGTATTATAATAGTTTGTCCTTGCTTAGAATATGCTCTGTTTTCATATACAGTGATACCTAAACCCAAATTTTGATAACTTCATCCCAGTTTAACTCTCTGTTATTGATAAACCAAAGTCGTGTGCACAGTATAACATGCGTCATGAAACAATGGGAATAAGTTGAAAAAAGCTGTTTTTAAAGACAGTTTGTACTTACTACAGCAAACTGTGGAAAATGATATGCAGCCCTGTGTGGGGTTCATTTACACAGACTGTTCAGTGAACTGCTGCTCTGACATTTCACTGACATGTAAGATCAGAAGAGGGAATGCTAATATAATTAGATATTAGGCCTTTTTAGATGGGGCCCCCCGCTTATGGTTGCAAATTTTCTTTATAGTGACTAAAAATGATCTGTGCAAGACCATATAAGACCTACCATGCTATAGTTTTCAGAAGATTTGCAAAATTTCCACAAGCTCTGAATGACTCACCAGGTCAATAATGTAGCTGGCTGGGCATATACTGCCACAAATTTTTATTTCTTTTTCTTTTCTGTTTTAAATATTAACCACACTGCATGCGGATCCCTTTCATATATTCAGTTTTTCCTTGTTCTTATATTATAAACATTTACCAGAAGACACTTTCCAAGTTAGAAGAAGAAATTCAAGAATATTTTTGTTTGCCTTTATAAAGCTTTGGCTCGCTAAGTGAATTCAGAACTTACCACATTGCCTACTGACAAATATTATGCATAAGAAACTCATATTATTGTAGGTCACTGAATTAATTTTTAAAATGCCAATTGACATGATTCCCTTAGGGACTTGTAAGTTGCTGCTATATATTATATTCCCATACAAATGTGGAAATTCAGAGTTTTAGAAGGGAAAGCACTTGTAGTACAGAAACAGCTTAACATGAATCAGGTAGTGCTTTTCTAACATTTAAATTCTAATAAATGGAAATAGACTTTCTAGAGATTTTTCCTTGTCATTGCGTGTTCAGCTCTCAGGAAGTTATTGAGGTTGGTGTCCTTTCTTCTGGCACCAAACTTCACAATCCCATTGTGTTTTGCATAACCAAAAATGGGAGTTACAAGTACAAATAATGGTTACAGCCGGGTTCAGTCCGTAGTGATACCAAATGCTGGAAGTGAAATAGCCAAAGAAAGATAAGCTAGCCAGAGCTATTTGACTGAGTGATTTTTGATTGAAAAAGATCTTAGAGATGTTACTAGTGTTTGTTGTATCTTGCTGATGTATAACGTGTGTTCTGGTTTTGTCAAATAGTCAAAAATAGAACGCTGTAGATGAGAGATGGTAATGAACAAATAAAAAGTCTTTTTACTGAAATATAATGGTGCTCAGTAGCAGTGCTACACTAAATGGCTTGCCAGCTAGTTTGGTGTTTTCCTTGTGCACTGAAATTTATAAACATAGTAGTTTTGATTTTGTAGAATTCTGAAATGTGATATTCAGTATATGCTGCTGAAAGCAGGGTTGCTGCCTTTGGCCTATCTTCCATTACACAAACTCCCTAGCACAATCTTGTCAATGTGAAAATTAAAAATTGTTTGGGACTAGTACAAATTGACCAGAAAATCACTTACTATAAAAATGCTGTAAGTTTCTACAAGCACAGTTGTATGCCAGCATAAATTTTTCATCTTTTTAATATGAAGAAATTTTTCCCTCTAAGTTTACTTTTCTGTTTACAGTAGGACTTTTTTTCCACTTGAAATAGCAGAGTGATTGTTAACTTCTGAAATTTGTCAGTGATGATTTTGAGCCATGACTCTTGAATTGGGAATCCTCACCTTAATCATAGGAAAAACACTAAAAAACCATTTAATCTTCTTTGAACTGGCTAGAATAAAATGCTGGGTAGTACATGGTATAGAATTTTTTTTTTGGCAATGGGAAGAAAGACTTGATGGTATATTGGGTAATTTTCCAGTTCATGTCTCTTGTATAATTGTGTCCTTGAATAAGTAGAATTTTTTTTTCGTATTGTCCACTGAGCATGAACAGATACCTTAACAGATATATTAACAGATGTATTAATGTGTCTTTGATTTTAATTTTACATTGTGTAACAGAGATGATTCAATATTTTTAATAATTATTTGGTTTCATAGCTTTCATTTTCATGCGAAGTTTTTATTGGCACCACAGCATGCCAAGATACCATAAACTACTTTATGCTGAACTTTAGCACACGCTTTAGATTCTTTTTTTGGGTTACATGGCTAATGAAGGGTTAAAAGCTAACACCAGCTGAAGGAAGAAGAGGCAGGAGGGAAATGCTTTCTTTGTATTGTTAAGAGAGAGCAGTGAATTTATATGAGAATTTTGTCAGCATTCTTAGTGATATGCCTACTCCGAATGAATTCCCCACAGATGATTTTTTTTGGACTGGCTTCTTATTAGAAGAAGAAAGATAGCTTACTATCTTTCTTCTTTTGAGATACTAGCTTAAAAGGATGTATCTGCCTTTTATGTCCAGAGAATGAAGCCTTGAGACTTACTTCCATATATTTCAGACAGCCTGTCTAGTTGTTGGAAGTAAAGAGCAATTTTGCAAATAGGTTTGACTTGTACCAGGGGTGAGGTTAAAGCAAAGAATTAGGGAGGGCAGCCTCTTCTTTGGCCATTGTTTTTACTATAGTTAGTGGAATTTACTCAAAATCTTCTGAGCTTGTCTGCCTGTGTATAGGAAATGTAAAGAAGCTGGACATTTTTTATAGACAAGTGTACATGTCTTTATATCTTCAATAAACAGAGAGACATAGATCATAGGATCACATCCCTAATCATAGGGTAATTGAGGTTGTGACCTCAGGGGGTTCAATCTCTTACTCAAGCAGAGCCAGCTATGATGTCAGACCCGATTTTGCTAGGCTTTATCCAGTTGAGTCTTGAAGCCTTTCAAACACAGAGACTGTATAACCTCTCTGGGCAGCTCTATGCAGTACTCCATTTATTGCTGGCTCTCAGGCAGAGAACCATCCATGAACCACTACTCTTTGAGCCTGATAATACAACCTTTTTATTTTTCATGTTTGATTTTCCATCCATGTCCTGCAATGTCCTGACACAGATACAAGAACCTTGTGAGAGACAGTGTTCCTTGTGAGAATCAAGAAAAGTTATGTGATCATTATCAGTTTTCATTTTCTTTTTCAGAGTTAGAAAAAAAATCAGTTAATATTATTGTAGTAAGACTTGCAGGTATAATACAATAGCTGAACATATTTTGTAGTGCAATTAATTTATCTCTCCTGTGTAGATTATTAAGTTCCAAGTCCTTAACATGAACTCAGTAAAGTCAAATAGAGAAAAACTGTTGCTTTGACTCAGATACTTGTGATTGTTGATTTTTTTTCTTTCTAGATCTTTGCTTAAATGTTCAGCTCTTAGCAGAAGATTTTTAAAAGGAATTTTTTACAAAACTAATGCTTGTAGATGATCTGGCAAAAAGCCAAACTGAAAATTATGTTTATTTAAAATGAGATTTAGATCAAGAAAGAAGATTTGAAAGGCTGGTAATGGGTATGTAGTGAAATAGTGTGGTGCCATTTGTTTTTCTAAATTGAGAACAGTTGTCTATTCTACTTAAAAGCCATTAATCAGTACATATATGGATCTTTGCTGTTTTTGATGTGAGTAGAACACAGGACTCTCTACATAACTTTGACTAATTAGTGGCAGGGTTTTTTTTTTCCAGCATGTCAGAAAGACAGAATCAAATGATTGCATTAGGATGCAGTTGAATGATTCTTTGATTCTTAGAAGGCTTTTTTGTTTGTTTGTTTGTTTGTTTGTTTTTAGTTTTAGTTTTGTGGTTTTCTTATTTTCTTTTCCCATTCAGATGGAACTACTGTAGGAGATAGCACGATTTAATGGCTTGATTAATTTTGTTCTTTTTGGAGAAAATGCTGAGGACTACATTAGGAGGTGTAGAAGTCATCTTGTATAATGTTACAAAATCTGAAGCCTGACTTTTTAAGGTATGAGGTGGATCAGCAAAATCTAGAAAAGAGTAATTCTGCTGGATGTTGCCTGGAATTTTATGCATTAACTAGTGCTTCACAAAAAAAAAATCATGGTTTGCCAATTTAAGTGAAAATGATTCTTACTTGAAGTCAGTGATGTGTCAGGTAGCTCTTCCACAATTACATGGTACTTGGAGTTCTCAGGTCAGGGCATGGTAGTGACAAGTATTGGGAAATTGCATTTTTATTATGAAAAAAGAGACTGGTGTTTTCTTACTTGAGGTTTCAGCATCATGAGGATGACCTAGGGCTTCTCTGTGTTGTGGTAATTTATAGAGTTGCAACTTGGTACATTTTGTCTCTTTTTTTTTGTTATAGGAGTGACACCAGAAGGGTGTCAGAATGACACCAAAATGACTGCTCTGGGCAAGAGCATCAAAATGAAAATGCTAAATAATAAATGATTTTAGAGTGTTGTTTAGCATGTGTTATCATGGGCCTAGAAGCTAGCCTGAGGATTTGGGTCTTGAAGTAACTTTTGATTGTGTGTATCACATACAAAGAGAGCTATCTCCCATGGAAAGGTCCCCATGCTGGATCAGGGGAGAAGTGGGAGGAGTCCTCTCCCAGTGGCAGAGACATGTGATGAACTGACCACAACCCCCTTCCCTGTCCCCTTGTGCCACTGGGGAGGAGGTGATAGAGAAAATCAGGAGTGAAGTTGAACACAGGAAGAAGGGAAGAGTAGGGGAAAAATGTGTTTTTTAAGTTTTGGGTTTATTTCTCATTATCCTGCTCTGATCTTATTAGTAGTAAATTAAATTTCTTTTTCCCCAAGTTCAGTTTGTTTTGCTTGTGGTAGTAAGTGGTGAGTGATTTCTCCCTGTCCTTATCCCAACCCACAAACCTTTCGTTCTATTTTCTCTCCCTTGTCCAGCCAAAGAGGGGAATGATAAGAGTGGCTTTGGTGAGCACCTGGTGTTCAGCCAGGGTCAACTCACCACAGGTGTATTATAAGGAGTCTCATCAGTACAAAGTTTCATCCTTCTTGAAGAATGTCATACCTGACAGATTGGGTTCAAGGCTGTTGTATCTGAGTTTTGCAAACTTGTCAGTGGTTGAGTTCACTTTCTTTCCTCCTGTGCTTCCTTCTTTACTTCTTCTAGAAATTATTAAAATAATGATTTATCACAGGCTAAAGGGAAATCTGATTTCCAGATTTGATTATGATCATTAAAACCGTAATCCTTCTGTCTTATGCTCCTTAACACTGACAGAAGATCAGCTACTGATACAATTAATTGGGTATTTTCCATTTTTGCTTTGTCACTGTAACAAACAAGAAATATAACATTTTGACATGCCTTTTGAAACACCTGCTTTTGTTTATGAAAATTAATATAAAAGTAATTTCTTTGCTGTGCTTTGCATTTCTGCCTTTTTTCTTTGGATTCTGTCCTCTGACCAAGGCGTCTAAAAAGCAATCACTATTCTACTCATTATAACAGGCTTAATTCCTTTTATTGTCATTCCATACTTATGTTTAAAAAACGCAGGCAAACATCTGTTTGCAATGGTAATGATGGCAACTCTTCTGTCAAAATGTTGAAGAACAGTTAAAGAAATTACATTTCAGTAAACTCAAATTTAGAAAAGGGGGAAAAAGCTTATTTGGAGAATGGTTCACTCTTATTTTTTGTAACAGGATTCTTATTTAATTCTTTGACATATAATCCTGTCATAGAACCATATAATGCTTTGGGTTGAAGAGACCTTAAAGATAATTTACTCCAACCCCCTGTCATAGGCAGGGAACCTTCCACTAGACCAGGTTGCTCAGACCCCCATCCAACCTGACCTTGAACAGGAATGGAGCATCTGCACCTCTGGGAAACCTGTTCAAGTGCTTCACCACCCTCACAGTAAAGAATTTCTTCCTAATATCCAATCTAAACCTCCCTTCTTTCAGTGGGGATAAAACCAGGATAAAGTGGTTTTCAGATAAAACCACTTTATCTTGTCCCCTCTAAAAACTACCTCCCCACCTTTTTTTGCAGGCCCCCTTTAGTTACTGGAAGGCTGCTCAAAGGTCTCCCCAGAGCCTTCTCCAGGCAGAACAAACACAAGTTTCTCAGCTTGTCTTCCTCAGATAGATGCTTCAGGCTTCTGATTGTTTTCTCAACCCTCTTGAGCAGGTCCATGTCTCTCTTGTGCTGGGAGCCCCAGAGCTGGATGCAATGCTTCAGGTGGGGTCTCACCAGAGTGGAGTTGAGGGGTAGAATCTCCTCCCCTGACCTGCTGGCCATGATGCTTTTGATGCAGCCCAGGATACAGCTGGCTTTCTGGACTGCCAGTGCCAGTTCCTAGCCACAATTCAGTTTTGCACGCCCCACCACCTTCAAGTCCTTCTCTACCTGGCTTTTTGCCATCCAGTCATTGCCCAGCCTCTATTCATGTTTGGGATTTCCCCAACCCAGGTGCAGGACCTTGCACTTGGCTTTGTTGAATTTCGTAAGTTTTGTACATCATTCAGTGGGAACTTGCAAAAATACCTTGGTTGCATCCTGACACACAGTTACTCTTTAGCTGCAAAAATGCATCAAAAAACAAGGGACTAACTTTCCTAATAGTTTATGTCATTCTTATGATGTATTTATTAAGCATTGTATTCATTGCATGAACAACAAAGCCTTTTACACTTTAAAGTAATTTTAATTAACATTCTGTATGACGAAGCAATTTAGCTGACTTTTCAGAAGTTTTTTAATATTTTCTCTGATTTGTCCAATTCTTTGCTGTTTATACATTTCAGCCTGAAATTACTGTTTGGGATGTGTTATGTAATTTTGTCAGTGGGGAACACATTTAAAGTCTGCATTTTATATCAATATGCATCCTTAAATCACTTGAATCCCTTGAGTTCTGCTCAAAAGATGAAGTGTTGGGCTTGCTGAGCTGTGTTGATACCTGCTTTCATTCAGATTTCTAAGCAGATATGGTTTTGCAGTGTGACTGTTGCAGGTTTTCTATGTGAAACATTTCTTCTGGGTGTTGAACATTTGGAGCGGAATCCTTGGCAGCACATCCAAAATTTATTCCCATTTTACTTAAAAAGAAACAGAAGAATGGCTACAGATAAATATCTTACCTGAGGAAAAAGCAATTTGCTAGAACTCGCACTTTCTCCCCTTTCCCTCGGTATTCAGCCATGATTAAGGAGCCATACCTCATTCCTGATATGGTGTAACCATGGCTTAGGTTTTTGAGGAGACTTCTATGTTGAAAAAACTGAGATAATGTCTACAGAGTAGAATGATGTAAGCTAAGGAGGGCAAAATGAGAGATGTGGGTTTTGTTGTTGAGATGGAAATAAGCAATAACATCAGTTAGAAAACAGCAGCATGAAAAAGCATACAAACCTAAAACCAAAAATGGATCATTTCCACATACCAGTGGAAGATGGCCCTTTCCAATGTGAATGATAACACTTAAGACTCGCTGTGTCTTGACTGGATGGTGATAGTACTAAAGCTTACTTACCTAGAAATTGAAGGTATATTTTGTGGGCATTAGCCAATAAATAGTTTTACATATCATATTTATTGTTGAATAAATGTTATCTGTTAATGGTATTCTAAGGTTTATTCTGTTTTCAGTGACTTTTTGCATATAGCTAATGATACTTGAAAAAAGTGACTCAAAGAAGGAGAGCTGCATGCCTTGATAAAGAGTTAGAATGAGTTTTTCTTCAAATTCTGAAACTCTCTTTTGCAGCCAGTATTGTATGCCATCTGAGCTGACTGGGGAGTTTGTGTTCATACAAGCTTTCTATAAATCATTCTGCCAGTTTTAAAAATTTAATATAATAAATTAGAGTTGTATCATTTACCGTGTTTATTTTTTCTCTTAGTGGTAATTTGCTATCTATTATTGTGTAACGTATATTGTTCTAGTTTAGTCCCCATCTTGAAAACTGCTTTATTGGCCATTTCGTAAGCAATAGTGTACATTAAAGTGAAATTGAGTCGTAATATTACTGCATTATCACAGTAATGTGATCATATTCTTTCTACAGTAGGAGGTAGACATAAATCTATCAATAGCAAAACCTGAAAAATAAAAATCCGCACCATTGTATTGATGTGTTTTATAAGATCTCAGGTCTATCAACCATCTAGCCTGCATATATTGAACTTATCTTTGCTGCAGCAATGAAGAAATCAATTCTGTAGTTTTGCACATAAGTGTCATAAAAATCAGATCTGGGATGTCATTGTGCTCATTTAGAAAGAATAGATTCATTATTTACACTGAAGTTGAAAAAATATGTGAATGTAAAAACCAGTTGAAGTCATGGAAAAGATAATTCGGAATTCCACAAAGCCATGTGGACATGGTCCAGGACAACTAGGTGTAGGTTGCCCTGCTTGAGTAGGGTTGTTGTATCAGATGCCCTCCAGATGTCCCTTCCAAACATTCTGATTCTGTGAAAATAAAATGTAGAAGAAACCGAGATGCCTCCTATCATTACAAATGGAGAATTGATTTACTTTTGTATCATCCTTGCACATGTTCTAGCAAGGATGTGGGAAACTCATACTATGTAACATTGCTAGACTGAAGAGATTCTGGAGGAACAAAAGAAAAAACTATTTGTTTGTTTTTTAAAAAAAGCCTTTTGAAGAAAGACAGAAGCCCTGAGTTTAAGTGTCAATGAAATAAATAAGATGAGGAAGAAACATAGAATTCTTGATGTAAAGAGTAAATTAGACAAAGTTCTGCCAGGAATAAATCAAATATTATTGATTACACCTCAGTGCAAAAGGACTCGACTGTATCATCTCCCTCTTTTTCAGACCTGATTTTAACTTCTTGCCTTGCTCTTCCATACAAAAGAAGTGCATTATTGTTAAAGATCAAAACTGATTTCTGACAATAGAACCTTAAATCTTGCTCTTGTTAACGATAATGTTAACCTGGAGATTAGCAACAGGGCAGAAGTGCATGTTGGTCGCTGCATTATGTCACTGCTGATATGTAGAACCAGTACATTGTACTGTATTTCTGTGCTACTGATATGACATGTATTCTCTTACTACCGTCACTACTGATATGGAGCAGGGTGTCTCGTAAAGTCATTGTGGCTGTATTTTCTTACTGAATCCTCCAGAACATTCTACTTCCCGCTCAATCTTTATTTTCCGGACAGAAAAATATATTGCTTAAAAAAAGCAATTTAATGATTTAATAAATATGGTGATGCTGACTACACAGCAACAGTTTTCTTTTGTTACAGTTTTCTTTTGTTTTTCATCTTTAGCCTTAAATTTCTTATTGCCCAAAGTGTTCTATCTTTTGATCACAGGCTTGAGAGGAGGCAAGAAAAAGCAATATTTGTGAGTTCAGTAGGCATAGCAGAACATAAGTTTATTACTGTCTTTTCTTGCTATGTTTGACTGATAAATATCAGGTTTAAAAAAAAGCTTTTGTATTTGCTGTTTTGGTTTGAACAGATTGGTTTCCTTTTAAAAGGCCTGAATATACTTATTATGATTGTTATTCTAAGTATATTTGATAAGGACAAAGCTTCTAATATATGAAAACACAAACATGGTGATTAAACCAACATTGAAATCTGTTTTCCTTGTATTTACTTCAGAATCAAAGTTTTGGGTTTTTACAACTTGAGTTGTTTCAGTTCCCAAGAAAATTTATTGTGCTGGTACTGGCACACCACACAATCCAAACCCAAGGGATGATGGTTGTGTACAGGTCTAGACATGTGGTTTTTTTCCAGCACATACTGCTCTGTATTTCATTATATTTCTTAGATGTTTGCTGTGAACTGCATTTCTGATTCTCATTTAAATAAGAGTATAAACTGTGAATGCATAGAATAAGTACTAATATTCAGCAGAATTCTTTTGCATCTCAGCAACCATACTTAGCTATGAAGTTTTTTAATATTCAACTAATATGTTTATTAAATCATTGCTCAGCTTTCTCATAGTTGCATTCTAGGCCAACCTTATAATAATGGAATTTTGCCAGTGTAGCAGTGCTGGGTCATTGTAGAAGACCAGCAAACCAGCTAAAGGTGCTGTGCAGACACTTTTAGTCTGAATTCTGCTCTGGTGGCAGCAAATACCCTTTTTCGGCTTAGTCTGTGTCATTCTGCAGAGGTGATGTAACTATACTATCAGAAATGATCCTGTAGCCATGTCATGGCTGGATTATGTCTTATTTAAATGTATCTGTCTCAAAATGAGATTTTTAATAGCGCATAGTCACTTAGACTTCCTTTATAATTAACTGGGCAGTTAATTGTGTCCCATTTTAAAGGACATCTGATATAGATGGAATGAATTGTATTCTTTTCGTGCTTGTCTGTTTGAATGAATTGGATAGAGGATCTGGGTGATTAGACTAGACAAACCTATGTTTCAGATTGGTGAAATTAAGCATGATGAATTTGACGTGTAGAATACCATACAAGCAGACAAACTTGCAGTGAATAACTACAAGTCATTCTGATGGATAATAATTGCACCATGAATAATTTTTTTAAAACAAAATAATGAATTCTGTTATTGGTTAGAAAATAGGAGTGAGCTGTATGTAGTCAGTTGTATGCAAATTCCACATAGACAGTTACATGGAAAATAGATTAGGCATTTCAGAAAAAATCATGAAAATGTAAGAATGACATATTATCTTGAAGGGACTTGTTGATTTATTTCATAATAAGGTACACAAGGAAGGAACATTTGAATTGCTGGTGTGTAGTAAAGAAAAAACAAGCATCTCTCCTGGATCATAGCTTCTAGTCATTTTTAAAACAGTAACTTTAAGTAAGTAGGCTTGCCAGTTTGTAGGAATAATGTAACTGTGTAGAATGTAAGTAATTAAATCTAATGAGGGATTATTAGTGGGAGAGTAGAATCAGAAATGCTTTAAGCCCTCATTTAATTTTAAAGAGAAGGGATGAAAATTTTAAAGAGAGCAGATGATCTCGTCCTCGTCTGGCAGTATTGCTACAGCATGACCTTTGAGTCGGTTGTAATCAATTTATTGCACATTATATTTGCACAGATTTGAGCTGTATACCAGTTTACAAACAACTGTAATAGTGTACAGATCATCTGGTATTGTGTTACCTTTTAATGATTAAGTATTTAGTCTGCTTAGTACAAGGTGATTGGAATAACAGGTTGGCAAAAGTTTCTGTTTCAGAAGAACAATCTTCAGTTGATTTTGTTGATACATTGCTTTGAGTTTCATGCAATGGGTCAGGTCTGTTCAATCTGTGGAACGTATATAGGACAGATAAATGAGGAAAAGGAGCAGAGTGAGATGATTTTTTTTCTTGCTTTATTTCAAACTTATATTATCATCCTAAAATCGTAGAAAGTTTCAGACTGGAGGAGACTTGAAAGATTAACTAGTTCCAACCCCACTGCAATAGGCAGGGCCACCTTCCACTAGAACAGGTTGCTCAATGCCCCATTCAACATGACATTGAACATCCTCCCAGGGATGGTTTTTTATCTTGTCTCCTTTTCCCCATCCTCCCATTTTCCTTTTCTAGATATTGATATTTTACTTCCTTATATAAGAAGATCAAAAAAAGATAGAATACATGCATTTCTGGAAAAGTTGATACATTAATAATTTTGCTGCATTATTAGTCAATTCTTTGGTCTCTGTAGACTTTATAAACCAAAAAAATACAGATAATATAATAATAAAAATAGGAAAAATGAAACAAGGCTGCAGAGGTTCACTATTGTGCTGACTCCTAGTTTCTGTCAATATTTTTGTGTTCATTCATATTTGTATTTTAAGCATTCTACTTCTATTGCAGTATTGATTTCTTTTGCCTGCTGGAATGGCTTAATATCTTTGTAGAGGTCTATCAGAAGATAGGTTGTGTTACTGCAAATGAGTAAGATGGGAAGTTATGCAAGGGAAAGGAGAAGCAGATGGACAATAAAAATGGAAGGTGAGAAAGCATAGTAAAAAGAGGGGAAAAAAAGAATAATGGAGCTGTGAGAGTAGAACCTGTATTGATGATAAAAGGCAATGACTAAACCCTTCCCATTACCCATATTGTTTCTTAGTGATAAATTGTGAGTAAACCAAATGCAGAGTTTCTATTAAGGTTTTCATTGCTTACTGTAATGATTTCTAAGGTGTGTGTAGAGAAGACTTGGTAATTAGTTCATAAGGCTATGCCTTGGCTGTATACAAAGGAATATTAAACAGGTGGGAGGAAAGTATACATGAGTCTCTAGATTTGTTATACACATATACTTTTCAAAAACCTTATTTGAATGAGAAATGAGAAAATAGGCTAATAAAAGTTTATATCCTGGAAATTCTTAGCTTACCCTTTCAGGTACCTACTCATTTATCTACTTTCACCTACTCATCAGGTATAGGACACCTCAATTTATTTCATAGAATAGTAATTTTTGTCCACAGAGTGTCCCACACTTAGAAAATTTTTCAGTGATGCATCTAGTGTGGGCTTGAAATTTGGGCAGATGAGGCCTGTCATACCTTTCATTGTGTTTTACTAAATGTACTGTCCTCTTTTGTGTTTCACTACTGTTTTCTTATGTTAGTTCCACTGTACACAGTGGGGTCAGTCATCCTGCATATTTTGATTGTTTCCTGCTTCATTTTTTCAGACAGTTTCAGAAAAAACAGCATCAATAACAGAATACTCTGCAGGTGACATCCATTTTCAGTCTCTGACTCTATTTAGAGTCTTAAAACTTGAAAGTTGTCTACAGCTATTTTTGTGTTTTGTTTTCATGGTCTGTAATCTTTTTTCTTGAGTTTAAATTTATAAAACCTTTTCACTCACCTCTCAATTTCATGTGCTTTGTTGCCTAAAATCTGTATTTCTCTAGCTCATTTATTCATATAGTGTCAAGGAAGGTTTAGTTTAGATATCAGGAAACCCAGAGGGTTGTTGGGCACTGGAACAGGCTCCCCAGGGAAGTCGTCGCAGCAGCAGCCTGACAGAGTTCAAGAAGTGTTTGGACAATATCCTCAGGTACATGGTGTGATTGTTGTGGCTGTCCTGTGTGGGGACAGGAGTTGAACTTTGATGATCCTTGTGAGTCCCTTCCAACTCAGGATTATTCTATGATTATCAGACTGCAGCTTCCAAACATTTTGATATTTTCAAATGTGATGCTTGCCTTTTTGAGTGTTCTCCTCCCTTTTTTTCAAGAATGTATAAATATCTGTATCTTGTACCTCATTTAAGAGGGGCTTAGAGATGAGGTCTTGGTCTTACTCAGACTTTCTAGTCTCTGAACCTTCATTGGAAGGTTCATCCCACTTTGGGGGACCCCACACGCATAATAACACATAAAGGAAGGGAACTAACAACTTCAATTTTATAAAACATTAGCAATTTCTAGAAAAAGACTTTAATTAATTTCTAACAACTTCGATTTTTTTTTAGTAATATATGGAAGATATAAATTTCTTGCTTCTATGCTTTAACTTCCCTCTTTATGCCCTTATTGGATTTTTCCATATTGAGCTATTACAGCAAGCTGATGAGTCAGCTGCGCTGTGTCTGCCATCTTTCTTTTAAAAAACCCTTTCACAGGAATCTGCTAAGGAAAACGTTTTCAGTTGTGTCTTCCTCTGAAGCCTGCAGAGTTAGTAATTTTATTAGGAAAAGGGCTTGGTGGGAGCTATGCGCTTAGTCCAAACATTGAGCAGAAACCCCATTATGTTTCTGCTGTCATTTGCAGTTTGAAAGCTGGACAATGATGAAGCAATCTCCAACTCTGTTCTAGTGTGAATGAGAGTGCTGGCTATTATTTCTCAAAGGCTAGATCCTACATTTTGGCCACAACAACCCCCTGCAGTGCTGCAGGTTGGAGACAGTGGCTGGACAGCAGCCAGGCAGAAAGGGACCTGGCAGTACTGATGCACAGCAGACTGAACATGAGACAGCTGTGCACAGGTGGCCAAGAAGGCCAATGGCATCCTGGCTTGTATCAGGAATAGTGTGGCCAGCAGGACCAGAGAAGTCATTCTTCCCCTGTACTTGGCACTGGTGAGGCTGCACCTTGAGTGCTGTGTCCCCTCCCCTATTTAGGGAGGATATTGAGATGCTGGAGCATATCCAGAGGAGAGCAACAAGGCTGGTGAGGGGCTTGGAACACGAGTCCTGTGAGGAACAACTGAGGGAGCTGGGGTTGTTTAGCCTGGAGAAAAGGAGGTCTAGGGGGGACCTTATCACTCTCTACAACTGCCTGAAAGAAGGCTTTAGCCAAGTGGCGGTCAGTCTCTTCTCACAGGCAACCAGTGATAGGACAAGAGAATGTAGTCTTAAGCTATGCCAGGGGAGGTTTAGGTTGGACATTAGGAAGAAGTTCTTCACAGAAAGGGTGATTGGGCATTGGAATGGGCTGCCCAGGGAGGTGGTGTTGTCGCCATTCCTGGAGGTGTTTAAGGAAAGACTGGACATAGCACTCAGTGCCACAGGCTAGTTGACGTCTTGGTGTTAGGTCATAGGTTGAACTTGATGATCTCAAAGGTCTTTTCCAACCTAGCTGATTCAGTGATATTACTTTGACCTTTGTTTGCTAGAAAATTATATTTCTGTGGAATTAAACTCACTCTACTGCATGACCTTTTCCAGCTGTCGATAATATTCAAGATATTCTCCAGAGCTCACCTACCTTCCTTTTATTGCTCAGGCCTTCATGCAGTATATTGTTGTTCCTATTACTGAGAGTCATGAAAGGGTGAGAAAAACCATGTGGGAGACACTAGTGTTGGGATATATGCAGACTAGCGCCTGGAAGTTTATATGAACTGAACACTTTAAAAGATAATTTTTTCACTTCCTTATTAGTTATATAGTTTGGCTGTCGGCTTGTCTGTGTCAGAATGCTTTAAACATTGATATCTGCATTAATTTTGACCCTAATTGTCAACTGTTTAAACTTTTTGTTGCCTTCTATTAACTTTAAGAGAAATTTTGTACCACCTTCTTGGAAGTTGCCCCAGCACTTTGAATATTGTCAATATTAAACTTTCATATTGAGTGAAAAGCCTAAAAATAGTTTCCTCAGTCTGAGAGGAAATAAGTCTGAAATAAGACAGTTAGCAAAAATAAGGCTAGGAGTTAGCAAAACAGTTTGCTTATTTTCTTTTAAGTAGTAAATGTATTAATAGAGCAAGATATCTTGGAAGATATGTTTAGAACATAATTTCTTCATGAGAAAGCAAACATGGGCTATAGTGAAATGATGCAGGAGCTTTCTGAGCTGAATATATGACAAAGATATTACAAGATACATTACAGTCATTTCAGCCCTTTACACTGGCAACATCATTTTAATGTGACACAAGTTTAAGGTGATAATTGAATTAACGGTACAGGAATGTGGGGAAGAAATGCAGGTAGTTTTTTGGAAGACTGATTATAGAAAACTTAGGCAAAGTAGAGTACATATAGGTAGAAGTGGCCTACCTTCATATAAAGCTTTCCTCAAATGTGTTTTTTTTTTTTAACATAGTCATCTTCTTCACTATGAGGCAAATGTCAGCTTCTATAATTGCATGGGTTTGTTTCTTTGTATTCTGAATACTTGTTCCTGCAATATTGTTAATTGTATCTGCTGGTAAAATAAAATTGTTTGGCATGTTGCTTCTGGAACTGGTCTCTAGGCTTCTCTGATTTTCATGGTGAGTTGATTTAATCATTCAGATGAATTCGCTGAAGTGGCTGTCATATTATGACAGTGACATTGAGAGTCAAGAGAACTAATTAAAGTGAGGAAAATGAGACTTTTCTGGTAGTAGTCCATCTTTTACATCATAGAAAATTCCTAGACTAACTTCAAAGAAACCATGAAGTATCTTTCAAGAATTTTATCTCAGAGTTACTACTGGTGCTGGGAATCATTTGTAGTTTAGGCAAAACCTGGTTTTGTTCTGTAATTAAAGATTAGAATTTTATTGAGAGATTGATGGTTACTTTTAAGTGCCCACTTAGGGGTATCTAGGATGTCAGTTGTTTAAAGTCCTGTGGTGTACAGCAGAGGTCTAGTTAAAACCATCAGTAGAGGCTAGAAAGCAAATGGATGCTTACATATTAACAGCTGAAAATGGCTTTCTGGACTCAGCTGAAGTGTCCTAGTCCTTCTCTCAAAAAATGCCTGTGCCAAATGTCATTGTTCTTTTGCTGAAAAGTCATGTAGTATCTAATTGAATTCATCTTTGAGAGAGAGTGTTGAACCTTCTACTTGTATTAGAGTACTGCAAAAGTAACTAACTTTAATGTATTCTGACAGCTTTGTTTCAAGAGGGATTGTTTGAGTTTTCTATAACATTTCCTGTTTATGCAGCTGTAATCCAAAATGACCAGACAACAAGTTGAAGAGAGAACATCTGTGGTTACTTAATCAAACAATTTTTGTTTATATCAATAGAGCTCAAGAGCAACAAAAGGAATATTACTTCAGAATGTGAAGTGCAAAGGAATGGGAATTATATCAAATGTAAGGACTGTTGAGTGATGGGGAAAATATCTATTTCTAATATTTTCTGTATCTTTGTGTACTAAACATGGTTCCAGGGTTGACCAGGATTTTAATCTCAATGAGAGAACTCATAGTAAATTCTTCACTTTTTTTTTTGCTTTCACATTTTGAAGGTGGAGAAAGGTACATAGCCTTCCGTTTTCTCACTTTATCTGCAAGGCCTCCATGTCATTTTTGAAAGTTATGTATTTACAAAATCAATAAAACCAGCTTTCTTACTTTGCACTGTTCCAAGTAGTTTTGTGTATAAATATGGGTATAATGTTTTTTTTAATCCAAAACTATCTACAACATCTTTTTTTTTTTCAGTTAAAATCCCCTAAAATTCATCCACTTACCTTCTGAATAAAAATAATTTTTATTCAGAATAATTTTTTTTTCTGTTTCAAGAACTTATATTTGTATAGAAAGTGAAGCAGGAACTGCTAGCAGATGATACACTGCCATGCCATACCTGTGCAGTAGATGAGTACTTTGCAGAAGAGTCAGCTCTGTAGCTTGTTACTCACAACGCTGCAGTTTCCCAAACGTTCAACACTGCAATTGCAAGAGGCATCCATCCTCCTTGGCTCACTGCACATGAAACCCACCCAGTAAATTATACTGAACTGGTTAACTGGCAGCCATTTGAAATGTTTTGTTCTGTTTATTTTGTGTTCTTTCTTGGTTTTGTTTGTTCTCGGAGAACATTGTAAACCGGATCAATTCAGGTTTCAGGGAGCTCTACAAATGCTCTGTCACAGTTGGAATGGGATGTTCAAGATATAAAGGTGAAGGCAAAGGGTTGCAGGATGAGGAGAATACTGTCTTCATTTGATGCAGTGCTGGGTGATGTTAGGTTAGTCTGTTCGTGAAATGACAGTACAAGTCAATGGATTTTGGCACTTAGCATTCAGGTGCGCAAATGTGTGTGTGTTTGAAGGAGGATTGGTGCTTGCAGAGAATCTGGAGTTTGCTGCACATACGCATTTCTGTTTTCCAACACAGTAGGAAATTATTTTAATTTTGCAGTGAAATCTTCAGCTTGATATATTCTTTTAGGTTTGAATTTTACTCCATAGCTCTGCTAGACATTGGTATGTATAAGTCTACTGACAAAATGTTTTGATATAGTTGATACTGGATTTCTTGCTTGAGATTTTTTGATATTAATTACAAGAAATGCAATGGATTATCTTCCAGAAAATATTGCTCATTCTCTCTCTGTGATTAACTTGGATTAGTATTTTATCTTTCTTCTGGAGAATACATCCTGCAGTTTAGGCATGGTTCACGTGACTCAGTAGCTAAAAACTTCCACCTCAATTTATGCCGTCGATGAAGTTTTTGGAAGTTTTTTCCTTTAAAAACATCAGCGTACTGTATTTCCCAATTAGGAACCCTCTCTTCTTTGAATTTTTATGATTTACAGGGTATTAAATAACAAATGATAAGCTGTAAAAATTCATTTTCCCCTACTATTAACAGAGAAATGAGAAGTACACTAACAAAATACATGCAGAATTGTTAATGTTTTTAGTAAAGTATTAATTTCAGGAAGGTTGGAAACTCTATCTCTGATATTTTGAACCTTACTATCTTATAGATTTTTTTTTCTCCAGCTGATGTATTTATTTTGCTGTTTTATCATCAATTTATAAGAAAAAATTGATCTTTTGCAATGTATTTCTTGCAATGTAATGTCAAGGTTTCTGCTCTCACTGTACTTTTTACTTAAGACTTACTGAATTTGATTTCAACTTTTGTATCATGTTGCATTCAGTTTTTGAAACTTCTCTTGTCAGAAAACCTGCTCTTTTTTTTTTTGCAACAGTTTTTTGTTGCCTTGGTTTTTTTTGTCTTTTGTGAAGATAAAATTCTTTTTTTCTTTTCTTTTTCTTTTTTTATTTTTAACATTCATGAACTGAGGAGCTGATACACTTAGCTCTCTTTCTATTAGTTCATGACTAATCACTCTGTCTCATGGCCAGTAGCAATAATTATAGTTTCCTAGTGCCCATGGTGATTCCTTGGGAAAGAGATGACATTTTACATGCTTTTTACTGTCGTGGGTAGTACTCATTTTCATTATGAATATTTCTGCTCTCTGTGTCACCATTACGGGAAAGTAGAAGGTAAATTGATTATCTTGCTTAAAGACATCTGGAAAAATAGGAGTGGAAGAATAAAGTTATCTGGTGAAAAAAAGGAGACAGGGTACGTTGTTTGTATAATCTGTGTGTGCAAGAAGGGGCCAAAAATTTCATGAGTTTCATCTCTCTCAAAAAATGTTTGGTTAGAGTACCCTGAATGAAACTGTTGATGATGAGCATAACAATACTAACTTAAGCATTAATTTCTTTTATTTATTATGAAAACTTAGGATAGAATATGTAATGTTATCAGGATATATATTTTTGGGAGACATATATCAAAACATTTGAACAACCAGTACTGAAATAAAACTAAGAATTTATTAAGGGTCAAAATAGAACAAAGCGATGAAAGTATCTACTGTAATAATCGAATGGGATTCATCTGAGATTTCTCATGCTTTTTTCCTGAAATGCCTGGTACTAATTACCCTGTGAGAAGGGATTAGGGCTAGGCATGGCACAGCTACCTAAATGCTGGCTACAAGACACTCTTCCTGTGAAAAGTGCAAGTCTTTGTACATTTAAGGTACATATTTACACTAAATAAATTTTAACAGAACCATTGCTATGCAGAAATGTGACTTTGTAAGCTGTGTTTATGGTCATTCCTAATTCAGTGGAATAGTCAGAACTCTAAATTTTATCTAGCAATATGTGTTTGTTTTTCTCCTCACAATAGCTCAAGGGTAAGCTAAAAGAAAAGACGTAATTCATCTTGGTGGCAAACACTTGGTAGGACTTGATTATGCAAATTGATTTAAATTTTGTAGTGCGAGTGTACAAATGAGCCTCTGGTACTAAACTGCTTAACTCTCTCACAGATAAAATGCATTTTAAAAACATGTTTTGAGAAAATGGGCTTAAATAGATAAGTTGTTTTTTTGTGTTGCTCTATCCAAAGGAAATGCATTTTACTATTCTACATTAGAGCATTTACATGTTCTAATGTTTCAATTAAACATGCTTAGAAGCGACACAAATTACGAAGTTTTTAATGGCACTTATAGTCATCACAATTCAGTATGGATGACTGAGCTTTACTGTCAGTTATGGATAGATAGTTCTGTATTGTTGTTTACTAGGAATTGATGCTTCATGCTGTGTCAGTTTTTGCTGAAATAAATGAAGAATTCCCTAAAAATACTATAAACAAATGGCAGAGCTTCTTCAAAGGAAATTCTCCAAGTAGTCTCTGTGCAGGACAGAGTTAAAAATTAGTCTGTTTTGCCAGAAATCAGTTTTTCAGAGAGTTTAAACACTTTTTAGTAATTTTCAGTGACATATCAAGGTAATATATGCTAAGTCTTAGAATGTATTCATTTTCTAATGTCTTTTTGCATTATTTAAATAAATGCAGGATGTGCTATACTTTGTTTTATTTTCAGTTTCTGTTATTTTCTAGGTAGACATCTTGCCCTTTAAGGCCTGTTATTTGACCCCTTACTTTAATTCAGAAAACTTGAAAATAGGATTCTCAAATGTGTATCGAATTATCTCTAGGTTCTATACCAGGATTCAGTTAATTTAGCCCTCTTCTTCAAAAAGCATCTCTTCACTTTAGTGTGCTTGACTATGCATGTTAGCTGAGTTTGCAGTAGCAATTTAAAACTGAACTTTACAGAATACATTATGTTTCTAGTCCTCTTCATTTAAAATTGTCATAGTTCAATTACAGAAAGTCATCAAAAGGTATAGAATTATGGATTATTCTCTAAACATACCTAGGAACAAAACTTGTTTTGCAGTAGTCACAATTACTGTCATGACAGTTTTCTCTTGTGGATTGGTTGGTTGTTGGCTAGTTGGTGGGGTTTTTTTTGGTGGGTTTTTGTTTGTTGATTTGTTTTGCTTTGTTTCTTATTGCTGCAGAGTTGTTAATTGTTTCTTTATCAAAAAGCTATATGAGGTGTTTGAAAAATAAATTAGTAGCAAATGCAAAGAACTAATAGGAGCCTCAGGTGAAGCTCAGTGTGCACAGATACTGTATTATCTCGGGGTAATAGGAGGCAGAGCAAAGTCCTTACTTTGAGGCTCTCCCAGCATAATCATCTGCTGCAAATTTTGGAGATTAATGACTGAGGGATAGCTCCTACACATGACTGAGGGATAGCTCCAGGAATGGAATATTTATTAAGGGTATAGGAGATTCATTAGAATTAAGAGAAGTAGCTTTTCTCAAGAGAAGTAATATGGGATATGCTGACCTGGAAATACAGTAACAAGAAACAAGACAGATGAGTGATGGAGCCAGTCATTCCATTATAGAAGTTCCACAGAAGTTATATTCCATTCTAGTATGTGCAATTAATCCTTTTATAGAAATTTTTGTCTTCTGTGGTTCTGCTTAATATCCTGAAGTGTTAGCAGCTTTTTGAATACTCTGGAGATTTGTTAGCAAGGCAGAAATTACCCATGATTGGCATTTCTCCTCAGATGAAAGTTAAAGGTCCCATTTGATATGACAATTCTGGCTGAAGCAAAATCTCATAAAAGCCTTAGAGGGTAGCTAAAAGCAGTTCAGAAGGGCAGATTTAACCATCAGCTTGAAGCAATAGTTCACCCTTAGTCAGAAAATAAATAAACAGCGTTTTAATGTGTGTTCTTTAGTCTGTAAACAAGCTGCAAATTCTTTATGGCTCTAAAATACAGCCTTGGGTGACAAAGAGAGTGAGCGGGTGAAATGGTCCATATCTGATTTTCAGTTGCCTTGTTCCATGGAAATAGTTAAAACAATTTTGTATTGAATACTTAGGAGAGAGCCAGGAGATGGTTTTATACAGACATCTACATTGGCAGCATGAGTAACAAGGAACAGGCACAAACCTGTCAGAACTGCCATTTTATCTAACAAAATGTTTTGTTATCTACAAACTCAGTTGATATGCATACAAAAAGAATATTTCCGTCCTCAACTACTGTGAGTTATCCTTCATCTGTTTGCTATAGTTATGCTGATATATTTGTATATGTTTTCAAAAGTTTTCGGTCTGCCACATTAAAATGAAGTTATCTTGCCTCGAACAAGGCAGGACTCTTCTGTCTCTTGCCAGTGACTCATGACGGCTGTGAACATTACTCCAAGATCACAGCTTCACTTACTGTCTTACAACAGTCTTAGAAAACACAGTCTTAGCAGGACTTTTTTTTTCGTCTATTCCTACTGAAAGACTTAATTTTCTTATTTTATGATCCTCTTACCTATATTTAATTGTAACTTTGTAGCCATAAAGTGAATTCCATGCTTAATTTACTTTTTTTTTCTCTAAAGAAAAGAACAATTTTAGAATAGCCAACATATATTGTTTTGCTTTATACATAGCTAGTGGTCTATAATGCATAACAGTAAGACACACAGTGTAATACTTCCTTCTTGGTATAGTTTTAGTCTGTAGCAAATATTAAGTATAGTTAAAGATTCATGGATAAAAATAGACTTTTGCGTTATTTTCTGTGTATTATCTCACACATTCTGTATTTTGCCACTGTATTAAATTTGCTCATTAAGAATCAATGTCTTGTAAATCCCAGGAGACAAATTTAATGTTATCCATAGCATAGGGTGTATTCAAACATCTGTTTATTGCAGAGCAGTGGACCACAGAATATGCTTCTAATGTCCAAATATAAAATGATCCTCACTAGGCTGAAACATGCTTCAGCCTAGTCAAGTCTGAACTTGACTTTAAATGAACTGCAACCAAAATTCTTTTATAGCTGGTCTCATCAGTGCTTTCTTTATATGCCTGTGTATACACATTATTTATGTTATGGTTACAATTACTGTCAGCTGTGCCAAGGAGGTGATTAAATCCTGAGTATTCCTTAATTTTTGCATTTATTTTGATCAACTATTGAAAAATAGAACTGCTTCAGATTTTATTTTCAGATGGAAACTGCTAATTTTATGTCAAGTTAATGCTAAATAAAGCTGTTAATTCTTGCAATTAAAATCCTCTCTCATTACATGAAAATTGCTGTTGAGAATGTACAGAAACACCACCAGTAAATTACTTTTTTCATTTCACTGGTTGTTAGATTTAAGACAGAGAAAGTATTCCATCCTCTGAAATTGAGGATGAAGTCAAGTGTGACAAAACATCAGTGTGATGAAACACTAGACTTGGTTTATATTTTACACTAAATGGAATTCTAGGAAAACAACACCAGGCTACAAAATTCATTGAGATAAAAAATAGTTGGAGGCTGGGGAAATATGGGGTCAAGAGAGAAGGAAGCATGATACAGGCTTTTCCTGTCTTAAACACTTTTGAAGGCAGGTCTTTTTCTAATTGGTGTCAGAGATGAGATGCAAAGATAGATGAGATCTTTGATCAAGTTCAGCATGGCTGTCCTTCTGTTTTAAAGTATTTAGGAGAAAAAAAAGATTTTTTAAAAGAATTATACCTTCCTTGTTTTACTTATTTGCAAAAAAAAGGTTTTATTTTGTGTATTTTAAAGATGCTGGACAACAGATGCACTAAAACAGTTATGTTCCAGACAGGAGAATCTCTTATCTAATCTTGTGTTTAGGCAGTGTATCCTTGTACAACTTGTCTGTAGAATGGAGTTTTTACTTCTAATCAGGTATTGGGGGGAAGAAAAAAGTATTATTGCCACTGTTCGTTACAGCATGGCAAGACAATGGGTTCAATGGGGTGCCCTTGTTCCAGTGGGTAATTCCTGTCAGAGGAAATGCAAATGAAAAGGGTCAGAAAATGGCTTGTATTCACTTCCTGATTTGAAATGTAAATGTACTGCTGAAAATCTACCACTGGAGACAGGAATCAAACAGCTTTATGAAGTGCAGGCTAACAGCACAAAGTATCTTTTGAGAGACGGATTTGTACACTGGAAATGCTGTTTGAGAGCAACAGGCAAGTGCAGTCTGTCTTCTCTGGAACTGTACAGCATGGTGAGTCAGCTGAAAAGGAATCTACAAACTTGTAAAGAAGTGCAAAAGTTAAGGTTAAATATCATCTGTGATCTTAATACTTTTTTCTTTTTACTGTATTAGAAGTACAAAGGTAGTGTTTTAAATCTACACGTGTTCTCTGTCACAGCCATTTGAAAGCATTGATATGCCCTGGAATGGAGTTGGAGAAGTTGGAAATTAGTTAATTCAGTGAATAGGGATGTTACCACCTGGGAGTTCAGACTCTCTGCAAAGAGGGATAGAGCAAAATAGTTCCCATGGAAAGCCTGAAAGGAGAGTGGGCGGTGTGGGTTGCTTTGGAACTGTAATGACTGCCAACCCATAAGCAAACCCCAGGACTGACTGTGCATTATGTTCCTTTCTTTTCTTCCAACCACCCATCTACCAAGTTTCAAAATAAAATTTTAAATCAATTATAATATAAAAACTTTGATCTTTTGCTGTAGACATACATTAACATTATAGGTTTTAAAATTAATGGGGGAATTGTCCAGAGATATTCTAATAGCTCTTTAAAATGTAATCTTATTAATACAATGCAGTAACATAGAAGATGTTCAGGACAACAAAATTCAACTGGAAGGTTTTGTATCAAGTTATATGATTTATATGTGATCTGTACACCAGCATACAATATCTGTATACTTCTTTGAAAGGAGTATACGCTATGTGCTGTTTTAAAAGGTCAGCCATAAAGAGACAAGAAAATAAAGATGAATATCGTGAATGTGGATACATGATCCATTAGTCACTCTGACTGATAGAAACAGTGAAAAGATATTGTAATCTATAAATATAATTTAATTTTTTAATCTCTTTCAATTTTTTTTATGGTACACCTGTACTGTAGTCATATTTATAGTAACACTGACTATAATTTCTGACTATAAGTTCTCATCATCCTTGCTCCTTCTTCTTAGGTTGGTGACCATATATTGATTTCAGATTTGCCTTTCAAGGAGCTGACAGTGATTATGATCTTTTGTCTTTCCATCCTATGCCCCTTCTCTGAGTCCTTAGGATGTACTCACTATCTCATGTCTCCTTACCTGGGTCATTCAACTCTGTTCTTTACCTTTCTGTAGATCTTTTGTTTATCTGCAGTACACCGTTCCCCCTTTTAGCTTGTTCTTTCAGCTTGTTTTTCTAATTGGCATGTGCTATGAAGATGTGTGTGGAGGGCTTTTAAGGCTGATTAATGTAATTTTCACTAATATATCCATTTATATAGGCCTTTTGTAATTCCTTTTTATTATTTCCTTCCCCTCCCCTGTATTCCCATTTATTCTGCAGTCATATCAGTATTAAAATTTCTATTACAAATCTCTGCAGCTCTGTGTTTTCCTAGGTGTGTGTTTACTTAAATTCTTTTTATACCGCTGTACCTGTAGAACTACCAGGATACTAAAAGTTAGGAAATAACATTGCAGTTGGTGGTGAATGGCTCAGCTGTTAATGTAAGTGAAATGCTGCCATAATGTGTCAATCAATGTGATATTTTCTCTAAGGCAAATATTTTGGGTCATTGGTACCTGTAAAATCAATGAAATTATGAAGAAAAAAAGATAAGAGAAAAATATTCCCATCTGCCAAAAAAGGTGGGTAATATAATGGCACATCTGTTTTAGAATGATACTAAAACAGTCCTATTTTTTTATCTGCAACAAACTTCCTTTTGATCCTTGATGAGTCTTTGGGTCTTGATTAGGATGGAAAGATACACTGAATCTCTGAATGTTTTTCCTTTTTTATTTTTCCTCCGCTTCTGCCAGTATATGAAACTAGTCCTTCACAATCAGTAACTGTTGAAAAGACAAAATTAGTTTGGTTCTGAATTGCCCCGGGAGCTGATAGGCTCATCCAGGGATTCCTGAATGGAGTGGATTTCAAAACCATGTCCCTCTCTTGGATTGAATGTGTCCTTGCAGGAATAGCTGTGCTTTGAAGCATTGATTCATCCTAGTCTCATGCATCTGGCTGTGTTGCTGACAAAATGGAAACAACTGGTTAGGATAGAGGGCAAGGCAGGTGTTCTGTACTTGAAGGTCCTTGGCTTTTCTGTTTGAGGGTGCAAACACAGACAGTGTTTAATCAGCCTAAAACCTTTTCAGCCTGACAGATAGTATGTATGTGGAAAGGAGGAGTATGCCTTTTCAGTTACAGTTCAGTTCAGTTCAGTTTTCATCTGCTAGACAAAACTAAGGTGGTTTCAATTTGGAACAGCAATTGCTGCTAATTTTTTTCTTAGATAATACTCTGATTCACTTATTATTCTCTTTTGTAAAAGATACCATAGACTACTGAAAGTATCAAACTTCTCTGCATTAGCAGATCTATTTTAATAGTAAACACATTACATGATTCTCATTATGTTTCTTAATTTTAAATAAAGGCAAGCAGTAGAAGAAGATTACATTGGTGTTTTCAATTGAGCAGTTTGCCCGAGGAAAAGTCTGGATGAGAAAGTGCAGACTTCTGTGACTTGAACTTCAGCAGAAGGATGACATTTTCCCCCAATTTCCACTCCACTAGTGGAATTGTATCCACGAACAACAGCATTTTTTTGTTTGTTTTAAATGTTTGTAGTTCAGCTTCTAATCTTCAGTTGCCTATTATCAGATCCTGGATTCTGTTTGCTGACCTACCTGCAACCACTTACACTGTAAACTGTAAACTGATCACCTTGAAATGAGTTGCCTAGGTACAGGGAACATAAGTAATTCTATGTTACTGAACTGCAACAAAGTAGATTTGTTTAAGGGAAACTCTTGACTGGTGATTCTGGGTGCAGGATGCTTTGAATTTGAGGACTGATTATGGCATGAACTGCTACCACTTTTTAACTTCAAAGTATATCCAAGAAAAAAATTAGTTATTCAATATCATCCCTGTAAAGCACAGAATTGAGAGGCCATGATAGAACCCCTGAATCAGTTCTTTGAAGCAGGAGTGTTATTTTCTTTCATAATTGACCCATGTGTAACATTATGTAAAGCTCAATTTGCAATAAGAAGTATTATATATATATATTTGTAAACATATAGCACATAATTATTCAGTTGTCAGGAAAGAAGCATTTTTGTATTTATAACCATTTCTTATCTGTTTTGTCATCATTGTCATTACCTGCTAAGAATGGATAAGGGTGGCAAATCTTCATAACTTCAAAGCTTTTACTTGACCAATCCCAGAATATGTCTTTCAGCTTGGAAACTTTAAGATACCTAGTATTAATCTCACAGATTTATACCATAGGGGTTTTTTTATATTTTAGTGTTAATACATCTCAAAAATTCTCTGTTATATTTTAGGAAATATTGAATAGATTAATGTGAAGTGGTTGTGTGTATTTCTTGCAATTGATATTTTCCATTAAAAAAAATACTAAATAACTTAGGCAATTACGTCATAGTAATAATTATTTGTTGAATTGTAAAATCCTTCTTCCAATATGCTCAGTTTCCAGAAAATACCAGCATTTCTAGAATATTTTTTTTGCATAACTTATCAATATGTCCTTTCAGGTAATAAAGTAAACTAAAAATAAGACTGTTTAGATGTTTCTGGAGTTAGGTATTTGCTTCATATAATCAATTGGTTCACAATTAAAGATATGCATCAGTGAAGACAAGCACATAATGAAGATAAAGAATGGCTTTGAAGGCTTCCCAATCCTAATATGAAGTAATTAATTAAATTAAACCAAATATAGGAAGCTCTGGCAGTTATTAAAAGGCTTGTAAATCTGAGCAGACTTTTGTATACTGATGGCCTCAAGGGGTCTGCAATTTTATATGACATATTACAGATGCTTTCAGATTTTTTACAGATGGTTTGGATATACAGTTCAGCAGATCAGCTGCTATCAATCAAATATATTGATGCATGTTTGAAGAAAATATTTTTCCTTCAACTTCCAGCCACAAGGAGGCTTTGTGAACAAAGGCTACCCCATTGGCGGAATTGTATTAATAGATTTGTAGCAAAATATAACTGAGGAGACTATGAGAGAACATGTAATTAAGCTTTACAGAAACTGTGAGTCCAAAGGACTCCTTATGTATTGAGCTTTCACACTGATGAGACATAATGGGCACTAATTCTTTTTGAAAGAGAGATAGAAGAAAAAATAAGAATCTATGGACAGAGGTCGCTTCAGAAGTTGTGGTGCCTGACACAATATTTGAGAAAGGATCTGGAATGAAACTGGGAAAGTAGAACTAGTAATTTCTCATTGGATGGTGTAGGGACCAGCAAATTATATAAGGTCATGATGTGAAGTGATGAGATGGAACAATACAAGGTGATCTGATCTGGCCAGTGTTTATACTAGTTTGTAAACTACTGTTTTAAATTACTTTGAAAAATTCACTATTTTGATGATCCCTTAGTTACCTAGGCATGCTGTTTCAAACCTTACTTCTTGCTACAAATATGGGGTTTTTTCTTATTTTCTTGTCTGTTGTACACTGATGCCATTTCAGCCCATTGCCTTTAATCCTGTCTACAGTAGACATGAAGAACTGTTTATTGCCTTCCTCTTTACGGTTCCTTTGTGTTTATTTGAAGACTTCAGGAGTTTAAGTCTTCACTTAAATCCTCTTGTTTTATTGTACAAAATCAACTGATTATATTTTTGCTATAGACCTTTATATTTTTCCTTTATTTATAGACTGCTGATTGTATTTGCTGCTCTTCTCTGGTCTTCTGGAACCTCTGCAGTTTGTCAAATTTTTCCAGAATATTAGCATCCTAAATAGGACAGAATATTTTACTAAGAATAGTACTTTTTAGTGCTGAATACAATAGAAAAATTGCTTAATGCATTATAGAATTATTGAATGATTTGGCTGTTGGAAGGGTCATGAAAGATAAATTACTTTCCAGAGTTTAAATGAGAACGGCACCTATGGCACCTTCATTCTAACAAGCATGACACCATGTCTAAAAGAATGTTACAGCGTAGTACACTCTGGAGAGGTTTCTTCACTTCTTTCTTTGATTGTCACTATCTTTCTTGGCATTTCACATGGTTTACCCCTTTATTTAGGATGTCTGTCAGTTCTGTAGGCAATTAGATCCCAGGATCTCGTTTTTTCCCAGTACGTCCCAAAATATCCCTGTTAAGAGATCAAATATACTTCTTTTTAAAAACAACATTGCAGTACTGACTCATGTTCAGTTCATAGACCTCTTTGCCACAAATACCTTTTTCCCATTGCAGAGAGGAAAAATATCTCTTTCAAATGGAAGGTGGCAATTCTAATCTCTGATGGTAGGCACCCACTCCTTTACAAATGGAATTTCACATTTGTGCAATAACATAATGAAGAAGAGATGTAGATATCAAATTAAGTGTGATACTTCCAGAAAGTATGGTCTGAAAGAAACAAGACATAAACATATTTCTTACAATGTAAATTGTGTGTTTCCAGACATTATCAGGAGCAGAAGTTAAATCATTCTGTTATCCTATTTACCAAGTCTTTTTAGAGCAAGTCTTGCCAGTGGCAATCAGTATTCAAATAATGAGAAGTTTGTCTTAGCTGATGTATTAGAGGCAATGATATTCTAATCATAAAAGATGAGATCCATTGTGACTTGCTTTAGACACGTAGACGTGTTATCATGGCTCCTGTAATACTCAACAGATTGAAAACACTATCTTCAGGGCTTATTTCACCACCCTGTAAGATTGCTAAGTAAAAATTCATGAATAATTTCAAAGATATTTCTCTTTTTCTTCAGTGACTGAAGAGGGGATTTAGATCTCTAGCATAAATCATGTGTTGACTTCAAATGCTTAAGGTCAGTTGAGGTAAATCCCCATGTAGTTTAGAAATAGTTGTTTACAAAACATCCATGAAGCCAGAGTAACTATAGTATAAACATTTATATTGTGATGAAGTTTATATTAATTTTTTGTAAGAGGGATTATGCATTTATATGTATATAGTAATGTTAAAAGCAAACAGATTCTCTAAATATTTTTGTTTACTGATACCATTAAAAGTGCAAACTTTCAAAGAATATGCATTTTTGTGTGTGCCAGTTTGAGGATATTTTCAGTATTATCTCTACATATTTGGGAAATATTGTGACCATGAATATTTTGAGTATTTGTTCACAAAATTCTCCTCATCTAAAGAATATTATTATATCCAGTTTTAGACTTGCATTAGCTGATACTATTTTTTTTTCAGAAATTCATTGTGGTAAACAAGAAATTATGATGGATTTGAAATAAACTGTTCTTGAAGTATATTTCTAACAATTAAAGCAGCAATCAGGTTCGTAAAAGAAAATTTCAGCTAGTCAGTCAGGCTAATTCTTCAGGCAGTGCATGTTCATTCTAGAGAACTTCTTACACATAATGAGGAAAGAAAGAAATAGGAACTTGGACTCAAGAGAACTTACGAGGAGGTGATATTTGTTTACTATTGCTCCTGCCATGGTATCTTTTATCTTCTTCAGCTGCTTTGCTTGCCAGTAAGGAGTGATAATGAAGGCTGTTTTAAGTGCTTAGTGCATACCTTGAAAGGTGTGAGGATAAAAGATTGCAGATAGAACCAGTACATTAGTCCTTCTGTAAATGCACTCTGCTCATTATCTTATGAGCATAATGAAACAGAAATCAGAGAAAATTAAATAAGTCATAGCTAAACATTTACTAGAGCCAAGATGTGAATCAGTATGTTTTAGAGTTCTATTTCTGGCTGACACACCAAATCCTTCCCGTGGTTCTGTTTAAAATGTCACCTGGGTTATAATTTTGTCTGGATTTGTGCTGCCTCATAAGCAGGACATGAAACAAATTGTGCGTGTCAAATTAGTAGAAAAAAAATGGGTTTCTTTTGTTTAAAAAAGAGAAAATATAATGTGCCTTATTGCCAGAGGAAATCAAGGAATTTTGTACCTGCTGGCTTCCTTTCATAATAATCTCTATTTCAATGTTTGTAACACATATAACTGTGGCAAATTTCTAAACTTCTTTCTGCTATCTAGTTGAGATATAGCCTGCCCTGCCGCTTGAAACACCTCTGAATCTGTCAGGCAGAATCAGTGACTACATTTTTGCTCACCTTTTATTTCATTGTGGAGAGTTCATCTTGGATAAATACAGAAGTAAAACAAGTTGAAAGGCATGTTGAAGTTGCATATGAGACAGATGTGGGAATTTGTTGCAGTAATTTCTCCACTGTTTAAATATAAGCAGTTACACACATCACTTCCCAAGCTATATACCTTGTTCTGACCATTCCGTATTGTACAAAAGTCACCTCCCCCCCCAGACATTAATTCTATCCAAAATAGAAATATTACCTGATCCAAGAAGCAATGTACTTCTAATTTATCTGTATTGATTCAAGTCACAGGTCATAGATACATGCAATATTGCTTGTAGTTTTAGTTGGGTTTTTTGTTTGCTTAGCATTTTAGGGATGGATGGGGGTTGGGAAGACTTTGCCTTGTCCTCAAGGCCTGGAGTTTTGAATTACTTTTGAGGAGACATGTAAATGCTTCAACAATTTTCCTGCTTGAGGTAGGAGGCTCAATCTGGAACTCCAACATGTCAAAAAAACCATGAGGTATTGCTTTCTGATTAGTATTTTAGGTTAATTATCTAGTCAACAGTGTAAGACATGAAAATGTGCATTGTGATTAAACTCTATTTCAATAGAATATTTCAGATATATTTTTTAAAAGGCCAGAGGAGCATGTCAACAACAACAACAAAAAGAGAATATATTCCATAATATTCAAGTCTGTATTGAGACCTTTGCATGACTTAGATTCAGACAATGACTGAAGCATTATAATGTGCATTTAAATTACAATCTTTAGATACCCTTTGCTAAGTGAAATTGGCTTTGCCTTTTTCACATACGGTGCATGTGGAGAAGGGCCAGGATTGAGATACAAAGTTCTGGCAGGGTAGTTAGGGCATGAATTTAAATTGGTCAGTACTGGCATAAGCCTTTAATTCCTGGGAATTCAGGTATCTAGTCTAAAACAACAAGGCAGTATCTGTGTCTTCTCAACATCCTAAAATTCAGCCTCAGATTTTTTTTAAAGTCCACTTTTCAAAAATGGAAGAAGGATAGGTAAAGAGGGAGTAAAGTAGTACATCTTTTCTTTTTCAGCAGTGGCCTCTGCCCTGGGGTTCACCTTTCCCCTGCCAGAGGAAATTTGTCACCCAGGACCACACCATGACTGTGGTGACTTAGTGTGTGCTGAGGTGAAGGTTTCTTTTCTTCACCAAACTTTAGCAATGGAATTTTAGGCACTGAGTCAACTGAGTGGACTCAGTGGACATGCTTGCTGGACTTTGAGAACCTCAGCAATGTTTAAATATTTAAAATTATTGAGGTGCTTGGTGTTCTGTGTTCTTACTTGAAATTTTTCCCTCTCTAAGTACACAAGGAAACGTGAAATTACATATATATAAATTGCTGTTAGTTTAAAAACAATTGCATTTTTTTATATTGTTCCATTTTGATGTTCTTAGGAGTAATTAGTGTATTACCTTTAATCTGTAGATTTTAGAACCTTAGTACTTGAACTAATTTTTCAGATCTTATAATGAACATCTACCATTACAAATACTATGTTGGAGTCAACTCCCATGTCATCTCTTCTGAGAACTGGTTATATGTCAAAAACTAAAGCTTGTAAAACTTTATAGATTTGTGTCAGACTGTCAGGTTATGCAAATCAGCCTATTACCACTNAAAGAGGTGATCATGTTAAATATTATGAAAAAAAATTATCTATTACTAACACTTAAAGAAATTGTCCTATGATTTCTTCAAAACTTGTTTTTACTTTGTTTCCCTATTAGAAATAAGAATATTTTCCTAATAAATATAACATAATAGGGAAGAAAGAAATCTTAAAATATTTTATAATATTTTAAATACAATATTTTTAACATAAGGGACTTTATTTTAGGTATAGCTTGGTTTAGATACATTTGTGTTGAAATAGCTGCAGGAAGTGACTGAGAAATGAGAAATTCCACCAGTTTTTGTCTTTGTGGGTATTGGAACGTAATTGAAAATATCTACTCCTTTCACTTGGTGTATATTCAGATGATGAAGAAAACACTTTTAAGACTGATATATTATCTTGCTTTTATTCTTGTTGAAAACTGCCTGGATTTTTTATTTAAATATTTAATTTCCTGAGAAAAATTACTTTTTAAATTCACATACTTAGAAAAGCATTGTAGAGCTTTGTTTGAAACTACCCATTATCTCGTAATGTGGTAATGCCATATGTAATTAATCAAATCCATTAAAATTGTTCTTTAATTTGTAGGCCACCTAAAAAAAACAAGCCACATTCAAAATGTATGGTCCCTGATAGAAATTTACAAAGCCCCTGTACTCTAACTAGTAGTCTTCAAAAATGTATAAAATATAGTTAGAAAGTCTTAGGGAAATCAGCCTTTTATTAATGGCAACTTTAAAGTACTGCTGCTGGAAGAATGTTTCTTTTGGAAAAGCAAATTGTTTTTTTTACTCAGTAAGTATATTGTGACTAAGTACTAAATGTTGTTAGGTTTCATTACTCAGCATTCCTCTAATGGTTAAAAGCAGAATTTCAGATAAATATTTTCATATTCTGCAAAATATTTGGAACATCAGGATCATTGTTACCAGAGCCTTGGTAGATCCTGGTATTGTAATCTCTGTCAAGAAACTCTTTTGACATATGCAAAACAGCTGCTGATATTTACAGAGAAGAAAAGGGCTGTGTGAAGGATGTGTGAGGTACTATGCTGGGTGTAATTTGAAGAGAATGAGTAGGGAATTGTTGGAAGAGGATGGAGCTTTTGCTGCCCTTTTGAGCTGTGAGTATCTGTTGCAGCTCAGGATGATGTGATGCTTCCAGAAGTGACAGTATATAACATATGCCTCTTCTGTGCTAACTTTGGTGGACTCCAGGCTTAAACATAATTAGAAAATTACCTTGCACCTATTCTGTAAATTTGTAATAGGAAAACCCAAACAACTTGAATATCATGTGGTAGAGATCTCTTACATGAAAACCAGACAGTTTAGTAAGCTTGGTTTTTAATTGGTTCTGTCCTTGTAAACTATCAAATGAAAATTATTAATGTATAAAAAACGTTGCTTGCTTGCATAATAAAATAAATACAGTGTGAGTTTAATATCCCTATGCAAAACTACAAACATTGTTAACAAGGTAATCTCAGTAGTTTTTTACCATACTTGCTTGGCTTGCTGACTTAATGAAAGCAAGTATGGAAACCAGTAACAGATCACATTTCTAAAAAGCAGTTCTCCTTCTAACTGAACCACTATAAGAATTGCTTACATACCTCTATACTGTGTAATTTACATACATATGTAAATTATAGCTAATAATTGCATAACTCTCAGTATACTTCCTGTGCTTGTTAAATGCTGGTTAACATAATTTTTATACTGATGTACACATAAAGTTTCAGCACATTTAAAATTAAATTTGCAGATGCATAAAAGGACACTGCTTGAATTTTTTATAGCGTAAACTGCTGTTAAAACTTTATTATGCTTAGTTTGAAAACATTCCAAATCTAATATTTAACTTACCACAAAAGTAATTGCTTTTGTTACTGCAGTAAGAGGCAAGCATGCTTTTCCTTAAATTAAACTAGTAGATAATAATCTTAATTTTATGTGCCGCATAGAATAATTTTTCTGCTGTAGAAAAAATAACATTGTAATTAGGCTTCTTGAAGCTCTACATGGTTTGTTTTATTTATCTCTGTTAACATGAGCACTTGAAAGTCTTTATGTTAACAACAAATACTTTANTGAAGGTTTCTTTTCTTCACCAAACTTTAGCAATGGAATTTTAGGCACTGAGTCAACTGAGTGGACTCAGTGGACATGCTTGCTGGACTTTGAGAACCTCAGCAATGTTTAAATATTTAAAATTATTGAGGTGCTTGGTGTTCTGTGTTCTTACTTGAAATTTTTCCCTCTCTAAGTACACAAGGAAACGTGAAATTACATAGATATAAATTGCTGTTAGTTTAAAAACAATTGCATTTTTTTATATTGTTCCATTTTGATGTTCTTAGGAGTAATTAGTGTATTACCTTTAATCTGTAGATTTTAGAACCTTAGTACTTGAACTAATTTTTCAGATCTTATACTTATAATGAACATCTACCATTACAAATACTATGTTGGAGTCAACTCCCATGTCATCTCTTCTGAGAACTGGTTATATGTCAAAAACTAAAGCTTGTAAAACTTTATAGATTTGTGTCAGACTGTCAGGTTATGCAAATCAGCCTATTACCACTGAAATTAATGGAGCTGTACTGATTCATACAAGCTGTAGATTTGGTTTATTGCTTCCAGGTATATCAAGGATATTGTGAATTGTGTCCACAAATGCTCACTTCCTCTTGTCCAAATTGCTGATGCACTAGGTAGTGCTCTTTGAACTATATTCCTGAATATGAATTTCCTTTTTAATTTGCTGAATGTTCTCCTTAAATGACATTTAGAGTCAGAAAGTCACAGGTAAAATATTGTAAGTTACGCATACTGCTGAGATCCCAACTAGCTAGAAAAGGTTAGTGCTGCCACTGAGTAGGGCAAAAGAGATCCTTTTGTCCTCTGGGTTCAAGAAAACGAAGTTCTTTCTCAAGAACCTTTCATGATATGATAGTTTCTTGTAAATGTTAGTTCCTTCATTTGCTTTCTCTTACGTTATCCAGGTGTAACCAGAAAGAGGTGATCATGTTAAA